>VWZE01010262.1:6910-37292 GCA_013396675.1 Eubucco bourcierii
CACAGAGATGCTGAGAGGGCTGCAGCAACTGTGCTGTGAGGACAGGCTGAGAGAGTTGGGGCTCTGCAGCCTGGAGAAGAGAAGGCTTCCAGACCTTAGAGTAGCCTTCCAGGATCTGAAGGGGGCTCCAGGAAGGCTGGGGAGGGACTACTGACAAGGTCTTGTAATGCCAGGACAAGGGGAATGGGTTTGAACTGGCAGAGGGGAGATTGAAAGTGGATGTTAGGAGGAAGTTGTTTGCAGTGAGGGTGGTGAGACACTGGCACAGGTTGCCCAGGGAGGTTGTGGCTGCTCCCTCCCTGGAGGTGTTCAAGGCCAGGTTGGAGGAGGCCTTGAGTGCCCTGTGCTAGTGGGAGGTGTCCCTGCCTATGGCAGGGGATTGGAACTGGATGATCTTTGAGGTCCTTTCCAACCTTACCATTCTATGATTCACAAGCATATATACAAAATACATTCACATGTCTGTACAATTATATACAATTTAGAAATAATAGGGAAGTCCAAATGTCTGCCCCCAGACAATGAAAGCCCAGAAGGGGCCAGTGCCAGGTAGAAAACAACTAACAAGGTTTCGATGTTACCTGGGAAAATGTTAGTGGAGGACTAAGAGAGGCTAAGGAACAGCAAACAGATCCAGTGCCAAAAAAACAAAAGAAAATAAAAATGTTTATATTTGGCTTTTGGTACCAGGTACCAAACCAATGAATGGTACAGACCTCAGCATTGTTATTCTTCCACATCCAAAGTCCTGCTCATTCAGGTTCTGCTCTGCTCTTTCAGAGAAGCACAGATTTCTGTTATTAGAGTATTTCAGGAAGCCTTAACCTACCACACCTTTTTTTATGCTCTCCCTAGAATTTTTATGCTCTCCCTAGAACAGGGCTGCAGTTCTGAAATGTTGTTGCCTGTGATGTCTGAGGACATTTGGGCTGAGGGAGATGCTGGCAGTGCCTGGCTTGCCATGGCTGTGCTGTTCCTTTCAGTCTCCTTCTTGACACCAGCTTGCTGTAACTGTTTCCTTGAGTGATTAAAATCCCCCCTGAAGTTATTAGCTGTGTAGTTACCTCTGGCTGGAGCTCAGGTTTGGAAAACTTTTATTTTTCTTAAATGGGAAAGAGACCTTTAATTAAATCTTTCTGCTGCCAGTCACTGGAATTTTAATCTCCATGAAAGCAGGCAGAGAATCAGCAGCTGCATCTCTCTTCCCAATATCTTAAGAAACTGGAACTGCAGTCTGTGGCTGCAGGTGGCTGTGTGTCACTCAAGTGCTTTGCAGCTGAAAGGAAGCTGACAGAGGATTTCTCAGAGCACTTCCTGCTGTGATGATGTGAAATTAAAGCAGGTTAGCTTCATTTTTCTCTCTGCTTTAGAAATCTCAGAGAGGAACCCAGAGCATAGACCCTGGGAGTATGTGGGATAGTGAGGTGGCAAACTCCCCTATTCACAGGCCCAGTAGAGGTCTATTCCCCACACCCCAAAATATTTAAACACTGCTAGGTTTCCAGCCTAGACTTCAGAGCTCTGGGTTGGTAGAAGAGTGAAGAGGAGAAAAACTTTTGTGATAGCTACTTCATAGAGTCATAGAATGGCAAGGTTGGAAGGGACCTCAAGGATCATCTAGTTCCAACCCCCTGCCATAGGCAGGGACACCTCCCACTAGTGCAGTTTACTCAAGGCCTCCTCCAACCTGGCCTTGAACACCTCCAGGGTGTCTGTGGAGCACAGAATCACCCAATGCGATCTATGATCTATGATCACATTGGGTGATTCTGTGCTCTACAACCTCCCTGGGCAACCTGTGCCAGTGTCTCACCACCCTCACTGCAAACAACTTCCTCCCAAAATCCAGTCTAAATCTCCCCTCTACCACTTCAAACCCTTTGCTCCTTGTCCTGGCATTCCCAGACCTTGTCAACAGTCCCTCCCCAGCCTTCCTGGAGCCCCCTTCAGATCCTGGAAGGCCACTCTAGGGTCTCCTGGAAGCCTTCTCCTCTCCAGGCTGCAGAGCCCCAACTCTCTCAGCCTGTCCTCATAGGAGAGCTGCTCCAGCCCTCTGATTATCTTTGTGGCCTCCTCTGGACCCACTTCTTGTCTTTTGCTTGAGGTGTAAGTATGCTGACACCTTCTTGAAGCATGAGAAAGTCTTTGGCAGGTCTCACAAGCATTCCAGCTTTGACAGTTGCTTCTTTTCATGTATGTGAGATTTGTGACCAAATTAACTTACACTGAGATGCACTGAGATGTTCACGCTCAGTTCATTCTGCTGCAGCCACAAGTGATGTTGTAGCTCAAATGATCACACAGGCTCCATAAAAAAGAGAATCCTTATGCATCATTTATTAACTGAGGTTTCTCTAGTAAGCTGTTTTAGGCTGGATAGAGATTAAATTACTAACTCTGAATGCTTTGGAGTATTGTGATAGAAAGCACAAGTAGCTTTTCCAGAAGCTGCAATTCGTGTCCTGGAGTAACAGAAACAATGCAGTAGGATGTTCATAGAATGGTAAGGTTGGAAAGGACCTCAAAGATCATCTAGCAGGGAAACCTCCCACTAGTACAGGTCAGTCAAGGCCTCCTCCAACCTGGCCTTGAACACCTCCAGGGAGGTTGTGTAGGACAGAATCACCCAACGTGATCAAAGATCACGTTGGGTGATTCTGTGCTCCACAACCTCCCTGGGCAACCTGTGCCAGTGTCTCACCACCCTCACTGCAAACAACTTCCTCCTAACAACCACTTTCAATCTCCCCTCTGCCTGTTTATGTTGTGGGATAACTGCCTAGCTTGCATGTGGCAAATGCAGGTTAATTTTAATTTGCTGTGCTTTGGAAGAAAGGTGAAACTGCTTACAACCAAGAGATGTTTATGTTAGGTCTGGCAATGGAGATCTGTGGAACTAGCCCTGCCAAGCAGCTGAAAGAGGGGAGTCTTGTGAACATAAGATTGTAGTGCCTGAGCAAAGGTCTTTGCCTGAGAAACTGCAAAATTAACATTGAAGTTTATACTCCTAAGTATGCTAATGCACAGTTGAAGCCCAGAAGGCAAGTTGCATCCTGGGCTGCATCAAAAGAAGCATGGCCAACAGATCAAGAGAGACCATTCTGCCACTGTGCTGGTGAGACCTCACTGTGTTCAGCTCTGGGACCTCCAACACAAGAGGGACATAGACCTGCTGGAGAGGGTCCAGAGGAGGGCTGGAACACCTCTCTTACAAATACAGGCTGAAAGAATTTGGGCTGTCTGGCCTGGAGAAGCTTCCAGGAAGACCTGTTAATTACATTTCAGTATCTGAAGGGAACCTACAGGAAGACTGATGAAGGACTACTTAGAATGGATTGTAGTGATAGGATGGGAGGTGATGGTTTTAAACTGGAGCAGAAGTACATCTAGTTGGGACATAAGGAAGAAGTTCTATACAGTGAGAGTAGTAAAAATGCTGAGAAAGGTTGTTCAGGGATGTGGTTGAGGTCCCTTAGAATAGCAAGCTTGGAAGTGACCTGAAAGATCATCTAGTTCCAACCCCCTGCCATCCCTGGAGACATTTAAGATCAGACTTGGCATGGCCCTGGGCACCCTGATCTAGTTGGGAGTTGGGGGGTCCCTGCCCACTACAGGGGGGTTGGACAAGGTGACCTTTGATGCATCTGTGACCTGTGAATCTGTGAAAATGACCCAGGCAGAGTACATGCAAAATGTATATGATTATATTACACAACTCTCCACCCATATCATGCTAAATTGTTCTGGATTGATGAAAAGCTCAACCTGAGCCTGCAGTGTGAATGCAGCCCAGAGAGCAACTGTGTGCTGGGCTGCAGCAAGAGCAGTGTGGGTAGCAGGGCAAGGGAGGGGATTGTGCCCCTTTGCTCTGCTCTCCTCAGACCCCATCTGGAGTCCTGTGTGCAGTTCTGGAGCCCCCAGCACAGGAAGGACATGGAAGTGTTGGAGTGGGTCCAGAGGAGGCCACGAAGATGCTGAGAGGGCTGCAGCAGCTCTGCTGTGAGGACAGGCTGAGAGAGTTGGGGCTCTGCAGCCTGCAGAAGAGAAGGCTTCCAGGAGACCTTAGAGTAGCCTTCCAGGATCTGAAGGGGGCTCCAGGAAGGCTGGGGAGGGACTATTGACAAGGTCTTGTAATGCCAGGACAAGGGGAATGGGTTTGAAGTGGCAGAGGGGAGCGTGAAACTGGATGTTGGGAGGAAGTTGTTTGCAGTGAGGGTGGTGAGACACTGGCACAGGTTGCCCAGGGAGGTTGTGGATGCTTCCTCCCTGGAGGTTTTCAAGGCCAGGTTGGGTGAGGCCTTGAGTGAGCTGTGCTAGTGGGAGGTGTCCCTGCCTATGGCAGGGGGTTGGAACTAGATGATCTTTGAGGTCCCTTCCAACCTTACCATTCTATGATTCTAAATGTCACCTAGAAGACAGAGACAACCAAGGTCAAGGTATAAAACAGCACAAGGGGAATACCTCTCTGTGGTGGAAAAGGCTGAAGATTTAGCAAAGAGGAGAACATTAGTTGGGCTCTGCTCCTTTGCCTCTACCCAAGACTGGAATTCTTGGTGAGAGTTGTGCATTCCATACATGGCTTGAGTTTTGCTGTTGTGGCCATTTCTATGACAGATTAGTGCCTTTGTAGAGATAGGGCTCTGGCTGTGTTGAATGTTCCCTGGGATTTGTTAACTGGAGCTCAGTCACTTGCAGTTAGTGTACTCATCACTGGCAATCTGTCTCTTTATGAAGTCAAACCCATCTATTGGTTTAACTTTCTGAACCTCCTTCAGTGCACATAGGGCACTGAAAGAAGCAAATGTTAATTTTGCCAAACAGTAAGAGTCTCAGAGCTCCAGGACAGGCAGACATTGGGATCTTACCTGTAATGTGACAAATGTAGAGATGGAAAAGGGGAAACATAACCCCCATTGTCAAAAAGGGAAAGAAGGGTGATCCAGAGTACTACAGACCAGTGTCACCTCTATGCCAGGTAAGGTCATGGAGCAGATCCTCCTGGAGGCACTGCTGAGGCAGAAGAATAACAAAGAGGAGATTTGGTATAATCAACACAGCTTCAGCAAGGGCAGATCCTGCCTGACAGACCTGGTGGCCTTCTATGAAAAGGTCACAACATCAACAGATGAGCAATGAGCAACTGACATCATTCACCTGGGACTGAATAAAACCTCTGACGCTGTCCCACACTACATCCTGGTCTCCCAACTGCTAAAACATGGGTTTGATGGATGGACATCTTGGTGGATAAAGAACTGGCTTGAAGGCCATACCCAAAGAGTGGCTGTCAATGGGTCCATGTCCCAGTGGAGGCAGTGACAAGTGGAGTGCCTCAGGGACCAGTCTTGGGACCAATCTTGTTCAACATCTTTGTTGGTGACATGGACAGGGGCATTGAGTGCAGCCTCAGCAAGTTCACTGCTGACACTAAACTGTGTGGTGTGGCTGACAACTGGAGGGAAGGGATCCATCCAGAGGGACCTGGACATCAACCCATACAACATCCTTGAGCATTAAGGTCCTGATACAGAGGAAGATATGGTTATGGTCAAATAGTTTACTTAGTGGGGATGTGTATGTACAGTGGAAGACATAGTTAACTATTAAATTGTAAGACAGTGTGGTAGATCATAGAGTCATAGAATGGTAAGGTTGGAAAGGAGCTCAAAGATCATCCAGTTCCACCTCCCTGCCATAGGCAGGGACACCTCCCACTAGCACAGGTCACTCAAGGCCTCCTCCAACCTGGCCTTGAACACCTCCAGGGAGGGAGCAGCCACAACCTCCCTGGGCAACCTGTGCCAATGCCTCAACACCCTCACTGCAAACAACTTCCTCCTAACATCCAGGCACAGCTACTGCAACCCTCTCAGCATCTCTGTGGCCTCCTCTGGACCTGCTCCAACACTTCCATGTCCTTCCTGTGCTGAGGGCTCCAGAACTGCACACAGGACTGCAGGTGGGGTCTGAGGAGAGTAGAGCAAATGGGCAGAATCCCCTCCTGCTGAGGTGATACAGCCAGCAGTGTACCACATCTTTAGTTTCATGTCTGCTGCAAAAGAGTCACACAGGTAATGTGGTGAACTTACTTTGCAAGCTGCTGCCCACTCCAGTGCAACATTGAAGTGTTTGATTGCTGAATGCAAAGTGGAGCCTCTACGAGGTGTGGCCTTGGGAAAGGTTTTTGAATTTGAATCCAGTCAGCTTTGCCATCGTGGGAATGAATCCTTTGCAAACAGAACTTGCTAGGGCACCTTGCCAATCCCCTCCTGTGACTGCAGCTACTGACTGTTGCAACAGCTAAAGTGATAAGCAGAGCATTATGTGGGACTGTATATGAACTTACTGGAAGACTTTGATAGCAGGGTTGTGAATCAGGCCCTCTTTTTTGGGTCATTTTTCTAAATCAGCAAATGGCAGAAGTGACCTACACACAGCTCCACTTGAAAATGCTGTTAGCATTCTCCCTCTTGCTATAATTGTTGTTGTAGTTGCCCATTCATTTTCCCATTCTACCTATTGCATTCCATAATGGGGTATGAACTCCACTACCTTCTGTAAGGGCACTTATACTGACTTCAGTAATACCTCCTGCAGCTCAAGTAGGAGCATACAGTAGCAGGGTACTCTGAGTATATTCAGTGTCCCAAAATAGAGTCCAAGGGGATGGAACTCAACAAATCCAAGTGCCAGGTGCTGCACTTTGGCCACAACAACCCCATGCAGAGCTACAGGCTGGGCTGGGAGTGGCTGGAGAGCAGCCAAACAGAAAGGGATCTGGGGGTGCTGATTGACACCCACCTGAACATGAGCCAGCAGTGTGCCCAGGTGGCCAAGAAGGCCAATGGCATCCTGGCCTGCATCAGCAAGAGTATGGCCAGCAGGAGCAGGGAGCTCATTCTCCCCCTGGACTCTGCACTGCTTAGGCCACACCTTGAGTCCTGTGTCCAGTTCTGGGTCCCTCCATTGAAGAAGGACATTGAGGTGCTTGAGCGTGTCCAGAGAAGGGCAACGAGGCTGGGGAGAGGCCTGGAGCACAGCCCTATGGAGAGAGGCTGAGGGAGCTGGGATTGGTTAGCCTGGAGAAGAGGAGGCTCAGGGGAGACCTTCTTGCTGTCTCCAGCTACCTGAAGGGTGGTTGTAGCCAGGAGGAGGTTGCTTTCTTCTCAGGCAATCAGCACCAGAACAAGAAGACACGGTCTGAAGCTGTGCCAGGGGAAGTTTAGCCTTGTAGCTTCCTGTAGCCCCCTTCAGATCCTGGAAGGCTGCTGTAAGCTCTCCTGGAAGCCTTCTCTTCTCCAGGCTGCAGAGCCCCAACTCTCTCAGCCTGTCCTCACAGCAGAGCTGCTGCAGCCCTCTCAGCATCTTGGTGGCCTCCTCTGGACCCACTCCAGCACTTCCATGTCCTTCCTGTGCTGGGGGCTCCAGAACTGTACACATCTTCTGGTGTCTTTTCCAAATACAGAAGAGAAAATACTCAACACATATCATGTTCCAAGTCTTTGAGACTTTGACAAACCATATCTACACTAGACCCCTGGTATGTGTCCCCAGGAACCATGCAGCCAACACAGCCTGACCTTTTCTTGAAATTCATCTAAAGGTGCCTTCATCTTAGTGTTTCAGAGGATGTCTTTCCACCACCCTCATATGTCCTTCCTGTCATGCTTGCTCTATTCTGTCTATGCTCTGCAATAAATGCACCAAGGAATGAAAGTATTTTGTGATTCATTTACACAGCTGACATCTGAGAATCCAAGAGAGTTTCTGGCGAAATGACATCGTAACACATTGGCTGATTTAATTTGTAAACTGCCATAAGCATTGTCTTTGGGTGAAAGTGTGGAATTATGTTCATTGAATCATAGAATGGTAAGGTTGGAAGGGACCTTAAGGATCATCCAGTTCCAATCCCCTGCCATAGGCAGGGACACCTCCCACTAGTACAGCTCACTCAAGGCCTCCTCCAACCTGGCCTTGAATACTTCCAGGAAGGGAGCAACCACAACCTCCCTGGGCAACCTGTGCCAGTGTCTCACCACCCTCACTGCAAACAACTTCCTCCTAACATCCACTTTCAATCTCCCCTCTGACACTTCAAACCCATTGCCCCTTGTCCTGGCATTCCCAGACCTTGTCAATAGTCCCTCCCCAGCCTTCCTGGAGCCCCCTTCAGATCCTGGAAGGCTACTCTAAGGTCTCCTGGAAGCCTTCTCTTCTCCAGGCTGCAGAGCCCCAACTCTCTCAGCCTGTCCTCACAGCAGAGCTGCTTCAGCCCTCTCAGCATCTTCGTAGCCTCCTCTGGACCCACTCCAACACTTCCATGTCCTTCCTGTGCTGGGGGCTCCAGAACTGCACACAGGACTGCAGGTGGGGTCTGAGGAGAGCAGAGCAAAGGGGCACAATCCCCTCCCTTGCCCTGCTGCCCACACTGCTCTTGCTGCAGCCCAGCACACAGTTGCTGTCTGGGCTGCACTCACACTGCAGCCTCATCTTCAGCTTTTCATCACCCCACACCCCCAGGGCCTGTTCCTCAGGGCTGCTCTCAGCCATTCCCCACCCAACCTGGAGCTGTGCTTGGGATTGTGCCTACCCAGGTGCAGGACTTTACACTTGGCCTTGTTAAATGTCATGAGGTTGGCCTGGGCACAGCTCTGCAGCCTGTCCAGGTCCCTCTGGATGGATCCCTGCCCTCTAGCAAGTCGACTGTGCCACACAGCTTGGTGCCATCTGCACACTTGCTGAGGCTGCACTGATTCCTCTGTCCATGGCACTGACGAAGATGTCAAACAGCACTGGTTTCTGTTTGGAAATGTTTTTCTTTTTAACCTTAAAAATAAAAGGTAAAACTTCAAACAGCACCACAAAGAGAGAAAATTTACTGTCTAAAAGAGACCTAATAATATACCCATGTTGATCAGAACACAGTAATCTATGTCTTCAGTTTTCAAGGCTGATGCCTGGTTTTTGTACAACATTTGATTCGGTCATGTAAGCATTCCTTGCAGTGCTGCTGAAGTGAGGCATGTTCCTTGCTTCTCTAAGTAGAGAGAAAGGGCAGTTTGTTAATTGTTTCCCAAGGTTCCACTGGTACTTCACAGTAACAGGAAAGATGTTTTTTACTACCAGTTATTATCTTGAATAATGAAAACACAATTGCAGTTGACTTGTATCACATACTTGATCTGATGGCTTGGGCTAGAGTCGAAAAATGAGGATACTGTAACCTTTGTCCATGTTAAGATACAAAACAACAGCAGCAGAAGAAAACAGCATTAACTGTAACAAATGGATATTGGCTTTGCTATTAGAACTTTGATATAGTCTAGAAACATCTTGTTAGCCTTTGATCTTCCCTGCCTGTGTTTTTCAAATTACTCAAGCAGAAATTCTCTATTTTCTAATTCTGTATAGTCTCTATAATCTCTATATTCTCTATAGTCTCTATAATCTCTATAGTCTCTATAATCTCTAGTCTCTATAGTCTCTATAATCTCTATAGTCTCTATAGCCTCTATAATCTCTATATTCTCTATAGTCTCTATAATCTCTATAGTCTCTATAGTCTCTATAATCTATATTCTCTATAGTCTCTATAGTCTCTATGGTCTCTATAGTCTCTATAGTCTCTATAATCTCTGTAGTCTCTATAGTCTCTATAATCTCTATAGTCTCTATAGTCTCTATAATCTATATTCTCTATAGTCTCTATAGTCTCTATGGTCTCTATAGTCTCTATAGTCTCTATAATCTCTGTAGTCTCTATAGTCTCTATAATCTCTATAGTCTCTATAGTCTCTATAATCTATATTCTCTATAGTCTCTATAGTCTCTATGGTCTCTATAGTCTCTATAGTCTCTATAATCTCTGTAGTCTCTATAGTCTCTATAATCTCTATAGTCTCTATAGTCTCTATAATCTATATTCTCTATAGTCTCTATAGTCTCTATGGTCTCTATAGTCTCTATAGTCTCTATAATCTCTGTAGTCTCTATAGTCTCTATAATCTCTATAGTCTCTATAGTCTCTATAATCTATATTCTCTATAGTCTCTATAGTCTCTATGGTCTCTATAGTCTCTATAGTCTCTATAATCTCTGTAGTCTCTATAGTCTCTATAATCTCTATAGTCTCTATAATCTCTATAGTCTCTATATTCTCTATAGTCTCTATAATCTATATACTCTCTATAGTCTCTATAATCTCTATATTCTCTATAGTCTCTATAATCTCTATAGTCTCTATATTCTCTATAATCTCTATAATCTCTATGTTCTCTATAGTCTCTATAATCTCTATATTCTCTATAGTCTCTATATTCTCTATAGTCTCTATATTCTCTATAGTCTCTATAATCTCTATAGTCTCTATAGTCTCTATATTCTCTATAGTCTCTTTATTCTCTATAGTCTCTATAGTCTCTATAGTCTCTATATTCTCTATAGTCTCTATATTCTCTATAGTCTCCATAGTCTCTATATTCTCATTCTCTAAGTTGTATTGGGTAGTTACATGGTTTCAGTGGTTATCTTGTACTCTTAGCAAAGGAAGAGGTTCTCCTGTAGTCTAACGACAAATTCACTGGACCAAGTGGAAGAAGTAACAAACACTTTTATGTGAAATGTCATTTGCAACAGCTCTATCCCTTAACATAAAAACATCCTGATATTCTTTGTCAGTAGCATTCCAATCAGTAATTTGCTGTTGACATTCTAATCAGTAATTTGCTGTTGACAAGTTCATCAAATGACTCTGATCGTTCATAATGGAACCATCATGTAACACCAATCATAGAATCATAGAATGGTAAGGCTGGAAGGGACCTCAAAGATCATCTAGTTCCAACCCCTGCCATAGGCAAGGACACCTCCCACTAGTACAGGTCACTCAAGGCCTCCTCCAATCTGGCCTTGAACAGCTCCAGGGAGGTTGTGGAGCACAGAATCACCCAATGTGATCTTTGATCCTCATCTTTGATTACATTGGGTGATTCTGTGCTCCACAACCTCCCTGGGCAACCTGTGCCAGTGTCTCACCACCCTCACTGCCAACAACTTCCTCCTAACATCCAGTCTAAATCTTGCCTCTGCCAGTTTAAACCCATTGCCCCTTGTCCTGGCATTACAAGCCCTTGTCAATAGTCCCTCCCCAGCCTTCCTGCAGCCCCCTTCAGATCCTGGAAGGCTACTCTAAGGTCTCCTGGCAACTTTCTCTTCTCCAGGCTGCAGAACCCCAACTCTCTCAGCCTGTCCTCACAGCAGAGCTGCTGCAGCCCTCTCAGCATCTTGGTGGCCTCCTCTGGACCCACTCCAACACTTCCATGTCCTTCCTGTGCTGAGGACTCCAGAACTGCACACAGGACTGCAGGTGGGGTCTGAGGAGAGCAGAGCAAAGGGGCAGAATTCCCTCCCATGCCATACCGGTCTTCAATATCCTTCACATAATCAAAGTAATCCTTCATATAATCAAAATATTGTTTCAGTTGGAAAAGACCTTTAAGATCATGGATATTAGGAGGGAGTTCTTTACAATGAGAGCAGTGACATACTGGAGCAGGTTGCCCAGAGAGGTGGTGGCCCATTCCTCAAGACTTCCAAAGTCAAACTTGATAAGGCCCTGAATAACCTGATCTAGTTGCAGATGTTCTTGGTCACTGCATGGGGTTTGGACAGAGTGACCTTTGAGAGTCCCTTCCAACCTGATGCATTCTGGGTTTATAGTAGCCTTCCAGTATCTGAAGGGGCCTACAGGAAGGCTGGGGAGGGACTATTGACAAGGTCTGGGAATGCCAGGACAAGGGGCAATGGGTTTGAAGTGTCAGAGGGGAGATTTAGACTGGATGTTAGGAGGAAGTTGTTTGCAGTGAGGGTGGTGAGACACTGGCACAGGTTGCCCAGGGAGGTTGTGGCTGCTCCCTCCCTGGAGATGTTCAAGGCCAGGTTGGAGGAGGCCTTGAGTGACCTGAGCTAGTGGGAGGTGTCCCTGCCTATGGCAGGGGGTTGGAACTAGATGATCCTTGAGGTCCCTTCCAACCTTACCATGCTATGGTTCTATGACTAGAGGAAATGGATGCAAACTGTGGCAGGGGAGGTTTAGACTGGATATTAGGAAATAATTCTTCACTAAAATGGTTCTTAAACATTGGAATGGTCTGCCCAGGGCAGTGGTGAAGTCACTGACCTTGGAGGTGTTCGAGTGCTATGTGGACCTGGCGCTTAGGCACATGGTTGCAGTGCTGGGTCAGAGGTTGGAATGGATGAACTTGAAGGTCTTTTGGCAACTGAATATATTCTATGAGTCTGTGATGCTCACCACAGAGCTGTTCAGAAATGCATACTCTGTAGAGTTACAAGGTGCACTACTAGATTATCTTTAATAAGAATGAGGGGACACAGCCTCAAGCTGTGCCAGGGGAGGTCTAGGCTGGATGTTAGGAGGAAGTTGTTGCCAGAGAGAGTGATTGGCATTGGAATGGGCTGCCCAGGGAGGTGGTGGAGTCGCTGTGCCTGGAGGTGTTGAAGCAAAACCTGGATGGGGCACCTAGTGCCATGATCTGATTGATTGGCTAGGGCTGGGTGCTAGGTTGGGCTGGGTGCTAGGTTGGGCTGGGTGAGCTTAGAGGTCTCTTCCAACCTGGATGATTCTGATTCTGCAGTTCATCTAAATGTATTAGTGGGGTTTTAGTTCTTTAATTTTTGTAAGATAGTGAATAATTTCTTGTCCTTATGTGAGTAAAATGTAGAGGATTAAGTGACTTGCTGGATTGTACAGTGTCTCTCAGTTCAGAGCAGGGTGGCAAAGCTGGTGAGGGTCCTGGAGCACAGCCCTGTGAGGAGAGGCTGAGGGAGCTGGGGGTGTGCAGCCTGCAGAAGAGGAGGCTCAGGGCAGACCTCATTGCTCTCTGCAGCTACCTGAAGGGAGGTTGTGGCCAGGTGGGGTTGGGCTCTTCTGCCAGGCAACCACCAACAGAACAAGGGGACACAGCCTCAAACTGTGCCAGGGGAGGTCTAGGCTGGATGCTAGGAGGAAGTTGTTGCCAGACAGAGTGATTGGCATTGGAATGGGCTGCCCAGGGAGGTGGTGGAGTTGCCATCCCTGGAGGTGTTGAAACAAAGCCTGACTGGGGCACTTAGTGTCATGGTCTGGTTGCTTGGCTAGGGCTGGGTGCTAGGTTGGGCTGGGTGAGCTTGAAGGTCTCTTCCAACCTAGTTGGTTCTATAATTCTATGTTGTATGAGCAGAACCAGGATTTTGTAGCCTTATGTTCTTCAGAGTATAGAAGAACTTGGCAGGTCTGCAGCATGTAGCATAGCCTGTTGGATTATGCCTCGTGTAGTGGCACAGCAGACTCTAATTTTGTGCTGTGGTCTTGTAAAATATCTTTGTGTCTGCTCTCTGAGAGACAAACCACTCTATGAATCACAATTATTTAATAATACATGCAAAGTGTGCTAAAGGAAGAAGTCAGTGAGCAGAAGCAAGAACAAGGTTGCCAAGAGAGTCTGTAAGAATGATTCTTGGAACAGAAGTTTGTCCCTTTTCCCCTGTTGAACACTGCAGTAAGTTTGACAGAGAAAGAGGAGAGAAAAGGAGTGGAGTATTTAGAATGACTTCATGGAGATGGGTGGAAAAGAATGGATGGATGGGCAGCTGCTAGGTGACTGTGGACCTGTGTAGGTCCATGCTTGCCAGATGTGTGCTGAATGTGGGGTTATCAGACTACCCAAACTCACTTAGCAGCTGTGTGTGTACTTTGGATGTGCCACAGCACACCGCACCGCCTACCCTGTGCCCATGCATGCTGCCAGGTGATGTTTTCCCTTGAGATTTACTCTGCATATTTGGCAGTGCTGCTTTGGCCACCAGCAAGCAAGCCTCAAATCTTTTGATCAGCTTTTGAAGGTGACCTAGGTCAGCTGTGTCTGTTCAGGCAGCCAGCATGTCTTATGCTCTGTGAACCCTGTCACACTGCAGAATTGTGAGAGCACCTTCTCAGGAGACAGTGCTGGAGACAAAAATCTGAGGAGCTGAGGAGGAGGAGTGCTCTGCTCCATGATTTGCTGTTTGGTTTTTCAGGTATGATCCCTGATGGGCCTAGAGCAGCAGATGAGGAAGGCTGACCCTCAGAGATCTGAATTTCTTACTCCATTTCCCTTACCTTACCTGAAGAGATGCTGGCAGATAACAGAGCTAGGCAGGACTCCTTCCATAGGACAGCATAGGAGTGTGCATGGTGTGGATGAACAACGTTTGTGTGAAAGGCTAAACTGGCTTAGCTGCAAGGGGTGGCAGGAGGTGGCCTCTCAGGGATGTGCTGAAGACCAGTTGGAACCTGCTGGAGACACCAGGCTGGGCAGCAGCGGAGAAGACATTCCTGCTCCAGCCAGGAACTGTCTTGCTTATGCAGTACTCAGGGGTGTTCCGATGTTCTTCCCTTTTGCTCTCCTCAGACCCCACCTGCAGTCCTGTGTGCAGTTCTGGAGCCCCCAGCACAGGAAGGACATGGAAGTGTTGGAGTGGGTCCAGAGGAGGCCATGAAGATGCTGAGAGGGCTGCAGCAGCTCTGCTGAGAGGACAGGCTGAGAGAGTTGGGGCTGTGCAGCCTGGAGAAGAGAAGGCTTCCAGGAGACCTTAGAGTAGCCTTCCAGGATCTGAAGGGGGCTCCAGGAAGGCTGGGGAGGGACTATTGCCAAGGTCTGGGAATGCCAGGACAAGGGGCAATGGGTTTGAAGTGTCAGAGGGGAGCTTGAAAGTGGATGTTAGGAGGAAGTTGTTTGCAGTGAGGGTGGTGAGACACTGGCACAGGTTGCCCAGGGAGGTTGTGGAGCACAGAATCACCCAACGTGATCTTTGATCACATTGGGTGATTCTGTGCTCCCCAACCTCCCTGGAGGTGTTCAAGGCCAGGTTGGATGAGGCCTTGAGTGAGCTGTGCTAGTGGGAGGTGTCCCTGCCTATGGCATAGGGTTTTAACTGGATGATCTTTGAGGTCCCTTCCAACCTTACCATTCCATGATTCTATGAAAGGACAGCGTTACACTAAGTATTGTTAATTTTACTGTAGAAGTGTCAACATTAATTGATTTGGAAGAAAATAAGTAAGGATTGCTGTTCTCCTGAGCTATTCAGAGGTTTCTAGCAGAAGCTGTTGAAAGCAGAAACTGTTGCTTTGAAATCCAGCATGGTTCAGTGCAGGCTGTGATGTCGTTGGTGGAACTGTGCAGCAAACAAACAAATCGGAGCCGTTCTCACAGCTGGGAGCCTCCCAGAATGGATCTGATGTCAGTGGAGAACACTTCTGCTGAAGAACTTCTTGATCCTTATTTCAGCAGAGTTTTCTAGTCCCTTTATTTTTTGTAACATGTGGAATCAACCCTACAGAGAAGTGTAGGGTGGGAAGAAGCCTTTTCATGCAACAATGATAAGCTAATCCCTATGTAAGGGGTGTAGCACAAAGGTAGCTAATGTCAGTTGCTCTTTGGCTGTTGCTGGATCAGTGGCTCTTTGTCCCTACATGCTTAGCTTAGGACATCCTGATCATCACTGCATTAGAAAACTCCTCTTTTAATTTATTGTAACTTACACATAGTGCAGAAAGAGAGTGAACCAGAAGAGATTTCTTTAATGGCATAGTATTAATTGGTAAAGATTGTTTTGCAGTACAAGTATTCTTTGTTTGCTGTTAAAAAGCTTCAATTGCCTCTAGCTATCCTAAGTGATTTAGAGAAACAGACACAGGACTTCATTTTGATTTTGTTTTGTACTCCAATGAAGCAAACAACAGATTTGGAACAAGCTGCTTGATGGACCTTGGAAATTGAACTACTCTTTTTATTGGGCACTGGTAAAGCATCTCTACTGTTCCTAATGGCAGACAAGCCTGAAATTCATCAACTGGCTCTTGTTAGGGTTCCATCAAGCTCCTTTTATTTCCTTGCTTATGACTCTAGTGCACTTGCCCAGACAGGAGCTCCTACTTCCATTTCCCTTCAAATCTCTAAGAACGTCTTCCCCATACCACCTGGACTGAGTTACACTGTGAGAGCCCAAGTGACAAGGCTATGACTAAAGCTATGTAATATAGAATCATAGAATGGTAAGGTTGGAAGGGACCTCAAGGATCATCCAGTTCCAACCCCTGCCATAGGCAGGGACACCTCCCACTAGCACAGGTCACTCAAGGCCTCCTCCAACCTGGCCTTGAACACCTCCAGGGAGGTTGTGGAGCACAGAATCACCCAATGTGATCTTTTGATCACGTTGGGTTATTCTGTGCTCCACAACCTCCCTGGACAACCTGTGCCAGTGTCTCACCACCCTCACTGCAAACAACTTCCTCCTGACACCCACTTTCAATCTCCCCTCTGCCCGGTTAAACCCATTGCCTCTCCTGGAATTCCCAGACCTTGTCAATAATCCCTCCATAGCCTTCCTGGAGCCCCCATCAGATCCTGGAAGGCTACTCTAAGGTCTCCTCAAAGCCTTAGAAGTTAGAAAGGATGAGCCCATCTCATAGAAACTTTCTGTTGCACAGCAGTTTGCACAAATGCAGTGCTGTCCCAAAGTGACATGTACATTAGCCTGGGCATGACTTTTCATGAGCTGGGCCAGAGATTACATTTTTCCTCCTGCTGAAGAGTGTTTTGCCCAGAGAAAGGTGATGAGGCACAGCTGCATTAATGATTTTTAATGGTTTGTTTGGTTGGTTTGTTTGGATTTGGGGGTTTGGTTTGGTTGTAGTTTTGTTGGGTTTTTTTGTGTTTTTTGTTTTGTTTTGTTTTGGTTTTTGTAAGGATCATCTGAAGCTTTTTCTTACCGCCTTTACGTGGGGATCTGCATGCATTAAGCATTATTAAGCATTAAGTGAGATTGGAGCAGGGGCTTTGGAAGGCAGCAGTAGTCTAATTTTACCTTATGAAGCTAACCATTTTGATAAAGCCATTGTTGAAATCAACATTGTGATAACAATGTGGCATTCTGAAGCACTCTTGTTCCTATCATTCTTGGACTTTAGTAAGTTTTCTCAGATCTTGAAGCCATAGTCAGCAGATTTCCACTGAAGCAGGGGAGCTTTGGGGTGAGTGAACAAATAACTTCAATACCTTGAGTGCTTCTTATCTGGCTTGCTTAACACAGTGTAAGATAAGATGTTTAAAGACAGACCTCTTGCTTGCACAACACTTTTTTTCAGGCTCTGTTAAGTGCTATTAATAACCTGTTTCCACCAAATTAGTTTTAGTTCTAATACCACTAAAACAGCAGTAATGTGTTTACTTTGTAAAAACCCTGAGTCACTCTTACGTTTGGGCTCTCATTCTGCCTTCACCATCGTCACCCTACCCCTCTGTCTTCTGGTGAAGGATAAAACGAAAGCAGTTAACATCTGAACGTCTGCCATAGGCACTTCAAACTTTCTCATCGCTTGTCCTTGGAGGAGTCAATGCATGTTTGGTATATGGGTTTATTTTGGTAGGGTTTCTTAGTCTGTGTTGAAGAAGATGGCTGGAGAGTAGCCCTGAGGAAAAGGACTTGGGTTCTGGGGTGATGAAAAGCTCAAGATGAGGCTGCAGTGTGAGTGTGCAACTGTGTGCTGGGCTGCAGCAAGAGCAGTGTGGGCAGCAGGGCAAGGGAGGGGATTGTGCCCCTTTGCTCTGCTCTCCTCAGACCCCACCTGGAGTCCTATGTGCAGTTCTGGAGCCCCCAGCACAGGAAGGACATGGAAGTGTTGGAGCGGGTCTGGAGGAAGCCACGAAGATGCTGAGAGGGCTGCAGCAGCTCTGCTGTGAGGACAGGCTGAGAGAGTTGGGGCTCTGCAGCCTGGAGAAGAGAAGGCTTCCAGGAGACCTTAGAGTAGCCTTCCAGGATCTGAAGGGGGCTCCAGGAAGGCTGGGGAGGGACTATTGACAAGGTCTTGTAATGCCAGGACAAGGGGCAATGGGTTTGAAGTGTCAGANACCTCCTCCAACCTGGCCTTGAACACCTCCAGGCAGGGAGCAGCCACAACCTCCCTGGGCAACCTGTGCCAGTGTCTCACCACCCTCACTGCAAACAACTTCCTCCCAACATCCAGTTTCAAGCTCCCCTCTGCCACTTCAAACCCATTGCCCCTTGTCCTGTCATTACAAGCTCTTGTCAATAGTCCTTCCCCAGCCTTCTTAGAACCCCCTTCAGATCCTGGAAGGCTACTCTAAGGTCTCCTGGAAACCTTCTCTGCTCCAGGCTGCAGAACCCCAACTCTCTCAGCCTGTCCTCATAGGAGAACGTCTTGTTTTCTGGCATGAGAAGATCACTAGTTGGATGGTCTCTTCAGTTACTGCTGAGATAAGAAAGCTGTTGCTTGTACTTGCAGAGGTTTGGAAGATCCAGTTGTCACAACTGCTGTACCTTGGTAAAGAATTGAGGACTGCCTAAATTTGTAGGCATTCTTAATGCGCTTAAAACTGTCCTCTTCTAGGCTCTGACTCAGAACTTGGCTGCTAGATTGTGTAACTTGCCAGCCAGTTGCCTGCCGTGAGAACACTTGCAGCTGCAGGGATTATTATTAAATGCATCTATTGATGTTCATATTTTAGTGATCTGTTTTTTGATTGTTATGCAACCTCCTACTCGGTTGGGCTAGGCCGAAGGAAGTGGAACAGGAGTGTATGCTGATAAACCACTCACTGTGCTCAGCCAAGCAGTGGGAGCATCAGTGGTCTTTTTAAACTGCCTTGCATTGGAACAATTTGCCCTGGTCTCCCCCCAAATACAAAACCATTTCCTCCCACTTCAGTCCCTGGGCACTGGAGACACAAGGGCTTGAGCTGTAGAGCTGCTACTGTCAGGACTCTTCTGCTACCAGGTAGGCATGCCCCTGAACATAAACCACACATATTTATGACTGTGCATGTAGTAGAGAAGCATTTAATTGCATCTCAAAGCAGTGTCAATCCATGCTGAAAACTGCATAGTAAATCACCATATGTTCCAGGGGAGATGCCAAAGTCATGATGGCTTTATATGTGCACAGCTGACTAGCAAGCATAAAAGCAGACTCATGGTGGGGGATGCCATCATATGCTTTTCTTCTTCTTTGCTGTGTTGCAGAATGATTAGAGCCCATCTGTTTCCCTTAGTGCTGGGAAGGGTAGGAAAGCAGACAGCCCAAAGTTTTGCTACTGAAACATATGCACCAGGAAAAAAGGAAACTAAACCCAAGGGGCTCTCAGATACATTTCTTTTGCCTTTCTTTTGGGGGTCTCTCAGATACATTTCTTTTGCCTTTCTTTTGGGGGCTCTCTCAGATACATTTCTTTTGCCTTTCTTTTGGGGCCTCTCTCAGATACATTTCTTTTACCTTTCTTTTGGGGGCTCTCTCAGATACATTTCTTTTGCCTTTCTTTTGGGGCCTCTCTGAGATACATTTCTTTTACCTTTCTTTTGGGCGTCTCTTTGATACATTTCTTTTGCCTTTCTTTTGGGGGCTCTCTCAGATACATTTCTTTTACCTTTCTTTTGGGGGCTCTCTCAGATACATTTCTTTTGCCTTTCTTTTGGGGCCTCTCTCAGATACATTTCTTTTACCTTTCTTTTGGGGACTCTCTTCTACATTTTTTTTTCCTTTCTTTTGGGGGTCTCTCAGATACATTTCTTTTGGGGGCTCTCTCAGATACATTTCTTTTGCCTTTCTTTTGGGGGCTCTCTCAGATACATTTCTTTTGCCTTTCTTTTGGGGCCTCTCTCAGATACATTTCTTTTGCCTTTCTTTTGGGGCCTCTCTCAGATACATTTCTTTTGCCTTTCTTTTGGGACTCTCTCAGATACTTTTCTTTTACCTTGCTTTTGAAGCAGAGGATTCTTAAAATTGCTTTGAAATTCTCTTCCTTCTGTGAGTTGTACTGCTCAGGCTTTACATGTGTGTTGTGACAGCCTGACACTTGTTAGCTGTAGTTCTCAAATGGGGCATGTCTGGCAGGAAACCTCAGCCTACATGCCAGTTAGGCTGGCTGAAACAAATGGGGAGGGGGGCAGTAAGCATCTCTCTTCTTTTTACGTCTGCCAGCATGGAATATTTAATGCCTCACTAAAGGCCTAAGTGCAGGGGTAAGAGTGGTGGTGTTTGTTGACACATTTGGCAATCTGTTTGGTTTGCTTTTTCTCCAAGCCCATTAAGGACACTTGAAATATGTGATAGAAAGTAATAGAAAAGGCTAATGGCTTCATCTTTCATTTGTAGGTTTTTTTGTTGTTTTGTTTTTTTTTTTTAATTAAACTCGATTTATTGTAACTACTGTAATTTAGCTTTCTTCAAACTAGATAACCTCTGTGGATTGAAATGGCTGTGCAGTGATAACGTTGACTGCTGTGACACCTACTGGTCGAGCTGAGCTGAACAAGGGAAAGCCTCTGGGTACTTGCACTTTCCTCTTCCTAGTGATGATTTCAGGGAATGACTTTGGCTCTTGGGGCGAGCAGGAAAGGTGTCGTTTGATAAATCCTCTTTCAATTCATCTCCTGGTGCGTTAACAAATGTAGGTAATCGTTTTTCGTTTTGCTTTTAACTCCTGCCCTTTCCAGTCCTAGGAGCTCTTTAATCTTTAAAAAAGATCACAGACTCATAGAATCAGTCAGGTTGGAAGAGACCTCCAAGCTCACCCAGCCCAACCTAGCAGCCAGCCCTAGCCAATCAACCAGACCATGGCACTAAAGTGCCTCATCCAGGCTTTGCTTCAACACCTCCAGGGACTGTGACTCCACCACCTCCCTGGGCAGCCCATTCCAACACCAATGCTCTCTGCCAACAACTTCCTCCTAACATCCAGCCTAGACCTCCCCTGGCACAGCTTGAGGCTGTGTCCCCTCCTTCTGTTGCTGCTTGCCTGGCAGCAGAGCCCAACCCCACCTGGCTATGACCTCCCTTCAGGTAGCTGCAGAGAGCAATGAGGTCTGCCCTGAACCTCCTCTTCTGCAGGCTGCACACCCCCAGCTCCCTCAACCTCTCCTCACAGGGCTGTGCTCCAGGCCCCTCACAGCCTTTGTGCCCTTCTCTGGACACCTTCCAGCACCTCAACATCTCTCTTGAATTGAGGGGCCCAGAACTGGACACAGCACTCAAGGTGTGGCCTGAGCAGTGCTGAGCACAGGGCCAGAAGAACCTCCCTGCTCCTGCTGCCCACACTGCTCCTGATCCAGGCCAGAATGCCATTGGCTCTGCTGCCCACCTGGGCACACTGCTGGCTCAAGTTCAGCTACTCTCTACCAGCACCCCCAGGTCACTCTCTGCCTGGCTGCTCTCCAACCACTCTGTCCCCAGCCTGTAGCACTGCTTGGGGTTGTTGTGGACAAAGTGTTGTTGTGACCCTCCTTCTTTTGTCCCTCCTTATTTTTATGCAAATTTCTTTTTTACCTTTCTTTAATAGTATTTGGAACTGCAATGAAATGAGTTGGAAGTCTTCTCTGAATTGCCTTTCTCCCCTAGAACAGTTCTCCTTCATTATCAGAGATCATCTCTTCCCTGCTGGTGACTTAGCAGCATTCTTATTGCCCTGTTAGGCATTCTGCTTTTCTGGGAAAGGTAAGGAGCCATTTATGCAACTCCTTCCATGAGATCTCATACCTGAGGAGCTTTGTGAGAATTGAGAAAAATGGAGCTGTGCATTATATAATAAAGATGTTAGTAATTCACAATAAAAACCCAGCTTTGCATCTCCATTGAGCAGTGAAGAGTGGATAGCATTTCATAGCTGTAGGGAAATGTTCTGTATGGCTCTTCAGAGGAAGAGTTTTTCTGTACTCAAGTAGTGCTGCAGTCTTCTGAAAATGCACTCTCCTGTGTGTGATTCTGGAACATGCCATTCATCCAGAACATTACACAGAGGGCTTCTCAGGTTGTTGTTCCTTTGTGAGACTTCCTTTGAAAGACTATTCTTCTCTTCTAGAAGCTTGAGTAACTTCAAATAACTTCAAATTGCATCAAGTGACTTGACTTGATTTGGTAGTCAGTGACTGAGAGAGAAGAATTCCTGCCATCTCCTTCTCCTTCTTTCTGGTTGCACACTTCAATCACTTATTTTGAGTCTGGCAGCTCCCGTACTGTTCAGTACCCATCTGCAGGCCCATTCAGGTCACTTTTCTGGCAAAAAGAGAGAGGATGAGTCAGAGGAATCCAGTCTGATCTCACCTTTGGGTATGAGCAAGGGACAAGAGGTATCTGTGAAGCAGGGGTAAGAAGAGTGCTGGAGTGGAAAGCAGGTTAGTGAGGTCTCCCCTGTTTTGTCAGCAACGAGCTGATAGATTCATAGTGCATGTAATTTTCCTTATGAAAAAAAGAGAAAGGTTTGTCATCTCTTCCTGCCTTTCCCTCCTCCCAGGTCTGCCAGCTCTGTGGAGCTCAGTGAGCTGTGTGGGGGTGTGCTGCCATTCCTCCACCCCTTCCCTTTTGCTACTTTTGGGCAGGTTCTTGCTTTGCATTTTCAGAGTAGGGTCTACCCCCACTGTCTAGGGCATCTAACAACATGGCCAAGATATCTCTTCTCTTTCCTCCCTTGGGGGAGAATTGAGTATTCTCACTTTTGCTATGGATTTACATTAATTTTGGTTGCCCATGGGCATTCTTTTTCTTAGGCCAGTATTTTTGTTAGGCATTATTTTGTTCTGGCCAGTAAGGCCAGAAAAGGAGTTACCAGCTTTAGGCTGAATGTTGAAAGGTTTGTGAGGGTACTTTTTCTATTGGTATTTTTGTCCCTTAAGAGAGCTTCACATCCTGCAAGGGTAGGCTTTCCCTTCACAGTATGAAATGATTCCATAAGGAGGGACAGAAAGTTTCACAAGTATATAGCCCTAGAACTTAAATGGTTTTAACATAGCCCTGGAAATTATGGAGGTGAGGAGAAAATGGGAAACTGAGTAACATTTTCTATTCCTTGGGAATTCAATTAAAAGTTGAGATTGTATAGGCTATTATCACCAAATGTGATGGCACTGAGGATTCTCATTCATAGTAATTAGAAACTGTGCATCATATATCAGTCTTTAGTCTAACAGGGAATGAATTGAGGTGAGTGAATAGGCTCAGCATGAGAAAGGAAGGGATGGAATCTCTCTAAGCCAGCTGAGATGGTCAGAATGTTGCTGAGGATTCAGTGTACTCCTGAGCAGATAGGTAGTGACTTTGCTGTACTAGAGAGAATAGATTTATTTTGGTTTTTGAATGGAAGAGGTCTGGCTCAAAAAACAAAACAGACCAGTGATGGCTCTTCACTTATAGAATCGTAGAATCGTAGAATGGTAAGGTTGGAAGGGATCTCAAGGATCATCTAGTTCCAAAGCCCTGCCATAGGCAGGGACACCTCCCACTAGTACAGGTCACTCAAGGCCTCCTCCAACCTGGCCTTGAACACCTCCAGGGAGGTTGTGGAGCACAGAATCACCCAATGTGATCAAAGATTCTGTGCTCCACAACCTCCCTGGGCAACCTGTGCCAGTGTCTCACCACTCTCACTGCAAACAACTTCCTCCTAACATGCAGTATCAATCTCCCCTCTGACACTTCAAACCCATTGCCCCTTGTCTTGGCATTCCCAGACCTTGTCAATAGTCCCTCCCCAGCCTTCCTGTAGCCCCCTTCAAATCCTGGAAGGCTACTCTAAGGTCTCCTGGAAGCCTTCTCTTCTCGAGGCTGCAGAGCCCCAACTCTCTCAGCCTGTCCTCATAGGAGAGCTGCTCCAACCCTCTGATCATCACTTGTCTGACACCATACTGATCCCAGACTTAATTTTAATAAGTAGGATTGGGGCAGAGTTGAGTGTTACTGCAAGGTGCTGAAGACTCCTGATTTCCTGTGCCCTCACTGAAGGTTGGCCTGTGCGAAAGGCAAATGGAGAATGGAGATTGACAGTTGACTTCCGCGGCCTAGGTGAAGTAACCAGGCCCATGAGTTCTGCTGTGCCAGACATGTTAGGACTCCAGTATGAGCTGCAATTCAAGGAGGCCAAATGGTATGCAACCATAGGTGTTGCTAATGCTTTCTTCTCTATTCCAATAGCAGAGGAGTGCAAGCCTCAGTTTGCTTTCACCTGGAGGGGCATTCAGTATACGTTTAACTGTTTACCCCAGGGGTGGAAACACAGCTCTACCATCTGCCATGCAGTGATCCATGATGCACTGGAGAAAGCTGGAGCTCCAGAGCATCTGCAGTTCATTGGTGACATCATTGTCTGGGGCAACACAGCAGAAGAAGTGTTTGAGAAAGGCAACAAAATAATTGACATTGTGTGATTATGATGTTTCGTTATTTCAATTCAATCATAGTTATAAGGTTCCTTGGAGAACTGAGACCCTCAGACTTCTGCTGCCTGCAAGGAGCAGCTGGCTTATCAGACATACTGGTGTGAAGGAAAACAGGTTAAAGCAATTGTGTGGTTCTTCTTGCCACAACAGAACATTAATCCCTCTCTGTTTGAAATGTTGGAAGGTACAAAAGAGTTCAATACCTCGTGGGATTTCATAAGTCTGGCAGGGGCCAGTTGCCCATAAAAGTCACTTACTCTACATTCTTTCTTACCTCTTGGTCCTTTGACATAAAATATCTTGCCTAGGTTGAAATCTGTGACAGACTTGGTCGCTAAACCCAGATGAACAGATTCCTAGTCCAGATACTCAGGCACTTTCTGGGGTGGTTTCTTTGTAAGCTAGGTCCTGAAAATAGGCTACCAGTCAAGCTGTAATAGCTCTTACACTAGAAACCTGCCAAGTAAACTCACCTGTTGTAACCATTTTTGCACAGTATCGGTGTGGTTTTCAGTGACACATCACTAAAACCTGTTATTTGAAATTTCAAACCATAGAAATCTCTGAATCTTATTTTAATCACAATGCTATGCTTAGCTAGAAAACTGTATGTAGAGACAACTGACCTTGACTTAATTATATACATCCACAGTACTTAATCTGTGGTGATGTCATTTATCTGATGGCACAGCTTCAGAGAGGGATGGACTGCAATTCAATTTCATTGTTGTCCTGTGCTTGTTGTGGCAGTTTGAATTTGGCCTTGAGATGTATTAGGTCACTGTGTCCTTTTAAAGGTTTCTCTGTGGGCTGGCTGGAACTGGACTCTCCTGCCAGGTTTGGGTGCAGCTTGGAAAATGAGGCAAAGAAACTCCAAGCCTCCAAAGAAACTCCAAGCAAAGCAGTGCTGCTGTTTCTAGTCACTATTTTAAAGTATCACAGTATCACCAAGGTTGGAAGAGACCTCAAAGCTCATCAAGTGCAATCCATTACCACAACCCTCAAGACCTGACCATGGCACCAAGTGCCACATCCAAACCTGCCTTGAACACCTCCAGCAACGCTGACTCCACCACCTCCCTGGGCAGCCCATTCCAGCAGTCAATGACTCTCTCAGGCAACAACTTTCTCCTCACCTCCAGACTAAACTTCCCCTGGCACAGCTTCAGACTGTGTCCTCTTGTTCTGCTGCTGCTTGCCTGAGAGAAGAAAGCAACCTCCTCCTGGCTACGACCACCCTTCAGGTAGCTGGAGACAGCAAGAAGGTCTCCCCTGAGCCTCCTCTTCTCCAGGCTAACCAATCCCAGCTCCCTCAGCCTCTCTCCATAGGGCTGTGCTCCAGGCCTCTCCCCAGCCTCGTTGCCCTTCTCTGGACACACTCAAGCACCTCAATGTCCTTCTTCAATGGAGGGGCCCAGAACTGGACACAGGACTCAAGGTGTGGCCTAAGCAGTGCAGAGTCCAGGGGGAGAATGAGCTCCCTGCTCCTGCTGGCCACACTCTTGCTGATGCAGGCCAGGATGCCATTGGCCTTCTTGGCCACCTGGGCACACTGCTGGCTCATGTTCAGGTGGGTGTCAATCAGCACCCCCAGATCCCTTTCTGTTTGGCTGCTCTCCAGCCACTCCCACCCCAGCCTGTAGCTCTGCATGGGGTTGTTGTGGCCAAAGTGCAGCACCTGGCACTTGGATTTGTTGAGCTCCATCCCCTTGGACTCTGCCCATCTGTGCAGGCGGTCGAGGTCCTGCTGCAGAGCCCTTCTGCCCTCCAACCCAGCAACATCAGCCCCCAGCTTGGGGTCAGCTGCAAATTTGCTGGTGCCTGACTCGATGCCCTCATCCAGATCATCACTGAAGATGTTCCAGAGGATGGGGCCCAGCACTGATCCCTGGGGCACACTGCTAGTGCCAGGCCTCCAGCTGCATGTGGCACCATTCACCACCACTCTCTGGGCTCAGCCCTCCAGCCAGTTCCTAACCCAGCACAGAGTGTTGGCATCCAAGCCACGAGCTGACAGCTTAGCCTGCAGTGTGCTGTGGGGGACAGTGTCAAAGGCCCTGCTGAAGTCCAGGCAGACCACATCCACAGGCCTGCCCACATCCACCAGGCAGCTCACCTGATCATAGCAGGAGATCAGGTTGGAGAGGTAGGATATAACAAAGAATCACACAGTGGTAAGGGCTGGAAAACACCTCTGGAGATCATCAAGTCCAACACCCTGTTAAAGCAAGCTCACTTACGGCAGGACACACAGGAACATGTTCAGGCAGATTAGGAAAGTCTCCAGAGGAGGCTCCACAATGCTGCTGGGCAGCTTGCTCCAGTGCTCTATCAGCCTCACACTAAAGGTTTTTCTCATGTTGAGGGGGAACTCCCTGTGTTCCACTTTGTGTCCTTTGTCCCTCATCCTATCACTGGGCACGAGTGAAAAGAGACATATTCTTGACACCCACCCTTAGGGTATTCCCCAATATTTATTGCATTCCCTCTCAGCCTTCTCTTCCCTAGGCTAAACAGCCCCAGGTCTCTCAGTCCCTGTGTACCTACAGAGCACAACCATTTCCCTACGTGTATCTAGAGGACTTTCTTCTGGGGTTTCTCACCCCCTTCCCCATTACAAAGAAAACTAAGCAAGAACAGTTTTTTCAAATCCCTCATTACCAACCCCCATACCCTCTGCTCAAATGTTCAGCCTCTATGTATCACCATAATGCTCTAAATGGATAAATTCTATTGGGAGTCACTAACTTAAAAATTCTCACTAGTGTCATTAGAGTCATTATTGCTATCAAGAACATAATTCAGTATGAGAAGAGTTACTTTGATGTGGAACAGATGGTACCACTTTCTTATTTCACCTGCTTCTAAACTGTACCTGAGAAAGGTCAGTCATCAAGGAATCATAGAATGGTAAGGTTGGAAGGGACCTCAAGGATCATCCAGTTCCAACCCCCTGCCATAGGCAGGGACACCTCCCACTAGTACAGGTCACTCAAGGCCTCCTCCAACCTGGCCTTGAACACCTCCAGGGAGGGAGCAGCCACAACCTCCCTGGGCAACCTGTGCCAGTGTCTCACCACCTTCACTGCAAACAACTTCCTCCTAACAGCCACTTTCAATCTCCCCTCTGACACTTCAAACCCATTCCCCTTGTCCTGGCATTCCCAGACCTTGTCAATAGTCCCTCCCCAGCCTTCCTGGAGCCCACTTCAGATCTTGGAAGGCTACTCTAAGGTCTCCTGGCAGCTTTCTCTTCTCCAGGCTGCAGAGCCCCAACTCTCTCAGCCTGTCCACAGAGTAGAGCTGCTGCAGCCCTCTGTGGTCTCCATTTTTGACCAAGTCCAGTTTGGACCTCTGAGTGGAGAAAGTTGCAGAAATGTCCCAGTTTCTGTGATAAGTAGGTCTAAAACATCTCTAACCAGACAATCAAGGATTTGGTCACCCCCAAATCAGAAGCTTCTGACTGTGAGTATTCAGGTAATCTCTATGGACACCACTGCCACAGTAGGTAGGAACCAGATAATGTATTTGATTGTCTAGAATTTCAGATTTACCAATAAAAGTCATCTGTCAGAGTTAATGAATACTGCAGAGCCACAGAGATGTTTTGATGACTCTGCAGGTTAGCTATAAAAAGAGATTAAAGCTAAACTAAGGGCCTGATGATATACTTGTGGTTTCTCAAGTTGACAGTTTGTACCTAAGAAGACTAAAATTGCCTTGTGTCTATATTTGTCTGTAGTTCTGGGCAGTAGTGTAGTATTAAAAAATAACAGCAACGTTTAAGCTGGAGGCTCTTTATGCTTTATTTTTAGCTCTCTAAAGAAAAAAAAAAAAAGGAAGAGTTTTTTTTTTAGACTGAGATGTCTAAAACCACGAAACTTTAAGTTGTAATAATGATCAGTCTGAGTCCTCAGTTAGCTGTGAAATCGGTCAGAAGAGGTATAAATCCAAACTGGAAGCAGCAAGCCCAAAACATCTTGTATTGAGGTCTGCATAAAGACTGCAGGAATCATAGAACCATAGAATCAAGCAGGGTGGAAGAGACCTCCAAGCTCACCCAGCCCAACCTAGCACCCAGCCCTAGCCAAGCAACCAGACCATGGCACTAAGTGCCCCAGCCACGCTTTGCTTCAACACCTCCAGGGATGGCAACTCCACCACCTCCCTGGGCAGCCCATTCCAATGCCAATCACTCTCTCAGCCAAGAGCTTCCTCCTAACATCCAGCCTAGACCTGCCCTGGCACAGCTTGAGGCTGTGTCCCCTTGTTCTGTTGGTGGTTGCCTGGCAGAAGAGCCTGACCCCACCTGGCCACAACCTCCCTTCAGGTAGCTGCAGAGAGCAATGAGGTCTGCCCTGAGCCTCCTCTTCTGCAGGCTGCACACCCCCAGCTCCCTCAGCCTCTCCTCACAGGGCTGAGCTCCAGGCCCCTCCCCAGCCTTGGTGCCCTTCTCTGGACACCTTCCAGCACCTCAATATCTCTCTTGAATTAAGATCTTGAATGCAGAGCTATTTTCAGTGTAATGTTTCCTTTAATATGTTTTCTTCCTGTGTGCCCTGAGCTAGACTGTGTGGTCCTGCTCTGGCAGGGGGTTGGACTGGATGATTTCTTCAGGTCCCTTCCAACCCCTGACATGCTGTGATCCACCAACTCCATTTGTCAGTGGGTTTCTCAGTAAGTTATCGCACAAGATCTTATCTGGTTTCTTTTCTGGATAAAATCACAGAGTCATAGAATCATCCAGGTTGGAAGAGACCTCCAAGCTCACCCAGCCCAACCTAGCACCCAGCCCTAGCCAATCAACCAGACCATGGCACTAAGTGCCCCATCCAGGCTTTTGCTTCAACACCTCCAGAGATGGCAACTCCACCACCTCCCTGGGCAGCCCATTCCAATGCCAATCACTCTCTCTGGCAAGAACTTCCTCCTAACATCCAGCCTAGACCTGCCCTGGCACAGCTTGAGACTGTGTCCCCTTGTTCTGTTGCTGACCAACATCTCCTTGTGAGACTTGTCTTCATACAGACACTAGCAGCCTGGGCTTTGATACCCCACAGCTGGGGCAGAGCCAGCCAGCGCTGCCAGTCTGACCTGGCTCCCACTGTGGGACAGGCACAGGGATGAAGTTCAGCAGTGCTGCTAAGCAGGGCAAGGGGTCAGAAAGACAATTCCATTCTCCAAGAGAGGAGAAAAACATGGCATTTGCTCAGCATGGAACAATCTCCCAAAAAATGCTGGGACCCTGAAACAAGACCCTGAAAGTAGCCCCAAAAGATGTGTTTTTGAGCAAAATGCTTCCTTTTCTTCTCAAGGGGTTTTTACTCTGCTTACACCATTTTGTGTTTTAATGTGTTTCGTGGTTTCATTGAACCATTATGAAATGCAACACCTGATGTGGAAAAACATTCTGCATCATCATCTTTTCCATCATGCTTTATTAGTTAAATTCAGCATGAAGATGTGAATGACAAGGAGTCTTATGTCTGCCTTGGGGGTGGGGAAGAGCAAGACAAGAGTGGGAAGGAGTAGAATAAGGAAAACACAAAGGTGTCTATGGAGAGCAATAACATCATTAGTGTCATGGCAAAAGACAGGGAAGAGGAGCTCACCCTTCCTTCTGATAGAAGCATTAATATTTATCAAATTGGAAACCAGTGCCAAGTGGTGTCCCTCAGGGGTCAGTGCTGGCACCAGTGCTGTTTGACATCTTTGTCAGTGCCATGGACAGAGGAATCAGTGCAGCCTCAGCAAGTGTGCAGCTGGCACCAAGCTGTGTGGCACAGTCGACTTGCTAGAGGGCAGGGATCCATCCAGAGGGACCTGGACAGGCTGCAGAGCTGTGCCCAGGCCAACCTCAGGACATTCAACAAGGCCAAGTGTAAGGTCCTGCACCTGGGTAGGCACAATGCCAAGCACAACTGCAGGCTGGGTGGGGAATGGCTGAGAGCAGCCCTGAGGAAAAGGACCTTGGAGTCTGGGTTGATGAAAAGCTCAACATGAGCCTGCAGTGTGCACATGCAGCCCAGACAGCAACTGTGTGCTGGGCTGCAGCAAGAGCAGTGTGGGCAACAGGGCAAGGGAGGGGATTCTGCCCCTTTGCTCTGCTCTCCTC
>VWZE01010264.1:9523-22730 GCA_013396675.1 Eubucco bourcierii
CTTAACTTCCAGCCTACTGAGTTCTAGTCTGGGTCCTTTTACAAAGTGTGTGGGGGGGTGGGGAACTCCCAAACCTTCACAATCATCATCATCATCTTTTCTGCCCTTTAAGCTTACTGTGTAGTCCCATAGCCCCAAGAGAAGGCTCCTGAAACACCTCATAACAACCTTCCAGTACCAGAACAGGGCCTACAAGGAGGCCAGAGAGTGACTGTTTACAAAGGCCTGTAGTGATAGGATGAGGGGCAACGGCTTCAAACTGGAGAAGAGCAGATTTAGATTGGATGTTAGGAACAATTCTTTGCCGTGAGGGTAGTGGAACACTGGAACAGGTTGCCCAGGGAGGCAGTTGAGGCTCCATCCCTGCAGATATTCAAGGTGAGGCAACCTGATCGGGTTGAGAATGCCCCTGCAGGCTGCAGAGAGGGTTGGACTAAATGCCCTTTGGGGGTTCCTTCCAAGCTAGACCACTCTGTGATTCCATGATAGCTAACAACCCCCCATATAACATTATCCAGTGTGCTTGAAGGTCCTCCAAATGCAACCCCTCTAGAGATCTTTTCCCATCAATTAGCTTGTTGCATTGCTGCTCACACTCCCCTCTTTTGTTCATCCTCTGTGACATCCATGAGACATCCAAGCAAGGATTTTTTCCATTTTCTGCTGCTTGATGGTTTACCTGAGGAGAATTCCTTTCCCAAAGAAGGCAGGGTTGAGAACAAAGGCAATGAGGCACCAAGAACTAGACAGAACCAAGTGTTCATGAGCCTTTCTCTCCCCTGGAAAACCCTCCATTCTGGGAAACCTCCTTTGGAGAGTGTCACACTTCCCATGGCAACATTTCATTGATTCTGCATAAATAGATTTTGCTTTTCTACAAACACTTCCTTAATATCTCAGCAGCTTTAGGAGTCCACACAAAAACCATTAGCCAAGCATCAGATTGGTTTCTATGTCGGAAGTTTTGAAGCACAGGGAACTGTGGCATCAGCCACACTTTTCAAAGTGTAGCTACTGCTGCTAGCAGCTTATGCATAAGACTTTACATGAATTAATGCAGTAAGGAAATATTTTAGTGGAATAAAACATGGTAAGAGAAGCTGTCCCTGCAGAACAGAATAAACCATCAGATTTGTCTGGTAAATAAACTTCACTTGGCCTTCCTAAAGCAGGCAATGCTGCTGTCGCTTTCACGAAGACAATGGGATTGAATATTTTCTGAACTCTTCACATACATTAAAGTGAATTTACTGAGACTGAAAACCTTCTATTGTCTCCTCGTGGACAAGTCAAATGTATTAAAATGGTAATTCTTTCCCATATTTTTTAATCCTCTCAACATGCTACCTTCCCCTATGCTGTATGAACCAGAGAGAGCAGGACTTAAGAGAAGATTTGCAAATTTTCCTTTGGCATATTGCATAACCCGAGTTGAGGGTACTGGAATACATTACAGCTCCCTGAAGGAAAGAGAACATTGTCATTTCTGAATCTCAACTGTTTTAATTGGGCATCCCAATTATGTATAATCCTGTATGAATTAGTAACTACAATGCTTCCACCAAATAGGTCAAAACTATTGCACAGAAACAGACTTCTGCTCGGCGTTAATTTATCCCTGCTTTTAATGAAACCACTATGAATAAATCTGGTCCATTATTTATGAGGTTACCTACCCACTTACCTACCTACCCTTTTAGTCCTTTTCAATCATCATTTTCAAATCATTCTGTCCTCCCATCTTTTCTTCTCCCACTGATGTGGCAATTTTTTCCAGATGCCAAAATGATTAATTCATATTTCTTGATGTTTACATTTACCATCCTTGCTCATGTTCCCACTCTGCAGGTTCTTTCTCTTCAAAACAGCAGGCTGCTGCGCTTTGGCCAACATGATGAATTTTTGGTGTGGATATAGGGCAATATCTGTTCCTAAAGTACTGCCAAGTTTTTTGTTATTCAGTGAGAGGGTATGGGATATAATACACTTTAACTCACTACAAAGTCTTCAGGAGCCCCCTTCCTCTTGAAAGATTGAAGTTTTCTTTGGCTTGATTCTATGGCAGATTGCCTGAATCACAGAATCATGGAATCACAGAAACATGTAGGTTGGCAAAGCCCCTCAGGATCACCAAGTCCAACCTAGAACCTTACTCTACAAGATTCACCTCAAACCATATCCCTAAGCACCACATCCAAGTGACCCTTAAACACATAGAATCATAGAATCATAGAATGGTAAGGTTGGAAGGGACCTCAAGGATCATTCAGTTCCAACCTCCCACTAGTACAGGTTACTCAAGGCCTCATCCAATATACTCAAGGCCACATCCAGGGTGGGTGACTCCACCACCTCTCTGGGCAGCTCATTCCAGTGCCTGACCACTCTCTCTATGAAAAACATTTTCCTAATGTCCAATCTAAACCACCCAGTCTCATCTTGAGGCCATTTCCCCCTTGTTCTGTCTCCAGATACCTGTGAGAAGAGACCAGCTCCAGCCTCCCCACAATGTCCTTTCAGGTGGTTGAAACTAAGCCACAGATGGTTTTAAAGATGTGATCTCACAACTGTGTGTGCTAACATAAGGCAGAGTGTTTAAAAAGCTGAAGTTTGCTTCTTGAATAGCATTTCTCTTTGCATATTTACCAATTGCAATGTTCAGTCTTTTTCATAGGGGTTAGGTTTTTGTGATTTTGTCGATGTCTTTATTGGTGTATATCCTGCTTTAATTAGGAAAGTATCATTCACACTTTTAGTAGGAAGGGCAAGGGACTAAATATTTTTCAGTGGATTCCCAGGCTAAGGCTAAATTACACAGAGATGTCCTTGCCAGTGGCAGAATAGCAAGAGTTACAGGTATTTATTTGCAACTTCTGCTAAACTGAAGAATCCAAGCTGCTGGCTTGCGGGACTTACAGGGCTCAGACTGATGCTGGACATGCAGATTCTCTGTCTCCCATGGCAGGTTCTGTAAACTGCTGCCGTCCCATCCCCTAAAGTGATTTCTGTTGCTTGGCACAGGGATCCTGCCACTAACAGGAGGAAATGCTTGTTAAGAGTGTTTCCTCCAAAGCTGACTCCTTTCAACATATTTTCCTATGGTAGCCCTGCCCTACCTTCTGCACCTCTATAGATTCAGTTCGTGCTTCTGAATTCATGAGGATCAAAATGCCCTAAGCTTTTCTGTTCATGTTTTATTCATGTTTTCAGCCTCTCGTTTTATTTACCTGATGCACTGCCTGCCAGAAGTAGTTTTTGGCAGAGAGCAGATAATTCATTTTGTGGACATCTGCTCAAAATGCTTTGTGAATAATTAGAGAAGTCTGTAGGGTCTGTTCAATGGGACTGGGCATTGACAATATCAAGGGATTCCTTATTTGCTATTCCTCCTCTTAATATAATAAAGATCTTCTTTTTTTTTTAAAAAAAAAGAAAGTTTCTTCAGTATTTAAATTTCTTCAATATTTAAGTTGTGTTGGCGTAGCAGAGCTTATGTTAGGACCTGTTGGGCTCCAGTTATCTTTTTGACATATTTCATTGCCTCCACTATGATAATGAAAGAGGGAATAATTCAAAGCTATATATGAAAGAACAGCTTCATAAAAAAGGAGATGGGAGGAAAAGAGCTGACTGGTGTGTGAAGATAAGATGGCCCGTGTTAATAAAAGCAATGCTAACTTAAAGTAAGCAATGAGCACACACTTGTTTCATTAGTGCATTTTACTTGCCAAAAATCAACAATTGCAGTGAAGTTTTTCAAAGCATGCCTGTGCTTACCTGCCAGTGCAGTTTTTATGCTCATTAGGTGAGGGTTATCCAGAAACATCTGCTGTAACTTAGTTATTTGCCCTTTTTTTTTGCTGCCATCCACATCTATGTGGACAATCACAGATTTCTAATGGTGGTTTGTTTCCATTTCAGTGGAGGAGCTCAGAATAATTATCTTCCTCAGTAATTTCACTCTCCTCAAAGCACCCAGCCTCTCTAAAGTTTTCAGATCTAGCATACTGAAAACATATGTTTTCAACATCTTGGGGATCTTTCATTTTAAACATTTTTTTTCTTTTCAGGGCATATTTTTAGAATGCTCAGAAATAACCCAAATTAGTTATTTAATGAGTCATTCTTCTTGTTTTTTCTTTCTTTTTTTCCTCTGTTTTTTCTTTTTTTACATTTTTTTCCCTTGGCAGACTAAGTATTTCAGATTGTTCTCTCTATTTATATTTCTCTACACAAATGTTCTCATTAAAAAGTTGTAGCAACATTTAAACCTCACAGAATTGCATCAAATGTGTCAATGACACAATTTTTTAAATTTTTTTTTTTTTTTTTTCCCCCTGAGCTATATTCAGGCTCCCAACTCTGCACATCAGTCAGAAGAGTGGTTTTGCAGAGAGGTCAGGTTTTGTTGGTGTCTGCAACTAGCTGAAGGGGCATTGTGGAGAGGCTGCTGCTGGTCTCTTCTCACAGGTAACTGAAGACAGAACAAGGGGGAACGGCCTCAAGCTGAGGCTGGGGAGTTTAGATTGGGCAATAGGAAAATGTTTTTCATGGAGAGAGTGGCCAGGCACTGGAATGAGCTGCTCAGGGAGGTGGTGGAGTCACCAACCCTGGATGTGTTTAATTTGGATGTGGTGCTTAGGGATATAGTTTAAGGTGAATCTTGTAGAATATGCTTCTAGGTTGGACTTGGTGATCCTGAGGGGCTTTGCCAACCTGGAGGTTTCTGTGATTCTGTGTGATTCACAGCATCACAAAACATCAGGGACAGGAAGGGGCCTCAAAAGCTCATCCAGTCCAACCCCCTTGCCAGAGCAGGATCACCTATACCAGATCACACAGGAATGCACTCAGCCAGGGGTTGATTATCTCTAGAGAGGAAGACTCCACAACTCCCCTGGGCAGCCTGTTCCAGTGTTCTGTCACCCTCACAGGGCAAAAAGTGAAAAAAATTCCTCCTCATTTTAAAATGAAACTTCCTTTGCCCTGTTCTATCCCCCTTGCCAACTCAGCAAACAAAAGTTCCAGTTTTGGAGCTGGAAGCCAATCCATTCCCAGCCTGGGGTTTATAATGGTTGTGTATGCTGCACAAACATCCTCATCACTGTGGAAATACATACAATCATCACAAACCATTAACTGAGCCTACAGATGAAATTATGATATGATTGTCTCTTCTATCAGGCTTTTGAATTGCCTTTTGAGGGCTTTGTTCGCAGCAAAAGGCACAAAATGAGCCTTCAGATAGTTAGCAATGGCATTGTTAACTACACTTTTACCTTGCTGCACAGCAATGTTCACACAATAATCCAACCTTTTGTTTCTCTTCATCAGTATGTCTTGGCTTGCCCAGGCTTAAATGAGCCATTAATTGGAGTGATTTTGTTCTTTGGTGGTTATTGTTTGTTTGTTGGGGTTTTTTTCAGTTTTAATGGACTTCAATGAAACAAAACTAAAGTTCAGGGGCAGTTTCACATATTTCATGAATCTGTTTTCCTCTAGGGAGAGAAAAAGCTTATCTTTTCCTGTCCACTTTTAGTTTGTTCACAACAGGACACAATATATTCCATCACAGGGCAGCTGTGTTATCAGAGTCATCACCTCAAGACATTACAGGCAACCTCTGACTAAATGTTAATTCTAGGAGGTTCCACGAGAGTATAATATATATATTTTCACTGTGAAGGTGCCAGAGCTCTGGAACAGGCTACCAAGAGAAGTTGTGGAGTCTCCTTCTCTGGAGATACTCAAAACCCACCTGGATGTGTTCCTGCATGACCTACTCTAGGTGATCCTGCTCTGTCAGGATTGGGTGATCTTTTGAGGTCCCTTCCAAGTATCCCTCCCTTGAGCAAGGGAGGGGATTCTGCCCCTTTGCTCTCCTCAGACCCCATCTGGAGTCCTATGTGCAGTTCTGGAGCCCCCAGCACAGGAAGGACATGGAACTGTTGGAGGATGCCACAAAGATGATCAGAGGGCTGCAGCAGCTCTCCTATGAGAACAGGCTGAGAGACTTTGGGCTCTGCAGCCTGGGGAAGAGAAGGCTTCCAGGAGACCTGATAGTAGCCTTCCAATATCTGAAGGGGCCTACAGGAAGGCTGGGGAGGGACTATTGAAAAGGGCTTGCAATGACAGGACAAGGNGCATGCTGCAGATATGAAGGTAATCCAAGAATTAAAGAAATGCAAATAAATACTATTTCAGTTGCTTAAGCAGAAACCATTTGCCCTAATTCCTCACACTGAACTGCTTTCTCATACATCCCAAGGTGTGATGATTACTTTGGACTCCACTATTGAAAGCACAGGTTAAGACCTCCCTTCAGAAATAAAGAGGTTGCTAAATCTGTTACCAGCAGTTGTATCTGGGCTGCTTCCTATTCTTTCTTTCCTTTATGCCTCTGAATTCTTATCTTCAGTTTTCTCTGCACCTAGTAACCTGTTTCTTTCATATCCCTTTACTTCTTTATTTTTACAAATGAGAGACAAATAACTGGCCTAGAAAAAAGGAGCTGACAGTTTGCTCTGAATGTCACTAGATCTCTTCCTTTGGCAGGTATTTCAATGCCTGCAAATCTTCACTATTTACACCCACTGTTAATATTTAAGAAGCAGGATTTATTCCAAGGTAAACAGGTGTTACAGAGAAGAGAACACTGAATAGGTCACACCTGTTATTGTTAAATTAATATATGTGGTTATACTTTTGGGCTGCATTTCTAAATTGCTTATTTGAGCAGCTGGGTTGCTTGGCTTCCTCTCCTTTCACCTTAAAAATACCCCAAAATAAGCTTAAAATGCAGTGTATAAAAAAAAAAAAATGGAGCTGTTCAGTCTGAAGAGAAGGTTCTGAGGTGACCTTATTGTGGCCTTTTAGCATCTTAAGGGGGCTACAAGGGAGGGACTTTTTAGGCTGGCAGCTAGTGACAGCATTGTGGGGAATGGAACAAAGATAGAGATGGGGAGATTCAGACTGGATGTTAGGAAGAAGTTCTTCAGCATGAGGATGGTGAGACCCTGCAAGGGGTTGCTAAAGGAGGTGGTGGAAGCCTCATCCCTGGAGATGTTTAAGGCCAGGCTGGATGAGGCTGTGGATAGCCCGATCTAGTGTGAGGTGTCCCTGCTCATGGCAGGGAGGTTGGAACTGTCTGATCCTTGTGGTGCCTTCCAACCCTGACTGATTCTATGATTCTAAATCACACACTACAAAAGCTTTAAACACTCCAGCACCTGCATTGTTAGAAACAGTCCACTAAAATAGAAGATCTGTAACAAATTTTCATCATAAATGAGACAGAGGTGATCAATGACATCCTTACTAGCTCTATATAAAGTCTTAGGAGAACCCTTCTTGTTTTCTACAACTCCTCAAAAGGAGGATGGAGCCAAGTGGGTATTGTTCTTGGTATCAAATGATAGGACTAGCAAATAGCCTCAAGTTGCACCAGGGGAGGTTTAGGCTGGACATTAGGAAAAATGCCTTCTCCAAACAGGTTGTCAAGCCCTGTAACAGACTACCAGGGCAGTTGTGGAGTCCCCATCCCTGGAGGGATTTAAAAGCCACATAGATGTGGTGCTGAGGTACATGTTTTACTGGTGGCCTGGCAGTGCTGAGTTCAGTGTTGGTCTTGGCGATTGTAAAGCTCTCTTCCAGCAATAACAATGCTCTGTTAGCTTTCATCAAATAATGCAGACCTGGTCCTCTCCTTAACTACAGGAGAAAGACCTCTATTGAGGGCAACTCACCCAACAGGAGGAAAGCTGTTGGAGAGGAAGGACAGAGAGGTGACCACGTTATACATCAAAACCCTTGCTGGTTAGACACACTATGAGTACAGCTTTCTGAAGGGCAAACCCAGCCAAGGACACAGAGTGTTGATATGTAGCTGTGTTTATTTTCTTGATAATTGTCTTCTGTTTAAGGAGGACTCCAAGTGATGACAGCACAAACAAAGTTAAGCACACATTGAATGGCTCGAGGAGATTGTTGCAAGTATTGTTGACTCATGCAAATGACAAAAAGGAAGAGTATACAAGAGACTTTACATGGGAGGGTTCTTCCCCATACCCAGTGGGCACTACAGCCATGCAAGGAAAAAGAAACCGGAATAAAAGGGAGTAGAATATCTCCCTTGTGAGGAAAGGCTGAGGGAGCTGAGTCTTTTTAATTTCAAGAGTAAGAGACTGAGGGATGACCTCATTCGTGTTTATAAATGTGTGAAGGGTGAGTGTCAAGAGGATGGAGCCAGGCTCTACTCAGTGATGTCCAATAATAGGACAAGGGGCAATGGATGCAAGCTGGAGCAAAGTAGGTTCCACAAGAGCACAAGGCAAAACTTTTTCACTGTGAAGGTGCCAGAGCTCTGGAACAGGCTGCCAAGAGAGGTTGTGGAGTCTCCTTCTCTGGAGATACTCAAAACCCACCTGGATGTGTTCCTGCATGACCTACTCTAGGTGATCCTGCTCTGTCAGGGAAATTGGACTGGGTGATCTTTTGAGGTGCCTTCCAAACCCTACCGTTCTGTGATTCTGTGTGATTCTGTAATTTAGTGTAGTGTCAAAGCTGGCTGCAGGACCCTCTCCCTCTAATCATGCATTAGAGCTTTTTAGCAGTTGCTCTTCAGCAATCTATGGCACAAGAAGTAGATGTGATATCTTACTTTTTTCCTTCACACAATGAATTTTCTGGAGCTGGTGCAAAGCACTTGTTCAACTGCCTCATGGAAAGTTCAGAATAAAAGGAAAAAATATGCCTTTTTTTCCCTCTTCCCCAACCAAGCATTTGGAGAGCATTCTGCTAGGCTATCTGGGACCTTTCAGCTCTGCATTGCTTTTGCAGCAGAGTTCATGCTGGTGTTAAGCGTATTCTCTTGGAATATTAAACTAGGGAGGTGGAGACAATCCAACAGCAAGTGAGCTGATTGCCATTTCAGGGCTTCTGAGGTCAGTTTGCACCACTGGAACAGTGAGAGTCTGGAACAGCATTGCAACAGGAGTAATGGGAGCAATCCAACCTACCATGGCCTAGCATGGGACAGCATAATTTTATGAGCTGTAGTTGCTAACACAGCAAGGCACAGAGTTTAGTTTGACACAGAGGGTTCCTTTCAGGCCATGTTTCTAAAGGGACTTGATGCCAAAATAAAAAATATATAAATCTCAGCCATTTCCTGAGGTGGAACTGGCAGAGGGCAGGTCACTTAGTAGAGGCAGAGGTGACCTCCTTGGCTGATGAAGGGGAACAGCTGCTGGTGCCCAGACAGTGTGGCAGCAGGAGCAGAGCTGGCTTCATCAGACAGGTCAGGAGCCACTTTAACTGCTGATGGCACTGAGGTAGCCTGGACATCTTTTGTCCCACCCCCTGTGTTGAGGGCAGAAATGGAACTACCTGGAAGCTACTGTCTAAAAGCGCACAGATGGTTTAGTACAAGAAAGTGAAGAAGAGCCCAATCAATATCAAACTGAAAATTGACATGTGAATTTTAAATAGACTGAATGCAATTACCCAAATAGGAGCTTGGCTTAGGCTCCAAGCAATCCAGGCTTTTATATCTGTGTTTTGGAAGTTTGTTGGGCTTACACAGCAGTGCCGTGAAAATATCAAAAGCAAAATAATAGCTGCACAATGAGAGCTTCTCAGACTGTGCTTCTGGGGAGTGATGCAGTGATGACATCTCCCAGGTTATAAAACTCTGCTTCCATGGCATAGAGACCAAAGTATTCAACCTACTTTCTGCAGGTTTAAAAATCAAACAAACAAAACTAAACCAACTACAAGAAACCCCCAGCCCAACAACGCAGTGCTCTGACAGTTCCCATTCATCAAGACCTGAGGCACTGAACTAATACTGACAAACTGATCTGTAACCATAGACCCTGAGTGCAGTCCCCATTAAAGATCACCACATGGATCTGAGGGACACAGTATGTGTTCTGTATTAATCCAAAGCACACTAAAGAGCTGTAGAACCTTCTGCAGAGTCCCAAGGCTCAGCTGCCTTGGTAAGCTCCTAGTTTTCACAGGAGCTAGCAATGAGTTATCCATTGGAAAGCAATGTGCCCTTGTGGCCAAGGGAATATTAAGAAGCATGTGCTCAGCAGGTCAAGAGAAGTTCTCCTTTGCCTTTTCTCTGCCTTAATGAGATCACATCGTGGGTATTGTGTCTGTTTCTGGGTTCTCCAGTTCAACGGGGACAAAGATATGCTAGAGAGGGCCTAACAGAGGCTACAAGGATGATTAAGGGCCTGAAACTTGAGACAGTCCAGTGGAAGCTATGAAGATGCTGAGGGAGTTAGAGCATATATGTGAAGAGGAAAGGCTGAGAGACCTGGGGCTCTTCAATCTGGGAAAGAGAAGAGTCCTTCTTAATGTTTGTAAATGCCTGAAGGGTGGGTGCCAAGAAGAAGGGCCAGGCTCTTTTCAGTGATGCCCTGTGATAGAACAAGGGGCAATGGACACAAACTGGAACACAGGAAGTTCCACTTCAACATGAGGAAAAGCTGTAAGGGCTCTGGGGCCCTGGAAGAGGCTGTCCAGAGAGGTTGTGAAGTCTCTACTGGAGACTTATGAGGCCCATCTGGATATGTTCCTGTGTGACCTGCCCTTGGTAAACCTGCTTTGGCATGGGAATTGGACTTGATGGTCTCCAGAGATCCCTTCCAAGCTCTCCTGTTTTTAGTTCCACAACATACCTTCCAAAGGAACACAACTTAAAAGAAGTAAACATCTTCCCTATTGAATATATACATTTTTTTCTCATATTCATTTCAGGATATAATCCCAGAATCCTAGCATGGTGGGGGTGAGAGGGACCTCTGGAGATCACCTAACCCAATCCTCCTGGTAAAAGAGGGTCACTCACAGCAACTTGCCCAGGAACACAGTGTACAGGTGGGTGTGGAATCTCTCCAGAGAAGACTCTGCAGCCTCTTTGAGAAGCGTGTTCCAATGTTCTGTTGTCCTTACAGGAAAGAGATTTCTCCTCATATTCAGATGGAACCTCCTCCTTTGCTCCAGTTTGTCCCTGTTGTCTCCTATCCTTTTGCTGAGAGAAATCCCTGGAAAGACTTGGCCTCATCCTCTTGACCCTCATCCTTTAGATACTGATAAGCATTTTTCAGGCTAAACAGCCCCAGGTCTCTCAGCCTTTCCTCTTCACAGATACACTCTAACTCCCTCAGCATCTTCATAGCTTCCACTGGACTGTCTCCAGTAGTTCCCTGTCTGTCTTGAACTGGGCAACCTAGAACTGACTGTAACACTCCAGATGGCTTCACTAGGGCATAGGAGAGGAGGACAAGAACCTGCCTCATAATGCATAGAAGAGGAGTTACAAAATAAATACTGGTTGAAAGTAAGCAGTGGCATTGGCTACTTTATTGTATGATACTGAGCCAAGAGATTTGCAAGCTATGGATTGATTTAGAGGTGCAGCATTCCTGACTTCAAGGTTGGTACTTGGAGGCTGTCCCTGGGAAACCACTCCTAGTTACTAAGCAACTCTGGGAGCCAGGGTTCATTGAAATTTCAGCAGCTTTCCTGCCTGCAACAGAATCTATACAACCCTGTGAGAGCATCTCACAGAATGAGGCCCTGAAGGGTTCTCCTAAATATAAACAAAAAGCATGTGCAGAGCATAGCAGAGCCCAGCTCACAAATCAGATTTTTGTTGTGCTTATATGTAATTTGTAAATTCTGTGAAGAGCTCAAAGCAAGCTAAATGTCATAAATCTTGAACAGAAGCTAGTACTGCTCATAACTCATATATCATGAGAGAAATGGAGTAGTGCCACCGAGTTTTAAGAGGCTGAAAAAGAAAGAGGAAGCAGCCTGGAGCCTAAACCCAGAAATGGACTGATTAAAGGGGATGATAGATGGTTCTCCACAAGCACAGGGTGTTCAAGGGCTGTCACCAGGTGCCCTAGTCAGAGGGGATGAGTGAGGCAAAAGGCAGAAGGAATGTGAAGAAGAATGGGACATGCTCTCCTGGGCAACTGGGGGAGCAGCTCGCACTGGCCCCTTGAAAAAGAGGTGCAAGAAAGAGCTGCAAGATCAAGCACAGTTAGCACAGGCAAGTTTTACAGGCATGTGAGTACTAGCTCAAGAGGGTCCCTGATGCACTTTTGCTCTTTACTGCAAATCCATGGGTTTTAGCAAATATATTGCTTCATCTTTATATCCTCCCTAGTGCTACCATTATTTCATTACTTTGTTTTTCTGTCAAACAAATCAGTTATTCAATAGTGGATGGTAGGTATATAAGGAACTTGCTATCTTATGAGCTTTGGATTCCCAAAAGTGCTCAGGATAATAATAATTACAGATGAGTGGCACACACCACCAGGTTTGGAGGCAACTTTTTTGACAAGCAGAAAACCTGTGGTGGAAGAACACGAGACTGGGTGACCTAACACACACATTCACAGGTCCTGATTCTATGCTGAAACAGAAATACTAGTAAGTCCTCTAGGAACCTCTGATGGAACAGGAAGGGAGGGAAAAAAAAAAAAAAAGAAATCTCACTCATAAAATCTACTCAATGCAAGTCATTGACATCAGGAATAATAAAAATGAGCAGAGTCTCCTTCCTGGAAATCATAAGTGTTTTGGCAAGTTGCAGGCAGCATAAGCATTGACCTAAAAGCCTGTAATTACAGGTGGTTACTAGATGATGCTACATCAATGGGGAAAGCAGGAAAGACAGACAAACAAATAAATAAAATCTACTCATTTTTCAGAGTGCTGCACAGGTCATCAGAAATAAGGGGCATTAGTGCATTACTGCACCCCAGAGAAGTCCAACACCAGCTGTTTCTGTATCAACCATTATCAAAAGGAGATATCTAGATGCAAGGTCGGATTTACCCCCCCCCCCCCCCCCCCCATTATTACAGTATAGAAGTTTAGCTGCTGGTCAAAAATCGAGCAGCAAGAAGAAAAATTCTGTTACAAGAGTCCCTCTAGAAAGGCTGTAAAGGTTAACCCTTGCTTCTTTCTAAATTAATTTTGTAATAAGAAATCTATTTGAGCTCTCAGATGGTTCATCTCAAAACAACCAAAGTATAGCAGAGGTGCCCTGCACTAATTAATATTTTACTACTAAATCCTTCTGTATTGATGCTTAAAGATCATAATTTGTTTGCATACAATGAGACAATGGTTCTGTACCAGCAGGGCAAGGGAGGTGATTCTACCTCTTTACTCTGCT
>VWZE01010264.1:23029-37535 GCA_013396675.1 Eubucco bourcierii
AGTGGGAGGTGTCCCTGCCTGTGGCAGGGGGTTGGAACTGGCTGATCCTTGAGGTCCCTTCCAACCTTACCATTCTATGATTCTATGGTTCTATGATTTGGATTTATAAGGCAGCAGTGTTGCACCTTTGCGAGTCCCAGGACTGAATCAGTTGTTAGCAACAATGAACCAAAGATAAAACAAAGCACACAAAAAAACCCAGGCTGAACATCTGTGAACTGTGCAGAGACCCAAAATTTATATCAAAATGGAGGCAATGATCCCTCTTTAAAGTATCACAAATCTAAACCTAAGCCTGGTGGGCATCAGAACACACCATCTGTTTAATTAATACAGTTTAATTAATCAAAGTTAAATGTTCTTACAGTAGTGGTTTTTGGTTTTGGCTTTTTTTTTTTTCCCCCACTTCTGTGTCTGAACAGACATTAATTCTACAGAATACTGTATATCCTGATACTGGATCCAGGAAGAATTCAGGATGATTAATGTGTTTACAGTGAACATCCAGCCAATGGAAATGTTGACTTGTGAGATATATGGGGAAATTTTAAAAAAACCAAACCAAAACCAACAAACAAACACCAAAAATCAGCACACCCCCCCCCAAATATACTGAAGTAAATCTTAGATGTACCGTGCAAGTTACCAGGCAGGAATAAGGCTTGAGCAAGCCAGTTATTTTTGAGAATATGATTAACTCTGCTCCCCAGCAACACCTTTCTGAGAACGTGGGAAGTGCCCCAGTCAGACAGAAGCTGCTCAATTTCTTCTGCTTTCTTTGACCACTCCTTCTCACTCCGCCATGACACATCAAAGTAGGTCTTATCTTCCTCTCACCATAGAGCTGGCAAAAAAAAACCTTCATAATAAACTACTGATTTTTGCTTGCTGTGTATCTTTACATCTTATGCTCATAAGATCAATTCACTGTGGCCACAGAAAGATCTCCAGGTGATTTAACAGACAGATTTACATGGCCTGTATCAGAGATCTCAAAAAGAAACCCTAATTAAAATTCTCCTCAGCTCAGCAGAAGTCATCCACCTGTGCTTGTGGAAGCCCTCTGTGTGCTATCATCGCTCAATGCATTTCACTGTGGTCATGGAGGGCATAAAGGTGACACACAATGAAAGGGCATAATAGCATAAAAGCTGTGAGACAGAATTAAACCCAAGATATCGAACATCTTCCATCTTCTAATGATTGAGGGAAGAAGTCAGGCAGTGTAAGCCCCCACCTCTGTGTGCTCCAGCTCTGGCTCACATCTGCACAGATGTTCCTTTCTCTGGGTGCTCTCAAACAGCCCCTACACAGCACTGCTGAGCACATTGCCCTCAACACAGGCTAGGTCAGGCTTGCATTTACACCAATTACATTAGCAGAGATTTAATCTGGTTGCAAATTGTTCCCAGGATCAATGGAGCACACAGTGCAGTTAGTTATTGAAACAAGGCCAAGACTACAGAAAACCCAGAAGAGAACCTGACTGCCGCAGCCGCACCGTTTCACAACTGCCTCCACACTTTTGCCAGCTCTTGGAGGAGAACCTGGAGTAGCCTCCCAGTATCTGAAGGGGGCTACAGGAAGGCTGGGGAGGGACTATTGACAAGGTCTTGCAATGACAGGATGAGGAGGAATGGGTTTGAACTGGCAGAGGGGAGATTTAAACTGGATGTTAGGAAGAACTTTGCAGTGAGGGTGGTGAGACACTGGTACAGGTTGCCCAGGGAGGTTGTGGAGCAGAGAATCACAGAATGTGATCACACATTCTGTGAATCTGTGCTCCACAACCTCACTGGAGGTGTTCAAGGGCAGGTTGGATGATGCTTTGAGCAACCTGTTCTAGTGGGAGGTGTCCCTGGCTATGGCAAGGGGTTGGAACTAGATGATCTTTGAGGTCCCTTCCAACCTAAACCATTCTATGATTATGCAGGTGGGTCTGTGACAACTACTTCAAAGGCAGACTAGATAAATCAGGCTCTTTAACCCAGTCTCTTGTCCTTCCTCACTCAGTGCCATCCTCACCTTAAAAACAGCCACTTCCAACCCTCAGTTTAGTTCTTCATTTTCACCTTATTGTCCTCAGTTCTTAATCCCAGGGCATTTGAAAAGATCTGTATCAGCTCCTACTGCCTGCAGTCTCCACCCAAATGCACACAACCTGTGCTGAATGAAGTTACTACCTTAAAAAGAAAGTAGCTGAGCAGGAGTGGAATAGAAAAGTTGAGCTATGAGTACTGTCATGAGGAGAAATTACAGATGGTGCTGCTGAAAAAGGTGGGGTTGAAGGAAGAGCCTGCTTAGAGGCTGTTACAAAAACCCAAACATAAAACCCAAAGCAAACAAAGCCAAATCCCTCTTGCCCACATATAAAGCAATGACCAGATAGAAGTACCTAGCAGGCTGGTGGTCAGACCACTCTCTCTTCCTCTCTCTAGGAACAACTGGCCTCCCACCAAGAGTGAAACACCTTCTTATTGCCTTTGTGGTCCACATCTGCCTACTCATCAAGAGCAGGACCAGAGCCAGGAGCACTGGAGACACACAGATGGTGATTAGGGCAGTTGTCTCAGAGAGGAGATTTGGTTTAAATTTCTTCAGAGAGGAAAAGAAATTGAAAATTTGCTTCTCTTTGTTCTGCATAAGCAACTACTGAACTATTGCTTAAGTGGAGACACAGGAGGAAAAAAAAAAATAAAAAGCAGTCATTCTTCCTAGAGCAGGACTCTGTGATCCCTCCAAAGCATTTTGTGCAACTGAACCTGTCTGGATGCTTTACTTTGGTGAGAAAGAGTGAAGGAAAAAAAGAAAAACCAGCTTGGCTTGTTTTATTTAATTATTTTTCCACTCTCTTATGTTTTGTTCAGCTAATAAAGCAATCTAGGAAATAAAGTCAAAGGGAAAGCAAGTAATCCCTCCACTCTCTTTGTGCTCCAACAAGGAGGAACAGATTTAGCTGCTCATGCAGTCCCTGCTTTGCACCTTGTATAATCATTTGCTCCTGTGAAAACTGTGTTTAATACTACACCTGCCTGGAAAGGACAGCATTTTGTATGTCCTGAGCACAGGCACAAAGGACAACCCACTGCTCAGGGCAGCAAGGCATTTTCTCCTCCATCTGTTTTTTCTCTCTGTGCAAAGAGGCTAATTCAGAATACCCCTGACATGGTGGCACAGATCACTTGGCCAACTACATGTCAGAGACTATTAGTGAAAAAGAGAAGAAGCCTTTCCTCTTGGGGAGCTCTGAAGGCAAGCAAAGGACAGGAGGTAGCTGAGCAGTATGAGTCAGGGGGAGGTTGTTCTGTATCCAAGTCACAGTTCAGCTTCTTTTGCCATGAAGTTATCAAAAATACAATGTTGAATCGTGCTTGGGTTAGTGGTTCATTCCCAAATGCTTCAGTGATTTATGACCCTGAGACTGGGGGAAAAAAAAAAAAAAAAAAAAAAGGAAAAAAAGAAAAAAAGAAAAAATAATTGCTTTGTCTTCCTGCAAAAACTGTGTCCTTCTGAGTCAGGGGGAAGAATAGGTCATTGGCTAGGATGCAGGTCTGGGACCACAAGGACCTTGTTTCTTCTCCTGTTCCATCATAATCTCCCTATGTGACTTTAGAAAATTATTTTCACTTGTGTCTCCGATGTTATTCAGGTGACTGGTTTAGATTCAGAAGTTAACCAGTCTCTGAAAAAGGTGGAAAAGCATTTCTTTTCCTCCCTGGTGTTTGCTAAGAATGAATATACGGGATTTTGAGTAGCTCAGCTATCAGAATAACAGGCTGATCAATAGGGAAACCAGATTTCAGCTGTCTTTTGATGGATAGCATGAAGGGATACACCAACAGAGTTCAGCAAAAGCTTAATAAAGCTTTTGCACAGCAGGAACTAACAGCTATTATCACCTTGCTACTTTACACATTCATCAGTTGATTCTTGAGGTGTGGGGAGGAAGAGGGGAAAAAAAAATACTGTTTCAAGCTGATATCCTGATTAAATAACTAATTTGATTATAATTAAATTGCTGAGATAGTGTGCACAGCATTCCCAACTGTTTGTCACAGTGTGCTAACTCATACAGCTGAAGAATTGGAGCAGGTCTCCAAAAGCAGACTATGGTCCCTGAGAATTACAGAGCTTCCTGGAGCTCTCCTCCTGAGAAGGGAAATGGCTTTATCAGGTCTGAGCAGGCTGAGCTAGAAAGCTCTAGAAGTAACTGGGAGCTGAATTCCCAAGAGAAATAGGCAATTTTACCTTGCTAACAGTTGAACAGTTTGTTGGGGTTCCTTGTTCCCCTCTTAGCAGCAGTGGTGGTGCTCCCATTGCTCTGCTTGCTTCATTGCTGCTCATTTGCACTGTGCTAGGAAATGGGGAAGCATTCAGCACAAGCAGGCATAGGGATGAGTTCAGGCAAATTACAGCAAGGATGTGGGAAACAGTAGTGGTCAACAGAATAAGTAGCAGGAAGAAATGAATGTTTTAAATTTGACTTGTTCTAATTGCCAGCAGTTCAATAGCTCAATTCACAAAAGCACACATCAGAAATCCTGCAGCAAAGCTTATAAGGCATTGCAGAAGTGGATTCTGCTATCAGTATGCCCTGGAAGCTGTGACTTTATTTCTCACACTGCTGTGCTAAGAAAAATATGAGCTTCCCAATTTCTATATTTCACCCCAGCTGCTTCCTCCCTGGGGTTAGACACCAGGGGTATTTTCTCACTTCCAAAAGTACCAATACCATTTCCTAGACAACTGCTTATACATCTATGGAAACAGGCATTGCTGAAGGTTATATTGACAGGACATAGAAACCTCTCTATGCATCAGCTTGAGGCTCTCTCTTCAAGGCCTCTGATGCCAGTTGGATTTGGAAACCGATTCTGTTAATTTTTGCCAGCTTTGTTCATGTCTTTCTCAATGCTACTGCATGGCTTTGGGTAATTATCTCCCTGGTGCCTCCTTCTCCTGACTTCTCATTTTCTCTGACCAGAGAAATTAATAAGCAGCACTGAAAGTTGCTGAAACATACAGACCTGCCCATTTTCCAAAGATTGTTGCCAACTCTGTAGAAGTTCAGGGTATATATGTATAGGTCACCATAATTAAGTATGCATGGGTGCATCTGGGTATATGCACTTTAAATATGCATGGGTGCATCTGGGTATGTGCACATAGACACACACAAACACATACAGAATCATAGAATCAGTCAGGGTTGGAAGGGAGCACAAGGATCAGCCAGTTCCAACCCCGCTTCCATGGGCAGGGACACCTCACACTAACTCAGGCTGTCCACAGCCTCATCCAGCCTGGCCTTAAACACCTCCAGGGATGAGGCTTCCACCACCTCCCTGGGCAACCCCTGCCAGGCTCTCACCATTTTCATGCTCAAGATCTTCTTCCTAACATCCAGTCTGAATCTCCCCATTTCCAGCTTTGTTCCATTCTCCCTAATCCTATCACTACCTGACAGCCTAAAAAGTCCCTCCCCAGCTTTCTTGTAGACCCCCTTAAGATACTGAAAAGCCACAATAAGGTCACCTTGGAGCCTGTATATGTGTTTGTGCATGAGTGTGTGTGTGCAGGGTCCTAGCCTTTGACCACAGTAACCTCATGCAGTGCTACAGACTGGGCGATAAGTGGTTAGAAGCAGCCTGGCAGAGAGGGACTTGGCAGTGATGGGTGACAACTGGCTGAACAGGAGCCAGCAGTGTGCCCAGGTGGCATGGAAAGCCAATGGCGTCTTGGCTTTTATGAGGAATAATGTGGCCAGCAGCACTTGGACTCTCATTCTGCCCTGTACTGGCAGTGGTGGGCCCCTCACTGCAAGAGAGATGTTGAGGTTCTGGAGTGGGTCCAGAGGAGAGTGATAAGAGTGATGAAGGGGCTGAAGGGGAAGTCTGGTGAGGAGAGGCTGAGGGAGCTGGGGTTGCTTAGCTTGGAGAAGAGGAGACTCAGGGCAGGTACTTATCACACTCTACAACTACCTGGAGGGAAGTTGAAGTAAGGTGGGGGTCAGGCTTTTCTCTCAGGCAACTCATGACAGAACAAGAGGGCATGGCCTGAAATTGCACCAGGGGATGTTTAGGTTGGATGTTAGGAAGCACTTCCCCATGGAAAGGGAAATTGGACCCTGGAATGGACTGCCCAGGGAGGTGATGGAGTTGCCATCCCTGGAGGTGTTTAAGGGAAGATGGGATGTGGCACTTCGTGCCACAGTCTGGTCGATGTGGTGGTGTTAGGTCAGAGGCTGGGCTGGATGATCTCAGAGGTCATTCCAGCCTCAATAACTTTGTGATTCTGAATACACAGCGCCTTTCAAAAGCCAGTTTCTTTCAGGTTGCTCATGTGTATTCTGATCCTTTTCTCCTGACTGTATTTTTATAAGAACCACAGCAAGCTGTCAAGTGTAATAGCTATTATCAGAAAAAAATAAATTCACAAATGTAATTTTCTTTCAAATACTGAATCAGTTTCTTTCTGGGTTGTGTTTATTCCAGATTTTTCTCTTAGTGACTATCACTTAATTTCACAATAGCTCATTGCTGCAGTGAACTGATGGTGGGGATAATTTTGTAAACTGTTTAAAGGATGTAAGGGTTTTGTGTTCAAATCTTCATTGAAGTGAGGTAGAACGTTTTCCGCTAGATCAGGCTTCTCAGAGCCCTAAACCACCTGAACTGGGATGGTTCCAGTGATGGTGCACCTACCACCTCTGTGGCCAGCCTGGGACAGTGTTTCACCACACTCAGCATAAAATATTTCTTCATTTTATCTAATCTATATCTCCCTCTTTTAGTTTTAAACCATCACTCCTTGTCCTGTCACAACAGGCCCTGCAAAACAGCCTGTCCCCACCTTTTTGATTAACAACTGAAATGCCACAAGAAGGTTTCCCTAGAGCCTTCTCTTCTCCAGGCTGAATGACCCCAACTCTCTCAGCCTGTTCCTGCAGCAGAATGGTTCCAAGCCTTAAATCATTTTTATGGCCTCCTCTGGGCATCCTGTGGGCAGATCCAGACTTAGTGGTTGTAAAGCTAAGTGCCTGCTCCATTACATTCCTCACGCCCAGCAGAACAAGTTCTTTACTACGAGGGTGGTGTGACACTGGAATGGGTTGCCCAGGGCAGTTGTGGACACCTCATCCCTGGAAGTGTTTAAGACCAGGTTGGATGAGGCTTTGAGCAACCTAATCCAGAGGGAGATATCCCTCCCTGTGGTTAGGTGGGTGGAACTAGATGATCTTTAAGGTCTCTTCCAACTCAAGCCATTCTATGATTCTATGAAGTCACCTCCTGTAGAACACATCTTGGGCACATAGGGGTAAATTGTCCAGAGTACATTTGGGTCTCTTGGAATTCCACTGCCATCTGGAATTGCCTCTTCATGCTGAACGTGTTTATTGCTTTAGCTAATAGGAAATCCACTTGCACCCCTCATGTAAGGGAGAAGGGATGTATTCAGGCAAGCCTGCTTTGTTCACTTTGCAGCTGCTCTGGTTTTTAGCTGCAGTTCTCTCTGACACACGCTCCTTGATTACAAAGTCACCATTAAATTTACATTATAGGATGTGAATAGGGTCAACAATACTAGTAAACAGGAGGTAAAAGCAACCATTAAAAGGCATTTGCTGGTGGGTAATCTTTGTAGTCTTAGAGAAGGCCAGGTAGGTCATTGAATGTGAAATGGTGAGATCAAGAGATGTAATCAATTATTAATTGTCATAATTTATTATTTATTTCCTCTGTGCTACAGTTTACCTAGAGCTCTATGGGCAAACACAAGAGGCAGGGTATTCAAATCAAACTTGTCTTCTGATTTTTTAGGTTTGTATCATTTGTAGCCATTGTGGTATCATAAATTTCAGGCAGCATTTAAAGGACACTCAAGTCAATGGCAAATCTCCCTCATAATTAAGATAGCAGCCAATTAAGGTTCTCTAATCAGCTTTATTCCTACCATCCCAGCACATGACTGCAAACCAGATTAACCTCCTGGCTTCCAAACTGTCTTCCATTCTTGTACTCAGCAGTATTTTTGATGGATATATATTATATACAGAGGATTTTCAGTTGTTTTTTACTTTGAAAACTTTGTCTGGAGAACTTGTTCCCCATTTCTAGTGGGGATGGGGTGGGATGGCTAAATGCTGACACTGCTAAATCTGCAGTTACTTGGATTGAGATGGTGGGAAAAGAAAAGTAAGTCTTGGATGAAAATTTGAGTTATTTGACTTCACAGAATCACAGAATCACAGAATTAACCAAATTGGAAAAGGCCTCTGAGATCATTGAGTCCAACCTACCATCTAACCCTTCTAATTAACCAATGGACTAAGTGCCTCCTTTTAAACACCTCCAGGGATGGGGACTCCACCACCTCCCCAGGCAGCCCATTCCAATGCCAATCACTCTTGCTGCGAAAAATTTCTTCCTAACATCCAGCCTGAACCTGCCCTGGTGCAGCTTGAAGCTGTGTCCTCTTGTTCTCCTACTGGGTGCCAGGCAGAAGAGCCCAACCCCAGCTGGCTACAACCTCCCTTCAGATACCTGTAGAGAGCAATGAGCTCTGCCCTGAGCCTCCTCTTCTGCAGGCTGCACACCCCCAGCTCCCTCAGCCTCTCCTCACAGGGCTGTGCTCCAGGCCCCTCATCAGCCTTGCTGCCCTTCTCTGGACATGTTCAAGCACCTCCAGATCTTTCTGAAATTGAGGGCTCCAGAACTGAACACAGTACTTTATATATTTCAGATTTTGTTCATATAGATACACCCCACATTAAGAACTGCCTTAGCCTTAGAAACTCCTGTTCACATGAGGAGTTTCAATCATAAGAGAAATGATCTGCAGATGATCTTAGCCAGTTGGTTTAAGGTGGTACCTTGAGATACACACACACTCCCCTACACCCCTACTCACACTCTTTTACTATCCCTTTGCAGATTGGGTTGAGGGTCAGTGTCACTGAAAGTGAAAGCAAATTTTGCTTTTGGCAGAGACAGAAAGGAATTCAGTGCAGAATTCCTGCTGAAAGGAATTCAGTGCAGAAAGCTAAGAAAGGACACATTTTCTTGCAGGATTGAAGTATTGCTTTATATTGCAAGCTGAGTTGTAGAGGCTTAGCTGTAAGTTTTCAGTGAAATCTGAGGGAAAGGAGTTTTGTCAAGCTTTGCTTTCTGTAAATGATGAGTAACCTATCCTTTTAGTAACAGTAAAACCAAACTATGCTGAATGATAAGGACTTAAAATTTACCATTTAGTAATGTTAATCCTTAGTCACCCAAACCAATTACTTCACCTCGTACACTGCAGCAAACTAAGGAGCAATTGATTTGTTCAGTCACTGTTTGGACTAACATAAATTGGAGGAAGTCTCTGAAAAGAGAGGAGCTGGGTGGTCTCACCTCAGAAGAGAAAACACATTCTTTTTAAACAGGAGATGCTGACAGGAAGCTGACAGCTGCAGCTATGAGAGGTAAACCGCTGCAGCAGTAGATGTGCATGTTATTTATCTGTTTAATTAAAGAGCAAATTAATTCCTGCTTGCAGGGCAGGGAACATTTGGCATCCCCCAAATCTGTTGTCTAAACCCCTTGAGAAGTAAATCTCATCCAGATAGAGAAAATGAAAGCCAAGTTCTAGGTTTTGTCAGAGCATCATCAAAGATCCAGAAGCTGGACAAGGTGGCTGTAAAGAGCAAATAATGCCTAATATTCTGGATCTGTAATTCCAAATTAGGGTATTAAGTTGTACCAAGTGGGTGAGTGAATATTCCAATGCCTTGCATGGTAAATAAAGAAGGAGATAGTGATTTATTTCTAAACATAAGTATGGAAAAGAAAGAATAAGTCCAATATTCTTTAGTTATTAATGAGACCTTTCCTTGTTTTTATGAGTTCCAACCCCCATACTTCAGAGGAGTGAGCTGGTGATGGAGAACACACCTGGTAGTTACAATCAGGGAAAAATGAATAGCCTGTCTGATTCTGACAAACTATCCTTAGAGAGGAAAATAACTCCATAAGAAATATAGTTGATGTTAAACTTAATAAAAACGGACCCCTTGGAATTGTGGCAGACCTTTCCCATGCACTCTATCCCTGCTCCTGTCAGAGAGCCTCTGTGAACTTATGTATTAAAAAAAATACTAAAATATTTTCAGCCATTAAAACATAATTACTTTTTTCATTCCCCCCAATAAATAAATAAATAATGAAAGAGAGGGAAACCTACAGTTAAAGCCCTGTCTGCTGCTGTAACCTCTGAATGAAGAACTTAACAATTCTAGCTAAAACATGAGGAGCTTAAGAAACTACCCACTTCTTTTTCCAGAGACTCAGCAAGATATGTTAAGAAGAATTTGCTGCTCCACTGGGAAATCTGCAGAATTTGCTTACCACAAGGAAAAACCATGCATGCTGTCCAGCTCCATCCAGCAGCATTTGGAAGGGTCACATAGAGATACTGCAAGCATTAAACTCCTTGGTAATATGCATATGCAGGATACATTGACTGTTAATCTCTGCTGTAAAGAAGATACATCACCTTTCATCCAGTCTGGTGAACACTTGTCAAGATTTTGAGTATTTTTGCAAGCAACTGGCATGTTCTGGGGCTTGGAGAGCCATTACTTGTCCTTAGGAAATGAATTGCCTTTCCAGAGAGACACGGGGAAGGATGGAAAAATGAAAGTTACTGTAATTCACAGAGAGACGTGGGGGTGGCTGTGAGAGATGTAATCAAGGCATCCTGGGTTGGAAAGCTTCATGTTGTGTTAAAAATGTGCTTGCTGGGAAGACCATCAAGAAGGAGCCAGGTCTTTCAGCTGCTCTGTGAGAACAACATGATTCAAACTCAGACCTACTTGCACTTCCCAAGCCTGGGGTTCTGGACTCGCTTTGTGGCAGAAGTTGCCACTCTGTGGTAGTGGTTTGGGGTCACCTCCAGCACTGCCTGCTCAGCATGCAGAAAGGTGCAAGGTTCTGTTCTACGTGGCCAAGGCACAGCAGTGCCCATCTGATTCAGGCACTGGCTTGTTTTGTGGTTATAGCCACCATCATCCATAGATTATATTAAGCCCTGTTAAAAACTGTAAATTTAACAAGAAGCTTGTGGTTGGAGAAGACTCTTTTGCATGGTTTATGGAGGTCTGGAAGGATTTTTTTCCTCCACCCAGAATTTTTTTTATGCTAACACTCGGAGATTTACAATCCCCCACATAGGGGAAAAGTCTACTCCCAGCTTTATTTGAATATCTGTTGATAGATCAAGAGACCTTTCTGCTGTGAAATCCTCCCTTTGCCACTTCTTGGCTAGTTTGAAAAGTGGGCTGTGTGGGCTCAGAAGTGCCTGATTCCTATAGCTGCTGTCTTTGGGAAGGGAAAGGGAAGGGGAAGGGGAAGGGGAAGGGGATTGGGAAGGGGAAGGAGGGAGAAAAGGAAGGAGGGGGAAAAGGAAATGAGGGAGAAAAGGAAATGAGGGAGAAAAGGTAAGAAAAGGGGGAAAAAAGTGAGAGAAAAGCCTCAGTCAATTTACTTCCTGTCTATTGTATATTCCAAATGCTGAATATTACTTTATATCCACAGGAAGGATTCCAGGCTTAAGTTATCTGATATTAACAGGCTAATGGCATGTTATAGAATTGATTTTCCATGAGTTTTCACAGGGATATCACTCCTCCTTTGTTCTTCTAATAGATAACATCACCTTCTATAACCTCTCCTCTCTGCATCTGTTAGCTGGCATGTGTATGTCTCTCCTTCCACTTCACTTTTTCCATATGCTATAACTTGATATGAACCTAGGTTTTCAAACAGGTAATACCTTAATAATAAAGAGATAGGTGTGATCTAGATATGAGCACTTTTCTCAAAGAAGGAAAATTGCTGGGCTGAGAATGCTGCTTTCATGGTACAGAGAGAAGAGTGAGTGCAGTACACTGTAGCCACTGGCCTTGGGTTTGCTATAAAATTACAGTTTAGAGCTAAGAACCTGATTTAAGAGACTGCTTCAATCCAAGGGTTTGAAATACTAGCTAAGCTGTTAATTCCTATTAGTTTCTCTCAGATGCCTTTGCACTAGTTTTAAAATATGCATCTTATTAATATAAATTTTAAAATACACCCTGGAATATTTCTGTGGCCTTTGGGTTAAGCCCTAATTGATTTATACCGGTAAAATACTTAATATTTTTTAAATCATACATGGAGATGACTTTTCTGGAACATAAGAATCTTTTCAAATAAAGAAGTAGATAATAAATGATGAGAGATTTTGAAATGTGTTATTAATATGGAGTAGAGAAGGAGGAGAAACAAGAACCAAATATTTTTTCTGGTACATTTTTAGTTACCTTTCAATTGCCTGTCCAAACATACCAGACCCTCCAAGTGCTGTACTTATTCCTGAAGTAAACATCCTCCCATATAGGTGGGGAAATATTTTATGTTGAAATTAGCAAGCAATTGAACTGATATCACCTGGTCCATCTTTAATGTATTCTTCCCATCTTGTAATCTGTAATACCATCAGAGTTATGCAAAGCTGACTGAAGGTTGTGCCAAGTTCAGATGAAGTGTCTATTTATCAATTGTAGGCTTCCTGCTGGAGCCTGAGATGTTAATATTGAATATGCCTAATAGCATTTTTCAAACTCAAACAGTCCTGGCTTATTGCTGAGCATTTTGAAACAGAAATCTCAGCTGACAGGGGCCCTCTGCACTACAGAATGTCTGCCCAGTTTTCTGGAATCATGGAGTTTTGAGATCTGCTGTTCTCCCCATAAGACCAAACACTGAAAGCAACCAAGTATCATAGAATAGAATGAATCATAGAATGGTTTGGGTTGGAAAGGACCTCAGTTATTATCTGTTCCAACAACCTGCCATAGGCAGGGACACCTCCCTGATCACTCAAGGCCTCATCCAACCTATCCTGGAACACCTCCAGGGAGGGAGCAGCCACAACCTCCCTGGGCAACCTGCCCCAGTGTCTCACCACCTTCACTGAAAAGAACTTCCTAACACCCAGCTTAAAATTCCCCTCTGCCAGTTTAAATTTATTCCTCTTCATCCTGTCATAACAAGATCTTGTCAATAGTCCTTCCCCAGCCTTCCTGTAGCCCACTTCAAATACTGGAAGGCCACTCCAAGGTCTCCTTGAAGCCTTCTCTTCTCCAGGCTGCAGAGCCCCAATTCTTGTAGCCTGTCCTCATAGCAGAGCTGCTGCAGCCCTCTGAGCATCTTCATGGCCTCCTCTGGATTTGCTCCAACAGTTCCATGTCCTAGTGTTGGGGGCTCCAGAACTGTACACACTACTCCAAGTGAGGTCTCACAAGAGCAGAGTAAAGGGGGAGAATTCCCTCCCTTGCCCTGCTGGCCACACTGCTCTTGCTGTAGCCCATGACACAGTTGCTGTCTGGGCTATGTGCATGTCGTGGTAGGCCATAATAGGCTTATAGATGTCCTGCTTACCCAGACATCTTTTTCTGCTCTCCCTCCTCCTGATATGGGGAGAAGCAACTGCAAGAAAGAAGACAAAGAACCTGGAGCCACTGAGTCTAAGGACCCTAGCCTGCCCAGACTTGTCTGCATTCTGTGTTAAACAAGGTACACAGGCTCAGCTTGTGCCTGCATTGTACAAGGCTGTGTTCTGCCCTAAAAAGGGTAAAGCAAGCCTATGGCTTCACCTAGTATGGTCAGCTTGGCTAACTGCCACTCTGAGTGGCTATTCTGTGTCCAAAGGCCCATTAGTCATAAAAGGAGATGAGCAGGTGACACAGTATGCTCTGTCCTTGTATTTGTGCTTGCTACTGCCTTATTGCATCCTGAACTGCCTGGAAATTGCCTGCCAAGAGTTTACCAGGAACAGGCTCTAAATGCCTGCACACGATCAGCCTGCACAGCCAGCGTGACACTGTGCTGAGCCTGCACATGGCATTACATCCTGCCTGCACCTGAAAGCCTCCTGCCAAGATAGGAAGTCCTGGAGACACACAGATCATCCAGAGAGCCAGGACCATGCCAGAGATTGCCTCCTTTCCCCAGCACCCTGGGAAGAACCAGAAGCCTCAGCAGCTGACAAGACAGTCACAGAATTCCCTGAAAGCATTTGGGTACTGTCTGAAGCTGTAACCAGCCCTGCCAGTTGGGAAATAATATTTGTGAGTAAATACTTAAAGGCTCTTGGAATTCACCATTGCCATAAGCAGAAAGGAGCTCCGTGAGTCCATCTAGTGGGCAAACAGGGTATTGACAGCAAGCTGTACATTGCAGGAACCTCCTCTGCCAGTTCAATTGAGTTCAACTAATGTTATACATTATTGCTAGTTATTGCTAGATCCTGTGTTATTACCTGTATAAAGTTTCCATCACCATGCAAAGAACTGATTATTATTAAAATTAGTGGTCAGGGTGGTAAGAGTTCTGAATATTGAATATCCAACCTCATGAAATTCAACAAGGCCAAGTGTAAGGTCCTGCACCTGGGTAGGCACAATCCCAAGCACAAATACAGG
>VWZE01010264.1:54681-126792 GCA_013396675.1 Eubucco bourcierii
CAGAAGTGAGGTTTATTTCACACAATTTTGAATATCATTGCTTTCACCTCTATTTTGTTTTCCCCCCCCCTCCCCAAAATAAAGCAAATTCCACTGTTAACTCACAGACAAGGACTGGGGAGCCTGGTGGTTGCCAAGGCAGAAGGTTTCTCAGCCAACATCACACACCTTGCCTAGGGATCTCTGTCAAGCCTGAAAGCATCTGTGAACAAATACCCACAAAACCACACTGAATCTTCCAGAAAGTTCACCTTTCCTGCATTACCAATACAACCCAAATGATTGAACACTTTTGCAATCATTTGCTGTCATCACCTCTCTGACATCTTGGGCTTCCCCATCTATTTGAAAACACAGGATATTGATAACAGCTGCCTCTCTACTGAGCATACTGATGGCTTATCTTCTTGTTCGAGGCAAAATGTCTCTAATTAGAACACAAATCAGAAGCACCTTGGCACACAGAATGTTTTACTTGGTAGGAAGGATCAGTATTAATTATTTCATGTTAATTTCTAAACCAAAAAAAATTAAGCAATGAAGACCTACACTAAATTCTTTTGATTATTGGCAAAAGGTAACATAGGGAATCTGTCACCTTCTGAGTAGATAAAGTGGTATATTGTTTGCCACCATAATGGACACTTAATTGAACCTTTTCAAAGTGTAAAGGGTAAAACAGACTTTGAAAAGAGCTTTTTTTTCCTCCCCTAAAATATGTTTCAACTTGGCACGACCACAAATTAGGAAGTCTAACTGGCTGCATTTCAAACTCATGTCTTGGGCTTTTTCATTCTGGATTGAAAGTTGATGCTGGTGGAAATCCTTTTACTGAATTAAAACATTTTTGGATGAGGTAGTCGGTTGGGAATTAAGGTGATCAAAACATTGATGTCAGTATGACTTTACAGCTCTGCAACAAAGATTTTATCATGAGTTGATAACAAGAGTTTCCACTCTCACTCCTCATTATGTGCCAGTTGCAGTTTTCATGATTTGATCTACATTACACACATTGCATTTCATTCTGTAGTCTGTGTCCATATTTTCCACCCACAAATTATGTTTACATGCTGCCAGCTTCATCTTGGTGGGAAACTCAAGTCCAAAACACCATAATTGATGAAAGTCACAACTAATTATTTTTAAAAATTGAGACAAAACTCCAAGAGACATAAAAACCTTTTGTGTGGGTTTGTGGTTGGTTGTTTGCATTTTTCAGTGGGTTTGTTTTGCTTTGTTTGTTTGGTTTTTTTTTTAACTTCATCTCCTTGTGATGCAGTGTTTTGGGTTTGTTTTTTTTTAACTCATCTCCTTGTGGAATATTTCCTAGGGAGTTAAATAGGCAACAGTTACCCATCCAAGTGAAGTACACTTAAATAGAGTCTATTTCAAGGAGGCTCACCAAGTTTTTTTGTGGAAATTCATGCAACACCCTTACTTCAGGTAATGCTGCTCTCTCAGTGCTTGGTCACTTTATCCCTTTTCATTACTTATAAACAGATCTGAATAACTGAGCTGTTTCCTTAAGAAGTCTTCCAGTTTTTTTAACTCCTTCTAAAACACATCTCTAAAAGTTCTGCTGAATGGCAAACAGCTACCGCTGAGATCAGAAGTTAAAAGACACCTTGCCACAGCCTTCCCTGATAGCAGGAGGATCTGCTTTTTAACATACTCTCAGCATTTTAACACAGTTTCTGCAGTCCCACATTAGAGGCTAGCAAGATGTATGCTTAAGAATTGATCACTTGGGCACTATCTAGCCCCAGATTTAAAGACCGGTAACAGTTTAAGGAGCACACAGCTTTTTATGTGTGTTAAGCTGTTCACGTCAAACTACCTCATGCCCAGGAGACGTTTCCAGCAGGTTTGCTTCACATACTCTACTGCAACCTTTTGCCCCAGCTTACACAAGACCTTAACAGGGATATAATTCTTGAGCGCCTTGTGTGGAGCTGTTCTCCCCTTAGCACTGCTTGCTTTATTTTCCCATATATTCTGCTTTGCTAAAGATGCTCAAAATAGGCTCGAATAACTCCAATTATGCAGAGTACAATGTGATATGGGTCAGCAGAATGCAGCAAGTCAGAGCAGAAGACTGGCACATAGGAGTAACACATCGGAGTTTTACAAGCTAATCCAAAAACAGTTGCCTCATCCTATGAAAGAACAGAGAAATTTTCTTTTACTCAGTCTTGCTACATTCTAACAGAACTAGAAATGTTAGAGCAAGTCCAGAGGAAGAGCAAGAAGAAGATCAGAGGGCTGAAGCATGAAGATAGGCTGAGAGTGTTGCAGTTGTTCAGCCTGAAGAAGATAAGGCTCTAAGGAAGACCTTAGAGCAGCCTTCCAGTATTTGAAGAGGTCTACAGGAGAGCTGGAGAAGGACTTGTAGGATGAGGGATAATAGTTCCAAACTGGAAGAAGCTGGATTTAGATTAGACATCAGAAAGAAATTCTTCCCTGTGAGAGTAGTGAGGCACTGCGAGAGGTTGCCCAGAGAAGTTGTGATGGTTCTGAACCTGAAAATATTCAAAGCCAGGTTGGATGGGCCCTTGAGCAATCTGGTCTAGAAGGAGGTGTTCCTGCCCATGGCAAGGGAGTTTGAACAAGATGATCTTTAAGGTGCCTCCCAACCCAAACCAGTCAATGGTTCTAAGACTCTTAGACTTTATCATCACCATTTTGAGGACTCACTTCCAGTTCTTAGCTGTCAAAGGATTTGCCTTTTTTTTTTTTTTTGCTCTGATCTTAATAACTTTGTGTGTGTTTACTTGTCACAGTTTCACAGGAGCCACAGCAAGATGAGCTTTCACCCCTACATTCATATTTCTATCATTTCCTGTGTGGTTTTTTTTATGTTTAAAGCTGGACTGTGCTCAGTGAGTGAAGCATGCACCAATTATTTTGTAGAGATTTGGTTTAGAAACCAAAGTGTAAAATACAGTGTCCACTGAAATGTTCTGGATTGGAATTTCATATGTTAAACCTCTCAATAATCCACCTGTGACAATTCTGTGCTTTTGGGAAGTATGAGGTAACTGGAGGCATTTCAACCCAAACTGCCTGTGTGCCTCACTAGCAATTGCAACAAGATGCAATTTCATGAGACACTAAAGCAACTTGAGCTCCTCATACAAAATGCACAGTGAGCTCTTCCAAGCTATCTTGGTAAAATGAGATGTTAGTCCTACTCCTCCATTTACAGCACATTTAAAAACTGCTTTTGGGCCACCTCTTTTCCACAGAGAAAAGCCCTACCCATCCCTTGCTCTCCACATGGCTCTTTATACCAAGATGTCAGCAGCTGTGCAGACACATAATCCTGAATTTGCTTCACCTGCTACTTCTGCTTGCATTGAAGTCACAGCAGATCATAATGGCTATTAAAAGATTCTGCAGAACAACACGGATTGAGCTAACAACAAAGCAGTCCCACTCATCTGCTTCCTTGCAATCAGACTGGGCCATGGCTGGTTGCTCACAATATTAGAGTGTACTGAAGGCCATGATTTTCTCTCCCCCCTCTGTATCAAACACAGGCTCTTTCCTATTGAGTGTCCTTCTGTGAAACCTTTATGCTTTTCACATGGGCAAGACTCCTGGATTCCATTTTTTGACAAGATAGATGAGACTACTTTTCACATGAGACTGAGGAAAGTAATGAGCTGTAATCTTTGAGCTGGAAGATATCTATCTTTTTTAATTACAGGTAGATTATTTCTGTATTAGCCCCCATGGCAAAGAAAGCAGTGCTGCAGAGATTTCTCAGAGCAGTGCTGCATCAGGAAGAAGGGATTAGAAGAGTTTGGCCTTGGCAATAAATTTGGGACCTTGGCAATAAAAAAACAACAAAAAATATTGTCCAACGTGAATCTGTTTTGAGTTTTCCAATTCCATGCTATTTGTGTTCACCGAAGAAGTATTTTGATGCTGTTGCTCTCTAGAAGGAGCAAGATATTGCCATCACAGCAGTGATTTGGTTATTAAATGATCCCTACCAACATTTCAGTCTTATTCTGCCATGTCTCCACTGTCCTTGGCATAGGAAGCTGCAGCCCTCACATCAGTTAGAACAATTTAAGCCCTTTTAACCAAAATATCCATTTGCAAACGTACTTTTAAATATGGATACCCTTTACTTTAGGCCTGAAGGAAAGAAATGTGTTTCTGAACTTTAGGCATTTTAGTCACCTCTGATTTATTCTTCATGGTTTGCCCTAAAAATAATCCCTTAACTTGTCATACTTCTTGGTACAGTCCTGTTGTATCCGACTAGCTTATATATAGAAAAAGGCAGAAGCAACTTTCTTATTGAGCCTTGACTCCTCATGTCCAGCTTTGGCTTTGCTGTGGAGAATTGTCACAGCAGCATATGAAAAAAGATCAATATGTTCTCCAGCAAGGATTTTAGATCTTATTGCAAAAAGGCTATTGCCATGGTCCCGCTCTGATCTGCTCACAGAGACTGTGATTTTTTATTTTTTTTTTCACATTTTTACAGTGGGTTGAAAGGAACCCTCAAAGGTCATCTTCTACAACCTCCCTGAAGTCAGTAGGCACAACTCCAACTAGGTCAGCGCTGCCCAGGGTCACATCAAGTCTCATCTTGAATCACAGAATCGTAGAATGTCAGGGGCTGGAAAGGACCTTGAAAGGTCATCTGGTCCAGCCCCTCTGCCAGAGCAGGATCACCTACAGCAGATCACACTGGATGTCTCCAGGGATGGAGCCTCAGCCACATTCCTGGGTAACCTGTTGCAGTATTTTACCACCCTCATTGTAAAGAGCTTCCTCCTTATGTCCAACCTACATCTGCCCTGCTGCAGTTTAAAATCATTGTCCCTTGTCCTATCACTACAAGCCCTTCTAAACAGTCCTTCCCCAGCCCTCCTGTAGGTTCCTTTCAAATACTGAAATGCAGTTATAAGGTCTCCTAGGAGCCTTCTCTTCTCCAGGTTGAACAGCTCCAAGTCTTTCAGCCTGTCTTCATAGAAGAGGTTTTTCCAGTTCCCTGATCATCTTTGTGATCCTCCTCTGGATCCACTCCAACAAATCTATGTCCCTTTTGTTTTGGGGGTCTTGCAACCAGACACAGTACTATGCAATTTTAGCTTCTCCACTTGTGTGGAAAGATAAAGAGACAAAGAAGTCTAACAGAAACTTAAAACTAACTTTATAGAGGATGTCCACAATGAAAGGCATCTTTGGCAGGCCTCCTAGATACTGAATTGAGCACTCTACACCTGGAGATAATTACATGAGCATCCAGAAATAAAGCTGAAGAGTAGAAAGCTGTAACAAAGTAAATTCACGCTAAAGGAAGTCTTTCCCAAGTTCTACTTCCTGTGCTGCACCTCACAGGTTATATAACTTTACATTTAATGGATATTCTCAACTGGAGTCCTATTTGTGAACTGGAGGGAAGGTTATTACTATGCTAATCAGTTCTGCAGAGTAAATTGGTTGTAAGAATAGGGTTCTAGGGAAAGGTACAGTAGGGGAATATTTTTTAATTAGCACACTATGAAGCCTATTCTCCCCCCAATGCCTGTGCATGTCCCCTATTGACATTAATTTCAGCCACACAACTTCTGTTAAAATCAAGAGGTACTGCTTGACTCTGCTCCAATGCAATCTGAACATATTCACAGGGAGGGATGATGGCTACTTTCTGATGTGCAGCCCTAGAAGTGCTGGCATGTTCCAAGCATGGCTTTTGCAGTAGGAAACATTATTGCAGAATCCCAGCATGAAAGGGAATGGAAGGAACCTCTGGAAATCATTTAGTCTGAACCCCCTGCTAAAGAAGGGTCACTTACAGCAGGTTGCTCAGAATTGCAACATCTGGGCAGATTTGGAATCTCTCCAGAGAAGGAGACTCCAGGGCTCCAGCACCCTCACAGCAAAGACATTTTTCTTTACATTTGTATGGAACTTCTTGTGTTCGTTTGTGCCCATTGCCCCTTGTCCTGAAATCACTGGAAAGAGCCTGGTCCCATCCTCTTGACACCTGCCCTTTAGGTACTGATCAGCAGAGAAGACCCCTCTGGGTCTTCTCTTTTCCAAGCTAAACAGCCCCAGATCTCTTAGCCTTTCCTCACAGAGTTTGTGTCCATTGTTCCTGTCCCACCAGACACTCGTGGCTGAAGGAACATGGATGATCTCACTGTTGAGCTTAACCTTAGTTTCAGTCGACTGTCAGTTTTGATAGTGAAATACAGATGACTTTAGCGCTTATCCTGGACTCTGGATAAATTCACATTTGCTGCAGAGGGACTTGTGGAGTTTATGACTGGTGTTTGAAATACCTGAGAGAATCAGTTCTGCAAAGCATTCTTTGATTATTTTTTGTTATTAAAAAAGTTCCCAAGGTTCAAAAGCCTCGCATGAACCTATAGAAGAGTTGATGGAGAAAATAATTAAAGCACCAAGAAAAAATAGTGTTTAGGGAATCATAATGTGAATAATGAAAGCAGGCACTAATAATCTGCAGTTTGGCATGTGGGTTTTATCACTGGAACCACATTCTTTCAAATTATTTTCCTTCAGTACCAGCCACTCTCAGGAGAGGTACAGTGTTTTCAGTGTCATCATGCAATGCTCAAATGTCCATTTCCTAGATAATGCCTCATTGACCTTATGCTGGAATTTTTCTACTTGATCCCTCAAACTCTTAAGGAACATTAAAAGTTGGATTTGTATCCTACTAGTTCTACTGCAGTTACAATGTCCATATTAAGTAGTTTGGAATCAATTCTTTTGTCAAGAATCATATAATCATAGAATGGTAAGGTTGGAAGGGACCTCAAGGATCATCTAGTTCCAACCCCCTGCCATAGGCAGGGACACCTCCCACTAGTACAGGTTACTCAAGGCCTCCTCCAACCTGGCCTTAAACACCTCCAGGGAGGGAGCAGCCACAACCTCCCTGGGCAACCTGTGCCAGTGCCTCACCACCCTCACTGCAAAGAACTTCCTCCTAACATCCAGTCTAAATCTCCCTACTGCCAGTTCAAACCCCAAGAATTTTGAAGCCTATCTGTGGAAGAGTCCTGTTTAAGAGCTGGCTATCATTGATGAAGGATAGAATTTCTGCAAAAACAAAACAACTAACATCTCTGCATGCTCCAAGGTTTTCTAAGTACATCTCACACATACCTCCACCCTGCTGAACATACTAAAGCTCATACTTATTACAACAAGGCCAAGTTTTCATTCTATACTTTGATTTATTTATATTTTACTATGGAATAACTCATAGACTCATAGAATAATTACAATTGGAAAAGACTCCTGAGATCATCAAATCAAGCCACCATCAACCCAACACCATCATACCCACTAAACTGTGTCCCAAAGTACCATGTATAGAATCACAGAAACAACGAAGCCTGAGCTTTTAAATCCTTGAGAGAAAGTTAAGCTCCTTCTGTGACATTCTTGACCAGAATTTCAAAAAAGCCCCAAGACTACTGCAAGATCCTCTGGAAAGTCAACTTTAATTTCCTCTCTTGGACATAAAAGATAAGTGACAGTTCTGTTGTATTGATTTCATACACTGAATTAAAAGATTTTACCATTATTAGAACACAATGTTGTCTGATAAGGAAGTTAAAGATCATTGGGGTTTCAAGGGCCACAGTCTTAATCTCATTGCAATAACTACCTCAAACATATGCCTAAGGATTATTAAAACACCAAAGAAATGTTGTATTAGAACATATGAACATAAAAGTATCAGTTTATTGATCTGCACATCAGATCTCTTAACAACTTTATCTCCTTTATCTTTGGCTCAAGAGATATTTAAAAAGACAACCCTCACTTTGGTGTCTTTTTCTCAACACTTTCAAAATGCAGGCTAAATTTCTTCTTCTGGAGGAAAGAAGATAGTTAAGATGATCTGGAACTGTTTCTTTCTAAACCTAAGTGTTGGAGGTAAAAGAATTCAAGGCTACAGATGGGAAGAGTAAATATAAAAGATAGCACATACAACCCCAGCACCCTAAAGGCCCATTGAAACCAATAAGCAGGACACATCACAAATACAGCTTCTCTAATTGCCATGGATTTTCTTCTGCAAGCTACCTTCAGACCCAGACTGAAAGGCTGGAGGGCATTATACAGTGCTTTGCCTAACGCAGACCATCAGACTCTCCTGAATTAATTCTTGAGAGAACTAGAGCAGATCATCTGGGAATACCTGCAGTCTCAGGTTTGACAGAGAATCAGCTACAACCTATTCTGCAACACTTAATCATCTCAACCGCAAGCACTGGTGATATTTGAGAGTGATTTAAACTCCTAACCAATACTAAAGCAGAAGAATGTGTTTCTTATATCTGTGTTCCCTGTTCACAGTGAGTGTTTCTTGCATAAGCGTCCAAACTTTTCTGTTTTAAGGACTACTTATTCCTTTTGTGGAGCTTTCACTGACCAAATCTGAAGTTTAAAGGCTTTTAACCTGCTGTACCTGTAAGGGCTGGTGTCAACTTGCAGAACGCACTAAGGGATTTACAGCCATGAGGAATCACAGACAAGATGGGGCTGATGGACATGCTGGATTTCAGCTAATGACTCTGCTTCTCTGAGTCTAAGATTATACAATCTAATTAAGACAAGTTATATCAACATTTTGAACAGGTCACCCTTGAGGTCCTTTCACTGTTCCTATCCTTCCCATCTGTGAATTCAAGAACTAGATATGACTATATCGGCTGCTTTAGCACCCATTAGGGCAGACCAACTCCTTAATTCCCATTTCAGTTTTCCTGATCCATGGATCACTGACTTTATGTTCTTAGCCTGTCTCTTCTGCCCATAATACCAGCTCATACCATTCTCTCAGTGATTGAGCAGTCATAAACTCTGACCCAAGGGACTCAGCAGAATCAAGTGAACAGAGATGGAGGCAGAGCCCTGGGTTAGATCAGTGCAAGTGTTTTATGAATGTATAACCCAAGCCGGAATCCTGCCAAGGGTCTGACATTTATTAGCCAGTGTGGTCTGCAATGTTAACGGGGTTTTATAATTTATTAAATGTAATTTATATTAGTAACATGGTGTGGTCATTTGTAGTAAACAAAAGAGAGAAAGAAAAAGCTGTATGGAGCATAACATTAGCCACCAGTGTGTTGGAAGCTCACGTTCAGCATGGTCAGCCACCATGACCCCTAAGGGTTTTCTTAGAACAAGTGTTTCCTAGAGCTCAGCCTGACATTAGTGAAGATTCATTGCTCCTAGGTATGATTTTACATATGGTTATACTACAATGCCTGTTTCTTAATCTGGATGCACACAGGTAGTCCATATATGGATTTTGTATCAGTGATTTGTCTTCTTCTTTTTGAGTGATCCTCCAAACCCAAAACCATCAGGTGGCCTGCGGGATCTTAGAGATATCCATCCTTAACAATACTGTGATTTATTTGAAGGCTTGCTCAGTATCAGCTATTTTTCCTTTGAAATCATAAATAAAATGCCTTGGGTAAGAAAAGGCTAAGGAATTCCTGGGGTCCATCAGAAAATGTAGAGATCACTTCTTAGAGTTAGTTTGAGCCCTGTCAGCCAATTTTTAATCCATTAAACATGAACTGTTTATTTTGTATCTCTCCAGTTTTTTAATCAGTGTCATGCAGTACCAAGTCCAATGCTTTACAGAAGGCTATTACATGAACATTATTATGGTTATCAACAAAATTTGTAATCTCATTCACAGAAAAGTAATTTTGACAGGATCTGCCTTCCCTAAGCCCACGTTGATTGGCATTAATTAGATTTCTACCGTTAATCCCTTATTAATCAAATTCTGCATCAACCATTCCCGGACCAGTATCAATCTGACAAACCTGTAATTACTGAGGTCATTTCATTTTACTCTTTTAAATACTGGAACAACATTTGCTTTTCCCAGCCTCCTGGAACTCCCCCACCGTTCCTAAACTCATTTAAGAATTTGAAATAGCAGCTGGAAGAGCTGAAGCACAGCACAGGCTCTTATCAGCCACTGCAAGGTTTGGAGAAGCATTGGGCTGCTCAGGGCATTGCTTTGAGCTGTCTCATTGGTCACAGGCTTGCAGCAGCAGCCTTGCACAAGATACAGCCTTGGTTGATTAAGGGAGGCTTTTGCTAAGCAAGGTAGAGAGATAAAAAAGAAGAAATAAGACAAAAAAAGACAAAAGGACACATGAGACAGAGTTGACAGCAGACCTGAAGTTTCATGCTCCATGACTGGTAGAAGGTGTTTTCATGAGCTCTGTCTGCAGGTTCCTTCTCCAGCCCAGTGGAGGAACCAAAGTCTGGGGACAGTCTGCTCATCCTGGGTTCACACCCTGTGATCCCCAAATCTTGCTGAAAGAGCATCAAGTGTTATGCCTCAACTTTCACCCAGAACTACTGTAATCTTGACAACTGAGGAGCAAATCATTTTATGCAAATCTTCAGATGACTTCCTTGAAGCTTTTTAAGATTTATCCATTTGGCATCCAGAGTAAAATGCCTAGAAATTCTGTATGCACTGAAACACTGGAAGCAGAAGTTCTACAGCTGATGTTTGCTGGTGATCAACTGTGACTGTTCTGGAGGTGGACTTAGGTGCCTGCATCTCCCATGCATTGCAGAAGGCAGCCTAGGGACTGCTTCAGTGTTTGACACAAGCACACAAATTAGCCTCCAAGTCTCCTTTTGAAATGTAGCTTTTTCCCTTCAGTTCACCTTTTCTAATCCTTTACCAAAACCCTTACTTCTGAGGAAGCTCCAGTGATGCAGTGAATGGAAATGTCAATATTGCCCTTATTTCATAGAATCATAGAATCATAGAATCATAGAATCATAGAATCATAGAATCATAGAATCATAGAATCATAGAATCATAGAATCATAGAATCATAGAATCATAGAATCATAGAATCATAGAATCATAGAATCATAGAATCATAGAATCATAGAATCATAGAATCATAGAATCATAGAATCATAGAATCATAGAATCATAGAATCATAGAATCATAGAATCATAGAATCATAGAATCATAGAATCATAGAATCATAGAATCATAGAATCATAGAATCATAGAATCATAGAATCATAGAATCATAGAATCATAGAATCATAGAATCATAGAATCATAGAATCATAGAATCATAGAATCATAGAATCATAGAATCATAGAATCATAGAATCATAGAATCATAGAATCATAGAATCATAGAATCATAGAATCATAGAATCATAGAATCATAGAATCATAGAATCATAGAATCATAGAATCATAGAATCATAGAATCATAGAATCATAGAATCATAGAATCATAGAATCATAGAATCATAGAATCATAGAATCATAGAATCATAGAATCATAGAATCATAGAATCATAGAATCATAGAATCATAGAATCATAGAATCATAGAATCTCTTTGTAGCTTCTCAAGCTACGTCAGGGGAAGTTTAGGCTGGAGGTGAGGAGAAAGTTCTTGCCTGAGAGAGTCATTGACTGCTGGAATGGGCTGCCCAGGGAGGTGGTGGAGTCACCGTCCCTGAAGGTGTTCAAGGTGGGTTTGGACGTGGCACTTGGTGCCAAGGTCTAGTCTTGAGGTCTGTGGTAATGGGTTGGACTTGATGATCTTTGAGGTCTCTTCCAATCTTGGTGATACTGTGATTCTGTGATACTGTGATATCATCTGATGAGTCTTGCTGTCCATTCTTTTCCAACCCTCTTCTCTTTTCCACCAGTTATTAACTTAAGTCTTAGGGTTGTCTGTATAGTCCCACTTCTCTGGGTTAATTTTGTCCATCTCATTTTGCCTCCTATCAGGCTGTACCATTCTAGAAGGCTGGAGGATTTATGAAACTCTCAGCCCTTTTCCCACAAGCAAGCACATGGTCTAGATAATTTTACTAGGAAAGACAATTTTTTTTTTTTTTCAAGAAACCCTCTTTTGTTTTAATAGTAAAAATTTATCTTAGAATGAGATTAATATTAATTTATAGAAAAGAACAAGATAGAGATAGATTCTGCCTATTAAGTTTCAGAATGGCAATCAGTAAAGTGTCTACTAAGTGTGGCTAAATTAAAATGAAGCGCCAAGAGAAGTACATATGACAGGCTCTAGTGTATTAAATAGTTTCATTATCCTCTGATATAATGAATAACAAATGGATCTGGAAATTGATGCAATGTTTTGAAGAAAGTATTGCTGTAGAATTACAGTAAAATTAGGCTGAATTTATGTTTCCACCATTGCAATTTTCCCTGCCATCTCCCAATGCTAGCTGTGGGGTTTAATGTCTGTTTATGTGCCTTTCTCGAGTAGAATTTGAAATTAGTTGATCAGTTATCATGTAAGACCTGCTTAGGAATAAATCCATATTAAATTAGCAAAAACTGGGTGAGATAAGAACGGAGCATTTGCAACAGCAGTGAGACAGAAATACGTTTAAATTAGAAATGAGCTAATTTAATTAGATATTAGCCAGCATTCACAGAGATTGTGCTGCTTCTGTGTTTTCTAAAGAAGTTCTCTTGCAGCACAGCCTTGTTATCACGTTAAACAATTTTCAGTGTGTTATACCTGAAAGATCACAACAGATTAAATTTTGTTCAATAGATTTTACTACTGAACCAGACTGTTTGGAATTCTCCATGAAAGGTAAGATGGATTTAAAATTTATGAAGAGGAGCCTACAATGACACAGGACAGATTAAAAAAAAAAAAAAAAAAAAAAAGAAAAAAAAAGAGTGCAATTTAACATAAAGTATTATTAGTAATAACATTGCAATCAATCACCCTTCTTATCTACTCATATGCCTTTAGATGGTATCTTGTAAAAGACCTAGTGAAGACAAATCACACAGCACTGAGCTGAGCTGGGCTTTTCAAAGGACCATGGTGGAATTCATCACTTCAGTGCCCAGCTCCCTGCTGGAGAGCTACACAAGCTGCTCCTTCTGCCTGTAGAAAAATTAAACTAGCTTTTGTTCAAGAAAGAGAAAGACCAAAATGAAGATTCCTTTTCTTGAAGGAAAACTTCAGAACCTCTCTGCTCCTCTCCCTCTGCATTTTAATCTAACTTGAATGATTATAAAACCTGTTAAAACCGAATAAATGTTTGAAATCTACAATGTCATTTCACAGAGATTTTTAGCCCTTTTCTACTGGCTTGTTAGGCAGAAGAGGTTTTTGTTACTCCAGCTATTGTTCTGCCTGCTGAGTAATTCCAAGGTCACAGAAAGGAAATACAAATAGAAAAATGGGTGGGAGAAAGGCATTAAGTGGGAATAATACAGTTCTCCTTTGCAGAAAAGAACAGCATTAGGGGCTGGAAAGGAAAACCAACAGACCAATGTAATTCCAGCAGCATTCTCTGTTGCTTTCTCTATTGCTTTATTCCTTCCAACATGTCAAGAAAAAATAAATAATGTGTCAGAAATTCAGGAAATTAAAGAGGTCACAACAAAAACAACTGGCAAAAGAGACTGCAATCTGAATTATCCAGGGGAAAGACATTTAGAAGTGAAGTGGAGCTGGTGCCAGGAATGTGGAAAAGTATAGCAGGAGAAAGGGAAAAAAAAATATCAAGTCTCAGCATATAAACAAACCCAGACATTTGCTGCAATTAAACCCATAACCCTCAGCAGATAGCATGTAGCCTGGTCCCTGGCTGCCAGCAGCTCTCCTGCTGCTGCTGCCAGCCCACAAGATTTCAGCAGCAAAGGTTGGGCATGTCACCAGCCCCTTGACAGGAGGCAGAGCACTGGCAGGAAGGGTTTGTTTGCTGTGAAAAATAGTCAGAGCTTTACCCTGAAACTGAGTTTTCCAGTGTGTGCTGTTGCGCTTTAATCAATACTTCACATTGATGACTTTGTTACACTAGGACTAAAACAAAGTTTACAGTCAGCTCAAAAGATCTTGTTGGAAACCCCCTCTAAGATAAGTCCAATCATCAACCTAACACAACCATGACAGTTAAACTATATCCCAAAGTGTCATGTCTATCTACTTCTTGGATACCTCCAGGCATGGTGGCTCCACCACCTCCCTTGGCAGCCTGTTCCAATGCCTGACCATCCTTTTAATAAATAAATGTTTCCTAATATCCAATCTAAACCTCCCCTGGCACAATTTGAGGCCATTGATACTAGGAAGAAGAGATCAACTCCCACTTCATTGCAATCTATTCTAGAAATCACACTGAACTTATCTGTCCTCAACAGCTAGGTGTTAAAAAGCACCAGGGTTAGGGAGGTGGTACTAAAACACCCCTAATCCACAGCAACCCAGAAGCAACCACAGGCTACTCCCTGTTGTTTTAAACTGTATGAAGAGCTCCGCAGACATTTTTAAATTCTTGATTGCTTCATTTTAATTCTGGTCTCTGCCATCCTCTTCTGTAAGAGACAACAAACCATGCCAAGAAGGTAATACCTTCCAGGCACAGGAACATGGAGACACTAATTCGTGAGCAGGCAGTTCTTTTCCAAACCTGTGCTAATATTACGCGGGAAAGGCTACTGTCCTAGGACAGAATGGTTAGCTGCATTCATGTCCAAGGACCAGCCCAAACCTACTTGTCTGACAGACTAAATATGAATTTGGCAGGGTGTGTGCAGGTGTGTGAAGTGTGGAGGTCAACCTGTCACAGGGCATTCAAGTGGCTAAGAAATGTGTTGCAAGAGGAGAAACTGAAGCTGGAAGCTTTTGGCTGCTGAAGCAGCTCTTGGCTGGGGAAGAGACATTTACAAATACTTCTTTACCACTATTGTATTAAACCAACACTGTAGGTTCTATAGTCTTGCTGTGGACATGGTTGCAAAGATTAACTTGCAGGTGCAGATTAACATTAGCTGAGATGTGTTCAACCAAAGCTGCAGGGAGATGTCTCCTCCCACACATAAGGTATTAAATTAATCCATAGAGTTGCTTTCCTCTGTCTTATAGGCTTATCTTCAGAAATATGCCTCCTTGTCTTGAGCACAAGATCTTTTTGATATTTATGTGATCTCATCTGATCAGTTAAGCACTCCTTCTGCTAGCAACTGCCTCTGTCGAGGTTCTGGTGACCAAAAGGCTGTGCTCTCTTCCCCACCACAGTCCATCACCAGGTACAAGGGGATCTCAAAGAACATCCACAGGATCAAACCTTGTCTGTCATAATGGAACTATTTCCACACAGCACTGAGAGTGCAGTACCCATCAGATGAGTGAAATAATCTGCTGTTTTGGAGAACGGTGCTGAGAAAAAACCTGGAGTCTTACCAGAAATTAATAAAAGCCAATGTGGTGCACTCCTTTCCTTAGCTTGTTCCAAATGAGCTTTCTACACAGTTTTTATTTATTATGCTCCAAGTAATGCAGCATTTTAAAAGATATTGCCTGTATTCCCTATCCCATTTCCTAGCCAGTGTTGTTGATGGTAATCAAATATGTAATTATCTTGCATGTGACTTGCATTTAACTTAGGCTACGAGTTTGGGTTATATATTTTGCAGATTCACTGTTCTGAAGCAAATCTGGTTGATAGCAATCACCTAAACAGATACAGGTTCAGCAAATTTCTTAGTAAAGACAACTGTATAAAGTACTTTAATGGTTTTGCTTATTTGTTTAGAGAGCAGAGTTCTCAGAGGTCAGCTAATCTGGTAGGAGGTAAGGTGGGAGGTTGGCACAAGCAGTCACAGGCAGAGCAGGCATCATGACTGGAGACACTTGAAGGACCTGAGTGACTTTGAGGTTTGAAGTTCTAGAAAGTTGCTCCAGGTGATTTCTCCATATGACTGTGGATTACTTTACTGAGGTATTCTGGCCTTCTCACATGCAACATGTAGAGTTTGGATGCACATGTCTGGGCTATGGCTTCCCCCTAGGGCTAGAAACCTGAGCCATAAAGGCTGCAGAGCTAAGGCTGGAACTGTCCCAAAGAACCCAAGTACTTAAAAGTGAAAGAGCAGTAGAAAAAGCTGTCATTCTGAGGGTTGTGGAAGATGCCACCACTATAATGCCAGCAGGAGACACTCCCAAGTTCACAGCTCTTCACACAGTACAAGCTGAGAAGAGATGTGCCTGCTTTCCCCCATGGAAACTCTGGGGATTTCAAAAGCCTCACCCTTCTGTAAGGCATTTCGTGGAATTATGGAGTCTGTGAATGTGCACTCTGCATCTTGTTATTCATTAACTGCCTTCAGCTCTTTAGTATGCCACAGAATCCTCCTACCGAGAGGCAGGGAGAGAGATGACAGAGCAAAGGGCAGCAAGACAACATCAAGAAGCCAGAAAAGCAAGGAAAGCAGGGAAATATCATTTTATCCTTTTCTTACAGCCACTTATTTCCATGCTGAAAGGCAGCATGTGGGATGAGATGCTTTTCTTTGCATTTTAGATGGAAACTGCAGAAACTGCTCTCCACTTAACACTGAAGGGGAATGTCCGAGTGCAGTTCAACTCTGATGGTATTAAACTACGACCATTAGGCCAACCTACCACTGGAAAGTGAGGAGAAGAGCCATTGAAATATTTTGCTTCTGAATGTAATGTGTCATCTGCTACATTCAGAGAATTTGACTGGGAAGGAAGGGGCTGCAGCTTTCTCCTTGTTAGACTGGCTTCTGCTCCTCAAGGGTGCTTATCAAGATCATATGTAAGACACATAAAAACGCTTGAGAGGACTTTCTCTTTTTCAGTTGCTTCCACAACTTATTGCCTTACTTTATAAATCTGAGCTTTGATGGTCTGCTCTATTTCCCCACACACATCCACCTTTTGTATGCTGAATTTATAAAGAGCTCTGAGTGGGTTGCTGACATATCCATGAACTACCCATGTGCTCAGAACACTTTGGAGATGCAGTGACACTGCTGAAGAACGATCACTAAGTGCCCCAACATGAAGATGGGATTCAGGAAAGCCAAATAAACCTCTCCTCAGTAGATACCCTTAAAAATCTTGGGGAATGCCCTTTCCCCCTCAGTTTCCACTCCTGTCCAGAAAGCTTGGGTGCCTTTCCTTCACTCTGAGCTGCATTGTGAGGATGACATCCAAACACTGTAACAGATAGCAAGTAGCTTTCCAGCATGTAGTAGGGCCACTTGCCACTTACCTTTCTAAAAGTGACACAGTCCTATTTCGGTAGAAGAGAACTTTCTTTAAACTGAATTAATTGAGCACAAGCCAGGTAGTAGCACGTCTGTATCCATTACTACTGGAGGTCATCTCCCTATTGGGGAGGGACTATTGACAAGGTCTTGTAATGACAGGACAAGGGGCAATGGGTTTGAACTGGCAGAGGGGACGTTGAAACTGGATGTTAGGAGGAAGTTCTTTGCCATGAGAGTGGTGAGACACTGGAACAGGTTGCCCAGGGATGTTGTGGCTGCTCTCTCCCTGGAGGTGTTCAAGGCCAGGCTGGACAAGGCCTTGAGTAACCTGTACTAGTGGGACGTGTCCCTGTCTATGGCAGGAGGTTGGAACTAGATGATCCTTGAGGTCCCTTCCAACCTTACCATTCTATGCTTCTATGATTAGCTTAAGCAAATCCCTTTTTGCATAGACAGACCATGCAGCATGAGCCACTCAGTCACAGCCTGGCACACCCAGCTGCAGCAGCACTTTGTTCTCAGTGCCACCTTGGTGCTAAAATCAGGTATGTTTGCAGGCCAGGAATTTGCACAAGGAAGCTGATATTGCTTTGCAACTGTTCCATGCAAAAAAACACAAGAGTGGCAGAGTGGGCCATGGAGGCAAGGCAGCAGGACTTTAAAAAGACTAATTATGATTAATATATTCAATTTCTACTGTGAAAACCATTATTTACAAATATGTCAAATATAATGTGACAGGGCTAAGAAAGCATGCAGGCATGTTCACCTATACTTAGCTCAGTGTACAAGTTTGTGTTTTGAGGCAAGGACTCATTTTACAGATTTGGACATTTTTAGGATAATTGAGGCAGCTGTTGGTAAAAAAAAAAAAAAAATCCACTGTAGCTTGAAAATCTTTTGAATGTTCATACTGTAAGTAAACTGCTTTTCCTGGTACTTGATGCAGCAGAAAGGTGACACCACTTCAGATCTTACCTTGGTATAAGTTTCATGAGTGTTGACTCAGAAGATGCTTGTTATTGCCAAGAGACCAGTTTTATGGTGAAAGAACTTGAAGAGGGTTCAAAATGTTTCAATTCCTGTCCCTGTACAACACTGATGACCTGAATTCTTTAGATCATTAGAGAGTCAAGCATTTTTTGCTTCTTCCTCATCATATGATCACTGCTGTAAAGATCTGTCTCTCGATATTTCTGAGTACATTTGACTTAACACACAGAGGAAGATCACTGGGGTTGAATGGGGCGCACACAGTGCAAGAAGTCAGGGACAACTTTAAATCTCAAACAAGTCAGCACCTCTACTAGGGCAGCAGGCTTATAAAGCCTGCAAGAAGGAAGTGCCCCTGATTGTGTGCTTACATGTTTCCTCACAAAATAAGACTCTTTGGTGTTTCTGTGATTCACAGCAGCCAGCAGCTGCAGTGGCCAAATACAAAGCAAATGAATCCAAGCTGTGAGTAACTTTTTAAGTGTGGAGATACCCAGCAAGCACCTTCTTTAAGATCAACACACACAAATAAGAAAGCAGAGCTGACCTGAGGCAACTCTCCACGTGTCTTAGCTTCTGGCAAACAAGGTTTTTTAAATTAGCTGAGCTTTATATACAGAATGGCTACAGGAAGTTCTGTGCCTTTGTGTTGTGGCAGTGCTCAGAGCCTTCTCATCAGCCCTGCTGGAAGGTAGATGATACAAAGTAACTGCTGTTTCTCTAAGCCCTGACCACTGTACCTTAATTAACAGCAGAATCAGAAAATGGCAACTCAAAAAACAGTTGATTGGGAAACTTACTAAAAATTTTGGACCAAATTCTATTATAACATGCACTTAGAGCAAGATTAATACTGCAGTTGAGAATTAGCCTTGGTAGAGAGGAGAAACAACATTACCTTTCCTAGCTAGATAAGATCCATGTCTCATAACATCTGTGTTACCCCAAAACTGAAATAATCAAGTTTTGATCTATTCTAGGGTGGAAGAATCCTCCTCTTTGGCCATCTGTCCATCACCAACTAAACAGGTTTTCAAACTGTCTTGTAGTCTATCCCACCTTTGCCATGCCTTCAGGTTCAAGGCAGAACATCCTATACAGAGCAGAGTACAAGTCAGGGCATTAATTTTCCTGAGCCTCTTAACACACTGACAATCTCTGCCACAACCTAGACCAGGTCAAACGAGAGACTCCCTTTTGAAATTCAGTGTGAGTCTGAGACTCTGAACCTGCTCATGATGAGGCAGCATCATGCAAAGTTAATGAACACTGAGCTTCTGTTTCTATATTACACACATGATTAACAAAGTTCACAGATTTATACTTGTCTGTCAAGCCCCAGTGCTGCCATTTGAAGATCTTTTTAACAACAAAATGACTATTGAATAATTGACATTTTCGTTTGCCCATCAGAATATACACAAGCTACTTTTTTCTTATATATATCTAAGAAATATATCCTGAAATGTGTGCATGTATTTCCTGCTTCCAAACTGAAAATCAGATTACTGTCTTGAGTACTAGCTGGGATTCTGATGAATGTTTATTTGGCACCATGTTCGTACTGCTATGCACAAGTGCCTAGAATTAAAATAATAATTTCTACTTGATTTCATGCTCCTCTGGCTTAATGGTCTCTGATGTTTTTTAGCAGATCCATTTTACATACTTAAATATAGAAAAGACTTACTACAAGGGGGAAAAAAGAAAAGAAAAAAAAACAACAAAAAACCAACCAAACAAAAAAAAAAACACCCAAAAACTTGTGACCAAATTTACTCCATAAGTGAAATTGGGAAAAAAACTGCAAATATGATTTTTTTTTTCCCTAGGATTTGCCACTGTGTTTTTTTCCTGGATATGATACTTAAGTATTTGCAATAATCAGTGGTGTACCCAAACCAATTTTCTGCTTGTCTCTACAAAATCCTGACAACTCCTGTTTTTTTCCTTTAAGTGCAGTTAAATGTAATTAGCAAATTGCTCAAGGCTTGATTAAAATGTCATTTTGTGAATCTGTGGTATCTTCAGCACTTTTTCTAAAGCCACTCATCACCTGCTCTGCTTAACCCCATGCCAGTCAAAGATCTTGTTACCAAGGAAAGGGAAACTTTTACTTTGCAGCTTGACAGTATTCACTGCTTTCTATCCAGCACAGATGGTGAGAACCCACAGTGGCAGGAAGAGGTACCAAAAGGCTGCTGAAACTTCCAAGCAGAACAGGGGTTGTCATTTTGGATGGCATTGTTAAAAGCCATGCCATGGTAAAACGTCTCTCCGTGGAGTGGCTCTGCAGTGCCACGGTGTGCTGACAGGCTGAGAGTGCTCAGGCAGTCTTATCTGAGCTGGGACTCAAGAAAGTATTGAAGGGAAGAGATGAAAGATAATGTAAACACAAGTGATGGTGTGTAACGTGTGCAAGCAAACATCCCCACCCCCAGAGCTACACCCGCACTGTTTGCTGCTCACAGCTCCCATTGCCCTTCAGCTTTCAGGCAGTGTCTTTAAATATTTGCTGGTTTAGTCAGGCTCAAGTTTAAAAGAGGGAGGTCAAAGCAGCTTCAGTTTCATTCAGAGGGACTGAGAGCTGCAAAAGTGAAATGCTACCATTTGTATTGCAACAAACAGACTTCCAGTGGGAATGCTCAGGAGTCTGTTCTGGGAAGGCAGAAATGTTTATGATCTCACTATCTGCCTCAGCTTCTTCACCTGTTGTCACCATCTAAAGAGATTGTTTGGTTTGTGTTTTTTAAAGTATATTAGCTTTTCTCCTTTCTCACAAAACCTGAGTTATTTTTATCTCAGTTCTGCCTGGGGAGAACACATTGATATTGCTTAGCTCTGCAAGAACTATTTATGCCTTACAGATAGGGTCTCACACCAGGAGAGCTAATACACTCTGGTTATGGCTCTGTAAAAACAGAACTCGGTTACTCTCTGCTACCATATGTGAACACACACACACACACACATTCCCACACTTCAGCATCAATGATGCATCATAACCTCTTCCACCTTGTCCTTCTATTGCCCAGCTTCCCAGTCAGCATTGTTCCTTCTGTGTGGCTTATTGTGTTCTAAATCTGATTATTTTGTACTGGATTCCAACAATTTTGGCATATTAGCTGGCAGAAATAAATCACAACAGGAAAGCTAAGGTTTACCCAAGCACCTGTTAACACAGATAGTCATGTTGGTGGCTTTTCCCCCCTCTCACTATAAAGAGGGCCAGAAGCTGAACATTTATTTGCAATTCTCTAGCACTGCTATGTTATGGCCAGGGATATTTTACAATTACATCTTCATTGTCTCAACACAAATCATGCTTTAAATGATTAAATAAATCTATGCAAAGAGATAGGATTTTCTGCACTGCTGTCCATGAGTGATTTGCATGCAAGTGAAATAGATTTGGACCTGTCTCTGAGAAAAAAAAATTAATTTTCTAGGGAGCTGTGAATTTTGCATATTTGATTATTACATAAGTGGGTTGGTTTGGTGCTATTCTGGTAAGCCTATATTTTATTAGGGCTCTGGTGATTTATAATAATGCATGTTTGTTCAGCAGTAGCTGGTCTCAGATCATTATCCTATCAAACATTCTTTATTTTTTTTTTAATCTCATCTCATTTTTAACCCTTGTGGGTTTTGTTTTCTTTCTCTAGTCACAACATTGTTAGTTGGAAAGAAGTCAATCTCTCTTTCAAAATACTTTCTAGCAAATCAAGGTCACGTTTCTGGAGCAGACATTGGGCAGCACTTGAGCATTCAAGCTACACCATCTGCAGACTTTGTGGTGTGCTCTTGATGGATAGTGACTGCTCTTACAGTAACATACCCTCTGACCTTCCCACACGGTTGTTAGCCTCTTAAAAAATAGACTTATTGCATTGACAGTAGGCTGGATGCCATTAACTGATATCAGTAGGAGTCCTGCTCTTGATACCGTCAAGGAAGAGAAAACTACAGAGCATTAATGTCATGTTCCTTTGAGGTTTTTGGTATGGTTTGTATCTAATGCTCCAATGGAGATGTGCATCTCTAGTATCCTAGGGAATTAAATAATCCCCATCTCATATAACTCACCTCAGGGTGTTGGTTTAGAGCCACAAAATGGATACCGGCTTGGCTCTGCTTTCCCAGTTCTGGAACTACCTCTTGATGGTATTTCAGGTCAATCATCCTCTTAGTGGGATGTTGTGTTCATGCAGCCCTGAAAAAAAAAGCCATCCAGATGATCATGGCACCATCTCCATCTGCCAGGAGGAAATACTGAGGAATATACTATGGCTTCAGTCTTGCTTTTTGGGAGGGGATGTGCTTGTCCTCAGACCGAAGGGGATCCTGTGCCATTCATAGCATACAGGTCTGAATGTTTTCCTGACTAGATCAAAGCAGAACCACGAGGGAGGCAGAAAGAGAGCCCTTCGTTCAGCTGCCCAGGGTTAATCACAAAAATATAGATGATTTAAGCTCAAATCCATCCTCTCTATTTGAAGCAGGGAATTGAACTTGATACCCCTCCTCATCCCAAATCAGAGTACTTTAACCATGAGACCATAGAGTGAATTCCTCAGTTTTCCTTTGCCTTCATCTCAAACACAATTAAAGCTGACATTACTTAAACAAAGAGGGAAATAAAAGAGAGCTTGAGTGTGTCTCAGATGTTGTAGTGGCTGCAGAATTTTTCTGTAGGAGCAGCAAGAAGTGCACTAAACCTTAACTCAGATGAAGGAGAAAATAGAAGATGCATAATACTGAGACAGATGAAGCCACAAAGTGTGGATCTAACTCAGTCTACTGAAATTCTGAGCTGTATTTTCGTTGACATTACAGAGCTTGGATCAGCAGATGGATATTCAATTTTTAAAATAATTTCCTCACATTTTTAACAGAAGAAAAAAAAAATGCTGACATAGTATTGAAGATAACAAAGGGATTAGTCCAGCAACTATTGATCAAAATAAATATTTCAGCTGAATAAAACTCAGTAAAGGTTTGACATTCTGTAAAAGAGTTTTGGAGCCCTATTTAATTTGTTGCATATGTAATACTTAATCAAAAATAATTTAAGAGATGTTAATTGGTAGATCCACCTGTTTGAAGAAGGCATAACTTAGTATTCAAAAAACTCCAGCCCTACATGACATTAGTTCCCTATAAAGCTAATATTCAAAACAAATCAGAAAAGCATTTAACTTATTATACTCAGAGGTCAAAAGAGAGCAGCCATAGTTCAGAAGGGAAAAATCCTGAAATTCAGATCTCAAGCAGAAGGGAGAAATAATTTTATTTCCCCCTTGTTGTTGTAACTTTGTTTTTCAAGCCTGTCTTCAGTCTATCATCCTTCATCACATCTGGGTGGCTGATCAGGAGAAGTCCCATACAACTGGTCTCAACCAAGGGATGCTTTACTATCCTGACTTTGATCCCTTTGTCATCATTAGAAGTGCTGAGTGCTGAGTACAGAGTAAAAAACTCATTTATAAACCATAATAAATGCTTAAGAGCACTATCCAGACTTGCAGCTGGCTTTATGCCCCATCATTAAGAGCCTGTAACAACCTATCAGAACACTAAGAATTAGTAGGTCCTGTTACAGTTCACAGTAAGTAAGCAAGGTTATTTCTAGAGGTATCTATTATCTTTTTCTTAATCTCTGAGCTGTTGATTAATGGAACACTACTATAAAGTATGAGCAGTGTAGCTTTTAGCTCCTTTTTTTTTTTTTCCCTCTTTTTTTTTTTGGTGTTTTGTTTTATTTTGTTGTTCAGGTTTGTGGTTTTGTTTTCTTTGCTGTGGTTTGGTTTGGTGTTTTTTTGGTGGTTTTTATTGTTGTTTGTTTTTCTGATGTAGTAATAAAGCTATGGAAATACATAAGGAGAGGAATAAAGGTGAAAAGTCTTCTCCTTTACCCAGACTTGAGCAATTATAGAGTATTTGCACAGTGGTCATTGAAGAGAAAACTTTGAAAGTGTCCCCAACTGGCACAGTCATCTGAAATCCTTAATACATGTGCTGCAGTAGCAGTATATTATAAATAAGTATTGGGTTTGGATATGCCCAGGATCTAAGTATTAGTTTTAGATGTTCACTAATCACTTGAAGGTGAATAACCATCTTTTAGCAGTATTTTGTCTTTGCTCTGCTTGTGAGGTTTTCTTGTAGTATCTCATGGGAAGGACACATATGAGGAATGTTTTTAGAAGTTAATATTGTTGAGAAGCAAAGCTAGGACTATGGATTTTATCCATCCACATGTAAATTCGCAGGATACCAGGCTGTAGTTTTTAGGGTTCTTGCTTCCAAAAGGTCATATGCAATCNTCCATGTTTTTCCAGTTTGGTGACCAGGATGTCATGTGGGACAGAGTCAAATGCCTTACTCAGGTCCAGGTAGATGACATCAGCTGTTATAAATAAGTATTGGTTTTGGATATGCCCAGGATCTAAGTATTAGTTTTAGATGTTCACTAATCACTTGAAGGTGAATAACCATCTTTTAGCAGTATTTTGTCTTTGCTCTGCTTGTGAGGTTTTCTTGTAGTATCTCATGGGAAGGACACATATGAGGAATGTTTTTAGAAGTTAATATTGTTGAGAAGCAAAGCTAGGACTATGGATTTTATCCATCCACATGTAAATTCGCAGGATACCAGGCTGTAGTTTTTAGGGTTCTTGCTTCCAAAAGGTCATATGCAATCTTAATCATCCACTCGCCTTCACAGCGTGGTGAGAATTGTAAATCCCCAGGTGGTGTTTTCAAGAGTCAGCACACTCAGAAAGGAGTTACCAGCACCAGGGCAAGCACAGAGGGCAAGACCCATACCTCTGGGTCCTGCCTTGCAAAAGCCTTTCTCAAGCATGCATATGAACACACTATTTCATTTAATGATGACAAATGCAAACAGTTGTTCCTGACAGGTAAAATATCTACACATGGATTTTGAATGAGGCTTTTATATTTGTGATCACAAACAGAGCAGCTTCACCAAATCTTGCACTGTTCCTCAGATAGTTAGGAGTTCAGCATTGTTCTTTTTTAAAAAAAAAAAAGTGCCATTTGCAACAAACACTGAAGCATGTTCAGTTATTTTCCAAGTGGCTGGTCAGTCTCTCCTTCCTTTCATGTCACTCAGTCACAACCCTCATCCATGAACACAGGCTATGGCAGCTGAGGCAGCAAGAACTTAAACTGATGATATCATGTTGTTTTGGCTTTTCTTGCCAGGTCTTGCTCTCTTCTTTAATCTCTGCTGGCACTGTGCTCTCATCTCCAAGTGCCACCTGCTACAAAGATCCCCACTGAACCACTTCCCAGATATATTGCACAGGTTTCTCTGACAACAAAGAAATCCTCCTTGCGAAGTATCAGTTATATCTTTCATGCTCCAAGCAGTCCTCAAATCCAATTTATGGTGATGCTATTTTGGTTCTTAACATTTAGATTTGATGGATTACATAACAACACTTTGGATGAAGACTCCCAGTATGCACAGCACTATTGGTATTGAAAGACCCTTCATAGTTCACTGTGTCTTTTACAAATATATTGTGACAGTTTCCTCTTAAGGTTTTTAGAAGTTAAAAGTAGGGGGGAAATCTAAAAGGACAGGAGAAACTAAGTTTCAAAGTAGTGATCAAGTGTGTAGAGCTTTTAAATGCATCCTGTGGGGATTGGCTGACACAACAACAGCCAAAAGTGCTCAGAGGTTTTTACATTTCTCTGATGTGCAGAGTAAGCCACATTCTCTTCTCACTAACACTTTCTTTAAACAAAGGCAAAATCTGAAGCTGGTTAATCATATCGATACTTGTTTGGTTTATACCTTTTTGTAATGGAGTGTGGAGTAGAGTAAAAAAGCCCAAGAGACCAGTCAGGTAAATAAAGGTATGTTTGTGCAGAGCTTAAATTACCTGGTCCTGAGGAAAGGCAATAAGCAGAATACACAGCAAGTATGGTTAGACACCTCTAAACCTGCAACCACAATTGCAGTGGTGCTTTGAGAAGCTGCGTGATGCAGAAACAGCTTTTGTATGGCCAGAAGAAAGACTGCAGGAAGGCAAGGAAGAAATAATTATGAGATAAGATGTGGAGGGGTTTATTTTGTTTTCTTAAGTCTAGATGGGCAACTGCAAGGGAAAGGTGTTTCAGGTCAGAGAGAAATGTGTAATATTTACATAGTTTGAAGCAATAGAGAGAAGAGGCAAAGGTGACTTGTAGATCAAGAATTCAAGTGACCTGGAAAAAATCAAATTACTTAGCAGGAAAGATCTGGAAAAGAAGGTTAAGATGTTACTGTTTTGGTCGTGTTTATATTAATGAAGTGATCTGAGAACAGCAGATCAAAAGCTTCATTTTGATGTAAATTAACTTGTGCAGTATCTTCCACTTTCCCGTTTAAAAGTATTTTGTATTCTTCCTTTGAAAATAGAGTGAATTTAAAACTTCTAGAGAAAGGATCAACTTCCATAAGTCAGAAGGAAAAAAAAAAAAAAAGTAGAATTGTGGTTTATGAAATGGTAACAGATGTGCAAAGCTAGGATGTGCAAATTTCTCTGTAGCATGGAGAGATATTCCTGTTCCAGCATTTCTCCTTCCCAGGCAGCTCCGATTTATGTACTCAGCCAAATGAAATGCATCTTCAGAAAACTCTGCAGTGTTAGAAGGCTGACAAGTTCATGAGACAATGCCTTCAGCTATCCACACAGTGCTTCTGCATCAAATTTGCTCTAACATATTATGATTCCCACCTGTAAGTGAAATAGCAGTAAACCGTATCTGGCTTTTCAAGCATTATAAACTGGAAAATGTGTGTCTTACATATTTACGATCATACACACATAAACAGAGCTTGAGCCTTCTACTCCTGATTTAACAGGACCATATGCATTGACAAGGGGCTTGCAACAGTGACTTGGATGGAAAAGTACTGGGAGCTGGAATAGATCTTGTCTTTCATACAATTTGCAAGGAGTTAGTCTGATTCCAGTGGCTCAGAAAGCAGTGGAGAGAGTCCTTTGGACTTAGGAAAGATGGGTTCGAAGCAATCTAAGGCTAATATTCGCGATGCCCTGGGACATCTTTAAGAAGACACAACTTTCAGATTGTATGTCTCCATCAATCTGACATCCTTAGGGTCCAGACAACTGCAGTTTCTCAGTATGTGTAAGGGTGCACAGCATCACCCACATGTGAGACAAGGAAAAAGACACAAGGTAAGATATTATGTAAAAGCTCACAGGAAAGTTGCAACTGAGTTAAGAAATAAACATTTCTCAAAACCCAACCTGGTGTCCTAACCACTGTTTATCACTTCATATCTGTTGCCCATCCAGACATCCCTACATAGCCAACTTCCATGCAACCTAAAGGTGTTCTTAAAGATTCATCATCACCATACTCATAAAAGAGAATAATTCACATATGGGGTAGATTTCTGCTGGTGGATGAGTACCTCTAAAGCAAATGGAGTGTCCAAAACAGGCTGCAAGTGAATACCGTGGGTGAGATGCAAACTTAAGGGAGTTCATGGCTCCTAGTAAGCACAAATATCAAATAAGGGAACACTGAGAATTTCCAGTATCCTGTAAACCACACTAAAAAGTACAAATTCATCAACAGAGAGGTTAAATCTGTCTGTCTTTGTTGCCTGGGTCAAGGGAATTGGAAGACATCTGGCTGGGTCCTTCTTCCTGTTCCAACTATGAAAAAAAATGTGAAATAGAGATTGTGAGATGTGATGCAGGAATTTAAGGAGGTGAGGCACCAGTCATACTGCTTGCTGGTGGCACTGCATTTCCAAGAGGTTCTTGGAGTAATTGCCTAGCTCTTCTACAAAGTGCGAACACACCTGGCTGGTCTGAGCAGAGATATCAGTGCACAGTATTATGCCTTGGAATAAGGTATAACCTTCCCAATCAGTGTGAACACAAATGTCAAAACATTTCAAAAGAAATTAATTTGAACACTTTGCTGAAGTTGCTAAGAGTAGAAGATGGATTTTTGTTGCAATTTCGCTCTTTTTATTTTTGCTTTTCCCTTCTGGCATATCCACATTTTCCTTCTGTCTAACATTGCCTTTACTTTCTTTCAAGAGCATATCAGATTTTATTTGAAAGTAAAGCAAACAATATTTTTTTTTAAAAAAGCCTTCATGTATATTTTATCCTAAAGCAATCTGTATCGTTATTGATTGTTCCTGCAATAAGAAAGTTAATAGGATGAATTGCAAGTAGTTGCCATAGTAACTACCATTGGTCTCTTTCCCTCGAAAAGGAAGCATACAATTAATTTGTCTTTTAACCTACTTTATTGCAGGAAAGCCTATATAAATGCAGCAGTGCAGGCCCAGCTTTGTTATACACTTCTGTGTCATTGTCCTCTTAAATAATTTCTTCAGATGTATTTTTTTAAGTGTTTCTTGGAAGGAAAGTTTTCATTCAATGTATTTCCTGGTGTCTGTTTTGCCTAGGATAAAAGCAGAGATGTTCAGAGAACTAGAAGTCTTTCTTTCCCTATCATTCATCCAACACTTCACAGCCTGTGCCTTACCCTCTCCCCCTACTAGCAAAACACTTTGGAGCAGACTATTACTTTGACAAAACACATAGCACACCATTTTAGGCTAGACTTGAATTGTTTTACACTATATTACTGACTGGATTTTAGTATGTGTTTTGATACTTAGATCCTCTCCTTCTGGCATTATTAATGCAGGTTCTGGCAGTTTTGCCTGAGTAAGGACATCAGGATTTGGCACGTGTTAAACCCACTCCGTTCCAGGTTAATCAGAGGAAAACATCTGTTAGCTTCTGCAGGAGTTCTTCTGGGGGCTGTTTCCTTGCTACAGGCATTAAAAGACATAAAAAAAGAGTGGATGGAGGTGTTTCTGATTTGGTTTGTACTCCCTTTGCACCAGAGACACTTCATGTCCCTTTTGTAACTCCTACCTGACAGTTGTAAAGTGGAACAGTAAACACTTTGATATTTCCTTTATTTGCTAGGAACCATGTTTTAAAGAGGGGAGGGAAATGTTCTATAGGTTTTCTTAGGTTTCAGCTAGACAGTTCTCTTCTAGTCTGGCTAATAAGGGACACAAATCATAAAATTGCAGAATAATTTTGGTTGGAAAAGACCTTTAAGATCATTGGATCCAACCACTCTCTAACTCTATCAAGTGTGGTGCTAAACTGTGCTCCTCAGAAGCACACCTCTGCATCTTTGAAATGTTTCTAGGGTTGGGGATTTAATCACCTCCATGGGCAGCCTGTTCCAGGGTTTGAGAACCCTTTCATTGAAGAAGTTTCTTCTAATGTCCAAACTAAACATCCCCTGGTGCAAATTGAGGCTATTTCCTGTTGTTCTATCACTTTTAGCTAGGAAGAAGAGACCAACACCCACCTAGTAGTGGCATGAAGCAAAAGACATACATGATGAAATAATCTTCAATGTGGGTACTTTCCATTAAAAAAAACCCCAATTTTAAATACTGTCAACATCCCTATGTATTAAGCATAAGTCTGTGGAAGTTATAAGCATAAAGGCATATCCCTGCATTGTTGCACCTTTTCTCTTTCCTCAGCATTGGATCAACCATTGGTGACCACTGTCCCACTGCCAGTGTGGTCTGGAGAGAACAAGAAAAAATCAGTGACATCTACTACAAGGCAAATCACTATTGGATGGGGAAATATCCACCTGGGAGGCACTGGACCACACAGGTTTGCAAGGGGTCTTTTGGACTCAGCCTCTACACCAGGAGGAGAAAAACTCCACAGTATGCCATGTAGTGAAAGATGCCTGCAATGAATGAGGAACACAGATGTGTTTATGCCAAGACGCTGCACTTACAGACACTAAAGAGCTCTGAGAAGCTTTGGTTTGGGTCGTAAGGATTAAAAAACCAAAGTTTCTTTATGTGTAGTTCTTCCCTATCTCCTTATGGAGACGGAGGAAATTATTCACAATGAAAATACCACCATATGCTCAGGTATGTGCTGACAAAGATATATTACAGTTTTACTCCACAAAAAGAGAGGTCAGCCCACAGGAAGATTTGCCTGCAGAGTGTTTGGTGAAGTCATCCACCACATTCGCATACAAAGAGAGAAGAACAGTGGGAGGAAGAGGAGAATGAAGATCCCACAACTTCAGAGATGCATCAGAAAGGAGGGGGTTGGAAAGGTTGAAGGCACTGAGACAGCAAAAAAGGTGGATGACTAATAATGCAGAGGTCAGGGAGTGGGATCCTCACAACCGCAGTTGCAAGAGGGGAATTTTAAGCAAATTCCTTTCTGAAGAGAGAGTAAAGGTAAATTCTTGTAGACAGGTCATTCATTTTTACCACCTCTTACAACTTCAAACTCCAATTTAAACCTTTATTAGATCATCCGGAACATAAGTACTTGCTGAAACATGCCTCAAAGGGTGTTTTGTTTTTTCTCTGGTGCTTTTTGTTTTTCTTTTTTTCTTTCTTTCTTTTTTTTAATATATTTTTTTTTTTTTAAATTTTTAGCTCAGCTGTGGAATTGTTTGTTGCAAGTGTGAGAAGTGAGGTCCTTCTTCTTTTCTTTTGATGAAATTACTATAGCCAGAGCAGGGAACATATAAGGAGAATATTCTCATGGGAAAACAAAAAAACAAAACAAACCCCCAAACCCACAAAATAAAAAACCCCACCAACACAAAACAACAAACACAACAAACCAAACCAACTTGAAACAAATAACTAAGGATTTAAAAACCCAAACAAAAGTAGTGGAGCTCAGAAATCAGAATATTAGTACATGAAAGGAGAGTTAAGATAATTTAAACATACAAAGGAGAGACTATTAAACAAACAAAACAAAACAAAACAAAAAGTTGTGGATTTTTTTCTCTCCTTCCTCTCCTTTCTTATGACCCTGAAGGGAATTTTAGTTTTGCTTTTTAACAGAAAGCAATGGCTGCATCTATTCATGTTTGTTGACAAAAGCACTCTGACAGCTCCAAGGAAGGAGAAAAGTTTGAAGGGAAAGAGGTGTCAGCCACTTCACCACAGTGATGTTTAATGGTATGTGTGAGGAAGAAAGACAAGAGGAAGAGACTCTTGGTATCAGGACTTACCTCCTGAGAGAAAATAACTCCATCACTCCAGACGCAGTTTTCCATAGAAAATTGGAATTTTAGCTAATGATTCTTCTCATTTCAGCACATAAAAGTCAAACTTTGCACAGGAACCTTCCCTGCTAGAAGCAGGAGGCACAAGCCTAACAGGGGGCCTTGTTAGCTACTTCTACTAACAGCAGCAAAGACAGGCTGCACATGGCCAAGCATCTTAAGCCTTCACCCCTCATTTTCAGGTGCTTCAGCTAAACCTAGCTCAGGTATACCTATGTGACAGTTGTGCAGTTTAATCTCAGGTTTAATTTAAGATTTCTCAACAGCAGCATGCCACATCTCTGCCTCTACTACCAGAGATTAAGTTTATGAAGTGGTAACATTCTCAGTTTTTCACGGCTTTGTATTTTCCATGCTCTGGTAGCCTGCAGGCCTCATTTATCTTTTTTTCTGCACCTACCCAAAGAATACCAACAAGTTGCCATAGACTTTAGGGGACTGGAGCACTGCCTGAGGAGGAGAGGTTGAGGGACTTGAGGCTGCTTAGTCTGGAGAAGAGAAGACTGAGGAGAGAGGATCTAATAAATGTTTCTAAATATCTGAGGGCTGGAGATCAGAAGTGGGGGGACAGGCTCTGCTCACTTGCTGCCTGGGATAGAACAAGGAGCAATGGATGGAAGCCGCAGCACAGGAGGTTCCAGCTCAACATAAGGGGGAACCTCTTTACTGTAAGGGTCCCAGAGCACTGGCACAGGCTTCCCAGAGAGCTTGTGGAGTCTCCTTCTCTGGACCATTTCCAGGCCTGTCTGAATGTGTTCCTCTGTGAGCCCCTCTGGCAGGGCGATTGGACTGGAGGATCTCTTTGGGTCCCTTCCAACCCCTGATATCCTGTGAGCCTGTGATCCTGTGAAGACAGCAGCTTTATTTCTCCTTTTTGTATTTAGTTATTTTTCAAAGGACAGAGACAACAGTTATTTTGTCCCTCAGGACTGTGGTGTACTTACGGTGAGCATAAGCCATGTTTTTAATAGAATGAAAGGAAGCCTTACCTCAGAGGAATATATGAGATAGCATCCAAGCCCAGGACCAGCTTCTTCAGAGATTTATAGAATGGTTTGGATTGGAAAGGACCATAAAGATTATCCAGTTTCAAGCTCCCTCCATGGGCAGGAACAGCTTCCCCTAGACCAGGTCACTCAAGGCCTCATCCAACCTGGAAGCAGCCACAACCTCCCTGGGCAACCTGTGCCAGTGTCTCACCACCCTCACTGCAAAGAGTTTCTTCTTAATATCCAATCTAAATCCATCCTTCTCAAACTCCGGTCTGTTACCTCTCTTTCTACCACTGCAAGCCTTTTAAAAGGTCCCTTTCTAAGCTTTCTTGCAGGCCTCTGTCGTATCTCTGAGGTATCCCAGGAGTGGCCTCGGCCTTGTTCAAGAGCTCTCTAGCAGCCTGGTAGCTCTTACACCAATGATGTGAGGACACCTAAAAACCAAAGGTAGCAAACTAGTGAAGCTCTTCTAAGAGCTGGTCTCATAGCACCACAGTTGTAGACCTTCCACTACACCTTACACCTCTGTTAATGAATTAGTTCCCTCTGTCCTTAAGTTCTTTACTTGAGTGTGACTTGCGAGCAAGGCCCTGTAACAAAAATCCTGCTCTCAGGTGATAGCAGCTGTGCTTGGTTTTGGGTGGTTCTGTCCCAGATACAGACAACAGATCCCTCAAGCCTACAGGAACATGCACTTCCACGAGAGGGAACAGGGCTTTGTATTATCTCTGCCATTCCTTCCCATTTTTTTTTAGGCAATAAATGCTGCAATCAAATATGGAGATTATCACTGAGCCTTCAAACTGTGGTTGCAGTTTTGTTGCTACAGATATTTCAGTTCTAATCTTTCTCTGTGTTATCAAAACAGCTTCTAATTTAGAAAGGAAAGAAAAGACCTTGCTCAGGTATTTTTTTAATTACAAAGAGGATATTTATTCAGGTTTCCCCTCGTGTTTCTTTTCTGTACCCCAGTTAGATACCAAGGGACTGATTTCATTTTTCCTTGCACAGGTATGTTGTGATGTCAGTGGAGCTATTTTGAATAACCCTATTATAAAATAGGTCAGAATCAAGTTCTTTTAGTGCACGAGAGTGGTCTTATTACCTCTTATTAAAATTTCCCATTGAGCTTTATAAACTTTCTCAAGGCATCAGCAGAAGTTGTGATGAAAGCTCTAAAAAACCAAAGCTTTGTTCATTATTGTTATTATTATTTATATATGCAGTGTTATGGTGTGATCTGTCATTCTGTTAGCTCCACCACCTTGGAAGTCTCATTTCATGGTCTTATCTGGAGTGTTAGTGGGCAGGTTGATAGAGTTATGCAATTCGGTTCCTTTACTGGACTCTCCCAATGTCTCTTCCATCATAATCCTGCATCATTAACTTCATTACAATACATAAATCATGTATATAGCAGTAATGCTGGCTGAGAACAGAGCTGGTTACGTTAGACACTGTGAAAAAGAGACCAAAGAACAGCAACAAACCAAGAAACAGGAACAGCGTGGCCAGCAGGAGCAGGGAGGTTATTCTGGCCCTGTACTCAGCACTGCTCACCCCACACCTTGAGTGTTGTGTCCAGTTGTGGGCCTCTCAATTCAAGAGAGATGTTGAGGTGCTGGAAGGTGTCCAGAGAAGGGCAGCAAGGCTGGGGAGGGGCCTGGAGCACAGCCCTGTGAGGAGAGGCTGAGGGAGCTGGGGGTGCGCAGCCTGCAGAAGAGGAAGCTCAGGGCAGACCTCATTGCTCTCTGCAGCTACATGAAGGGAGGTTGTAGCCAGGTGGGGTTGGGCTCTGCTGCCAGGCAACCAGCAACAGGAGGAGGGGACAGAGACTCAAGTTGTGCCAGAGAAGGTCTAGGCTGGATGTTAGGAGGAAGTTCTTGAAAGAGTGATTGGCATTGGAATGGGCTGCCCAGGGAGGTGGTGGTCACCATCCCTGGAGGTGTTGAAGCAAAATCTGGATGGGGCACTTAGTGCCATGGTCTGGTTGATTGGCTAGGGCTGGGGGATAGGTTGGGCTGAATGAGTTTGGAGGTCTCTTCCAACCTGGTTGATTCTATGAGTCTATGACTCTTGATAAGAAGATGTGGCTGAGGAAAGGTCTAAATATTAACTAGATGGACAAGATGAAGGCTGGGACAGGGAAAGACATACAGAGGGAGTAATGTGATCCTGCAGACATCCTCTTGTTCCTGTGGTTTTGTTTGTAGCTTTGGTCCCCTCAGTGGGTGGCAAGGCATTACTCTAGTAGGACTTAACCACTCACAAAGCTAAATGAGCAAAGGAAGGGAGAGCTGTTGCAAGCAGTCAGTCGGTTGAGGTGAAAAAAATATTCAATCTAAAGGCTGCGGAGATTCTTAGATAGGTCCAATTTGACAAATAACTCATGCCCCAAGGGCAGCAGAATTGCCTTAAATTGCTTCCTGCTACTGCTACCCACTCCAACTCCACTGGCACCCTTCACCGTTCCAGTTTGCCTTCTCTTGATTCAATTCATTTTCTCATCTTTTTAAATACGTTCCAAATCGTAGGCTGTTGGTGGGCAATAAACATTCCATTTTAGACCCAGACAGCATTTCCCATCCAAATTCCACATATGGGGCCAGAGTTCTGGGCATAGAAGCAGTTGGTTTGGTGCTTTGGATCTGTGGAGCACACAGAAAAATACTTTGAATGGGCACACAGGTCGCCTGGGCAGTAAGAAGGCAGGCAACAACATGTGCTGCACCACTGGTCCACCTGGAGACCAGTGACAAGTGGTGTCCCTCAGGGGTCAGTGCTGGGACCAGTGCTGTTTAACATCTTTGTCAGTGACATGGACAGAGGAATGGAGTGCACCCTCAGCAAGTTTGCAGATGACACCAAGCTGTGTGGCACAGTCGACTTGCTAGAGGGCAGGGATGCCATCCAGAGGGACCTGGACAGGCTGCAGAGGTGTGCCCAGGCCAACCTGATGAAATTCAATAAGGCCAAGTGTAAGGTCCTGCACCTGGGTAGGCACAATCCCAAGCACAAATACAGGCTGGGTGGTGAATGGCTGGAGAGCAGCCCTGAGGAAAAAGACCTTGGAGTCTGGGTTGATGAAAAGCTCAACATGAGCCTGCAGTGTGCACATGCAGCCCAGACAGCAACTGAGTGCTAGGCTGCATCAAGAGAAGCGTGGCCAGCAGAGCAAGGGAGGTGATTCTGCCCCTTTACTCTGCTCTCGTCAGACCCCACCTGGAGTACTGTGTGCAGTTCTGGAACCCTCAGCACAGGAAGGACATGGAAGTGTTGGAGCGGGTCCAGAGGAGGGCCACAAAGATGCTCAGAGGGCTGGAGCAGCTCTCCTATGAGGACAGGCTGAGAGAGTTGGGGCTCTTCAGCCTGGAGAAGAGAAGGCTTCGAGGGGACCTGATAGTAGCCTTCCAGTATCTGAAGGGGGCCTACAGGAAGGCTGGGGAAGGATTATTTACAAGGTCCTGCAATGACAGGACAAGGGGCAATGGGCTTAAACTGGCAGAGGGGAGATTTAGACTAGATGTTAGGAGGAAGTTCTTTACAGTAAGGGTGGTGAGGCACTGGCACAGGTTGCCCAGGGAGGTTGTGGATGCTCCCTCCCTGGATGTGTTCAAGGCCAGATTGGATGAGGCCTTGAGTGGCCTGTACTAGTGGGAGGTGTCCCTGCCTATGGCAGGGGGTTGGAACTGGGTGATCCTTGAGGTCCCTTCCAACCTTGCCATTCTATGATTCTATGATTCTATGCACCAGACACTCCAGATGCCAGGAGGGAATCACAAGTGACAGAGAACCTCCTTTCACTTTACTCTGTACTTTGGAGGAACTGTGTTCTGACTGAGAGTAATTAATGAGGAAATAAATTTCCGGTTTGCTCATCTCCATGGTTCATTTCTGAAAGAAGACTAGTAAGTCACCTCTGCTTCTGGAAATCAATGGAAACTGCTTGATTGACAACTTGAGCCTGGATATCTGAAATTATGAGGAGAGTATGTGCAGGAAGATGGCAAATTTAGCTTTTCTAAGACCTTGTATTTCTTGTATTGGGGATGACAAAGCTGTGTGTTCCCTTTATGGCAGAAGGGATCAGTGCTGGGCCAAATCATGTTCAATATCTTTATTGATGATCTGGACCAGCAGAATGAGCCCATCATCAGTAAGTTTGCAGATGCCACCAAGTTAGGAGCAAGTGTGGACCTGTTGGAGGGTAGGAGGGCTCTGCAGAGGGACCTGGACAGGTGGAAAAAAATCCATGAGATGAGGTTTAACAAGGTAGGATTCTACACTTTGGCCACAACTTCAAGTAGCGCTACAAGCTGGGGACAAAGTGACTGGAGAGCAGCTAGACAGAAAGGCATCTGAGGGTGCTGGTAAAGAGTAGCTGAAGATGAGGCAGCAGTGTACCCAGGTGGGCAGGAGAGCCAGTGGCATCCTGGCCTGGATCAGGAGCAGTGTGGCCAGCAGGACAAGGGAGGTTATTCTGGCCCTGTACTCAGCACTGCTCACCCCACACCTTGAGTGCTGTGTCCAGTTGTGGGCCCCTCAATTCAAGAGAGATGTTGAGGTGCTGGAAGGTGTCCAGAGAAGGGCAGCAAGGCTGGGGAGGGGCCTGGAACACAGCCCTGTGAGGAGAGGTTGAGGGAGCTGGGGGTGTGCAGCCTGCAGAAGAGGAGGCTCAGAGCAGACCTCATTGCTCTCTACAGCTACCTGAAAGGAGGTTGTAACCAGGTGGGGTTGGGCTCTTCTGCCAGGCAATCATCAACAGAACAAGGGGACAGAGTTTCAAGTTGTGCCAGGAGAGGTCTAGACTGGATATTAGAAGGAAGTTCTTGGCAGAGAGAGTGATTGGCATTGGAATGGGTTGCCCAGGGAGGTGTTGGTGGAGTCACTGTCCCTGGAGGTGTTTAAGAAAAGCCTGGATGGGGCACTTAGTGCCATGATCTGGTTGATTGGCTAGGGTTAAGTGCTAGGTTGGACTGGATGAGCTTGGAGATCTCTTCCAATCTGGGCAATTCTGGGATTCTATGAAAAGGTTGGAAGACTCTCAGTGAATTCGTAGTTCTACCACCTATGCTGACATATGATGGAACCATTATTTTTGCTAAAGTCATTAACAAATTTGTACAGCCTGCTGCAGCACTTCTGTTCTATCGTCATCCTATTTTCCAGGAAAATGTTAAAAGGATAAACTGAAGAAAAAAAAAAATCAAGCTGATTTCCCAGCCAGAGAAAAACTATTGCATCTAAATTGTACATTAGCTGGGCTGTGTTCCACACAAAGGAACATGAACTTCTGCTGCACCATTTTTTTTTTCACATTCAAGATAATTATGTATTTGTCCTTGCCTTACCTTGTTCCTTTTTTGCAGCTCTAGTTATTTTTTTTTGTAGTAAGAACTCATTTAAATGCTCATATTAATAAAAGGACTGGTCAATGTGATGGGTTATGTGAAGAAAATCATGTGCTAAATCCTCCACTGCTGTTAACTGATACAGCTCCCAGTGATCCACAGCAGCTGAGGGCAACCCCCACAGCCTTTCTCAGCTGAATATGAAGGTGTGAAAAAGTACTTCTGTATCTTAAAAGTGTCTCCTCACCAGATGGCTTTTAAACAGTGTTTGCTGAGTTTGATTACTGTTAATAGGGAACAGGAGACAGAAAGGTAGTGGTAGAGCTCCAAGGACACTCAGGGACCTTGGTGGCCCTAATTGGCCTCACAGAATGTCAGGGATTACAAGAGACCTCAAAAGATCATCCATTCCAACTCTCCTGCCTAAACAGGCTCACCTTTCTGTCCACCAAGACTTTCAGGTCACTTTCCCCTATGCTGCTCTCCAACAGGTCAAACCTGAACCTCTACCAGTATATGGGATTATTCTTCTCCAATTCTAACCACCCCACCCATGGGACCCGCCCATGGTCTCTGTTAAAGGTCAGCCCTTAATTCTTAGTGTGGTTTGAATTGTGCTGGAGGAGTGTTGGTTTCTACCTTGGCTACTTTGTTTGGACTGTGCCCTGGGGCTGGTCTTCCTTACTGGTTTTTGGACCTGCATTGTCACTGCAAGTTTAATGATCTCAGCTTCTGGTCAAACTGTTTCCTGCCTCTGGACCTGTTTTCTTCAGTGTGCTCAGGTACTGTGGGACTGGGTTCTGGGTGGTGAGCTCTAGCTTGTTCTTGACTTCCTAGCAGGAATTCCTACCACTAATATGTGGGTAAGAATCCAAAGTTGTGTTGGTGTGTGCTGCTAAGGTGTATGGGGTGTTGAGTCACCATATTTGGGAGTATTAAGAATAGGTGTAGATGCACTGCTTAGATATGATCTATTGGAGGACTTGGTAGTGCTGGGTTAATGGTTTGACTTGATCTAAATGGTTCTATAATTCTGTGCTGTGGAAACAACCTCTGTTAAAGGACTGTGAATGGCCTCTTGCAGGGCAGAGACTTCGCCTGAGATAAGCTCTCTGCTATAGATATTTCTGTGTCACTTTTGTGCTGTCTGTATTGCCCAAAACGTTGTTGGAGGCCACAGGAGCTGTGGCACAGGCTTTGGTAAAAAACAAGACCTTGGCTAGCAGTAGGCTTGGTAGCCATTTTTTCTTGCTGATGTATATGTGCATTGCCTGTAGGGCTGTAACAAAGGGGTTAGTTGAAGGTCTGAGGAACACATTATATATCCTAGCAAGAGGAAAGGGAAAAAACAGCAGTCCAATGAGAAGCAGTCCAATGGCAGGAAGTAGGGAGCAGTCAGTGTGCAACAATGTTTACAATCTGTGGCCAGTTTGCCATCCCAAAGGGTATTATCATGTTTTAAAATCCTTATGCCTGTATCTTAAAGGATATATATGAAGTAATATGGCTGCTACTCACTGCTTGTAGCTTCTTTCACTAGCATACCACAGCTTTTAAAGTCTTTAATAACTGAAGGTTGCTCAGATGCTGACTATAAAACACTTGCCTTCTTGTGGATGGCAGCTTCAGCACTGAAAGGCTTTTCTCCTTGACAGATTTGACATCAGCTTTTCTTGGCATCTTCTTGTTCTACCTGTGACTTGTTTCACCAAGTGGCATATTTTCTATGCTTCTGTTACTAAATCCCTTGTTAGAGTGTGGCCTCATTCCACTAGTGCTCTTTGTTAGCAGTCAGTGGGGCTGTTGAATCTGCAACAACAACTAACATGCAAGCATGGTGAATGCAACTCTGCATGAAAGTACACAAAAGACTCGGTGAAAAGCAGATTATGAAGTACAAAACTCATAATGCTCTTAGTTGTATTCCACAAGGTAAATTTGGTTTCGTCTCTGAAGGACAATAGGATTGTCATGGCATAGGGGAAAAATAAAAGCAACTTTACAACTGCATAAGCATTCTTCCTTGTTTCCTTCTGGTTTGTCTCAAGACTGCTGCAACAAATCCTGTGTGTGTGAAAATCATCCAATGTGACTAGATGTTGGATTCCTACTTGTAGATGAGCCTAGAGGAGAATGTCCAAGATCTTTGAAGCTGAAAATTGAAAAATGAATAGCAGTGAGAAGCTAGATCTCTTGAAGCTCATGTATAGCATTTCGGAATGCTTCACAAAGCTTATATATAATGCCAGTTAGCACATAAGCTGCTCATATGGAAATATGTTGGTTTCCTCTGCTGTTTCTTGCAGCTGATGAAGCAGGAAGAAAAATCAAGTCATAAGCATGTTTTAACCTCTAAATTTCACTACACCTGTAAAACAAGAGGTTGCCTCAACCTTTGCAGGAAGGAGTAATAGGTGATAATTTATATGTGCAATTTGAGGAAAGCACAGTTCCATGGGGTGATTACTGCAATAAATAACAGAAGCAGAACACCCTTGTCCTAACATAAACCCAACTTCATTTTCCCCATACTCTGTGTAAAGAACCTGATCTGGGACTGGGAGGATGTGAGGGAGGGAAGGAAGATATGAGAGCAGCATATGTGACCTTTGTGTGGAAGTCAAAGAGATCAGAAAGGAAGAATTTCAGAAGCAGGAGATGAGATCCCAATTTCTTCTGCAGTAACATCAGTGGTGTTATCATTGTGTTATGACAAGTAAAAACAGGTAGCAGCAGAAGCCATTAGGGTGAGACCTGCCCTTTTGTTTTACTGGAACACTACCTGACACACCTTGTGCAACAACTAGCACTAGCAATAACATTGCCAAAACGATGGCAATATTATTAGATATGTAATAGTAAATAGATAAATGTTTTTGGCTTAGCTTCATTTTAATTTAAGAATGTCTACACGTGGCAGAAACATCCATCAAGTTAAACTCCCTTGAAAAACAAGAAGTTACTAATAACTAACAAGTTCCCACTCATCAGCCCCCCAATGTATTTTGCTGCAGAAACATGAGCAATATTTGCTTTATCTCTTTGCTGTGCCTTTTGTGATTTATGTTTCTTTCCCACGCCTGGTCTGTTGCTAAGCTTAATAAATAAAATACGGGATAGACCAGAAGGTAAATACATTCCAGAAAATAATTTACTGTGGATATGGAGAAGTAGTTGCAAGGTTGTTCCATAGTATAGAGCGGAGCACATGACACAGGATGTTTCTTTACCCCCACTTGACTATTCCTCACCATGTGGAGTCTGGCTGTGCTCCTTCCAAGATGCTTTTGTTGCCCTCACTTCAGCCATCTGCATTCAGGGACTTGACTGAATGTCTCTGCTAACATTACCTTCTGCAGGGTAGCAGGAGGAGGGATGAAAGGAGATAGTCTCTCTGCTGAGAACCAAGCCTACCATGAAAAGCTGCAAAGGTCAATAACAGCTTGAGTCCCACCTGGAAGCCTAAAGGCAGCCAGTTCATCTGTCCAAGCAGCAATGGGACATCCTCTGAACAAAACGTTCTGCCTGCCAGGCAGGTGGCTGCTGCGTCTCCTTCCAAAGTGCCTCCGAGGGCAGCCTTGAGTAGGGCTTGCTGCTGTACAACAAAGTGGCAGTCGGAGGAGGAATTACACCATATTTCTCATCCAAAACTGCTTGGCCCAGCAAATGCACATGAAAGCCTTCTCTTTGGTTCTGCTGCCAACAGAGTACAGCAAATTCCCTGAACTCTGAGCTCAATCTACAAATCCATGGCTTTGCACTCCCAGCCCCTCGATTCGTGGCTGCTACCCTGCTCCACTGCCTTCACCAGCACTCAACCAGCCAGGTTGCCCTCACCAGACACACTTCATCATTCTTGTTGCTATTATGGTAGAGCCCAGGTGACTGTGATTACTGTGATTTATTTTTCCATGTTTAAAACCCAGCAATAGATATCCAGCAGACTTGTTCCACTGGACCTATGCCTGTAGAAAAAATGATCATCTCTAACTGGGCACTACTATGCACTGCAGATGAGGTAGCCTATAGCATAGTCCTCATCATGCTCCTGGGTTTGTAATCAAAGAGAAGTTGACAGAGAAATTAGAATTGAACGTTGAAATGATTTATTGGTTTTTCTGCCCACAGTGAAGATTTTTAACTTAAGATATTTTCTTTGCTGAAAATCAAAATATGTAGTTCATTTTTCAGTCTCTAGCCTCTCTTTAAACTCTGCAGTAATAGTGCTTGGAAATAAGCTAAATTAAGAAACTCACCATAAAGATCTTGTGGGTTTGTTTTTCTCAAATAACTGTTACTCAGACATGACCCACCTGACAAATGCCTCGTGTTTGCTTTTTTTTCCCCCTAAACTGTTTTTCTGTACTTGAACTCTTCTTCAAAACAAAGCCAAACCAAACTCACTCAAAAGCCTATAGCCTTCTCCAGCTCTGAAACAGCAACACTTAGCTCTGATGTCTAAAAAAGAACAAACGTTTCTTCATCCTCAGGGTGGAGATTCCTATTCTTTTACCAGTTAAATAACCAGTCTGAGAGATTCCAATACTGCCTTTTTCTTTTATATTATTTTTTTCCCCTTCTCCTTAACACATTCACTGCACTGTCAGTTCTGGTACATGTGCTTCAAACTCAGTGACATAACAAAGGTTAAAAGCATCCCTTTTGCCTTTCCTTCTTTCCCATTTCCCCCTCTTCCTCCTGTATTTTACTCATTATCTATCGATCACAGCTGAGACTGGAGCTGTTACATAGCTATAGATTGTAACTCAATTTTTGTGTACCCCAAATTAAAGAATTCTTTGTTAAAGCAAGCTTTGGTGCACAGACATTAACTACCAATGTGAGCAATCAGCACTTCTTCACATTGATTAGAGCAACAGAGGTTAAATCATTAAGGATGTTGAGTGGTAAGAAAAGATGTTGCTTTCCATCTGGTCCTTTCAAGGATTTTCTTTTAATTTTTTTTTTTTTGAGGCTAAACTTTGGATTCAGATGGAGACTAGCACAGAAATGGCCTACATTGTGTAGATGTTCCAGCTTAGAGTAAAGCTGCATGTTGAAACTAGGGAGTGAAATAAGTTCTAAAGATGATGTTTGAGCTAGATGCTAACTATCTTCTATTGTGACTACAGAAAACTGAAATAACAACAGAATTGGGTCTTTAGGCCATAAAGAAAATCCACGTTCTGTTGTCCCTTTCAGTGTACCTGATGGAGTTCATGAACCACAGTGGCTGTTGTGAGGGGGAAAATAGCTGGTGACAGGTGATTTTTAGTGAAGCTGACAGTGATGTATGAAAGAAAAAGTATCTGACCTTCTGAGATGTTGTTTCTGTCTGTGCCTGCTCTCACAAGAGTTAGGGAGCTACTCTCCTACCATGCTCACTGGTTCTGCACTTCTTCATTTTACAGCAATCCCAAACTGCATCCTCTAATGATTCATTTTCTGCATGCACCTGCTGAGCTATATTTATTCCATCTGTTTGCTGCAGGAAATGGACTGGACCAGAGAAGAGAAATCAGTGTAGGAGTGAGGGGTTTTAGGTCATGAATGATGATGTATGGGAATATGAACAGCTTCACAAGCTAAATTCAGAATCCAGGAATGAGCTCTGGACCAGGAAGCAATCAATGCATCCATGGGAGAGTAGCTCAGGGTCCAGGTTAATGAATTCTTTTGAGAAACAGGTTAATTTCTCTGAATTCTGAAAGATCTTGCACAAAAATGGGGACTTTCAGGAGTTGTATGGAATAACTGGGAAGCCAAATGTCAACTTAGATACTTGGAAGCTTTTCCTCTCAAATGCTTTTCATCTTCCAGCAGCCCTTAAATGAAGAGCAAAGTACTTTGCTGTTATTGCCAATCTGATTCTGTAAACAGCAGATAGAAAATAAGCAGCAGAAGCTGTAAATGAGATCGGTGCAAATGCCTTGGTCACCCTCTGCTCTGAGCATGCTGTGTAATGAACAGCTCAATAGGCAAAGGTCTTTATTAGGCTGAAGAAACTGGGATAAGAAGGGATTGCCTGGATGTAGCTCATGAGTTAGCACTGCAACACGTTTTCAATTAAATATATTTTAAATTCTTTATATGATCCTACCATTTAGGTAAACCTCTTCCCCCTAAGTAGTCTTGCTAACGAAGATAACACCATTAGGAGTTATCTATGCAATAAGAGGAATGTGGAAGATTTGCTCTGTGAGAAGCTGACCCACTGGAGACAAGCACTTAAGTGTCTTTGCTGCCACCACCTCCAGGTTGTTACCCTACATGACAGGAAACACGGCAAAGCTGTTAAATTGCATCAGGCTTACCTAAGGCTTTTAATTAAAGGAGGAGACCTCTGTTATGTGCAGAGTGGTGACTTTCTTTCAGAAAGCCTTTTCTTGTTGTCTGAATCACTGTATTAAGACGATTTGACATGTGCTGCCCACAACCCCCTGTCAGGACATGCTGTCAGTCATTTTACCTTCTCTGCTGCAGGCATACTTCAAGATAATAAAAAGCTTCATCAAAGCCTATAGGACTTGCATTAAGAGCTGAGATGATATCATTTACTACAGAAAACTACTTTTACTGTTATTTTTTTCCAAGATCTTGTATTATCTCTTCAAAATTAGTGCCTATTATCTTTTCCAATGAGAAAAGCATGTCCAGTACCACAGTGATAGCAGAGATTCACATTAAAGCAGAGGTTCCATTTGTTTGTTAGCCTCCTAATAAGAGGGAAATAAAGAGGAAACAAATATTTCATAGAATCATAGAATGGTAAGGTTGGAAGGGACCTCAAGGATCATCTAGTTCCAACCCCCTGCCATAGGCAGGGACACCTCCCACTAGTACAGGTTACTCAAGGCCTCATCCAATCTGGCCTTGAACACATCCAGGGAGGGAGCATCCACAACCTCCCTGGGCAACCTGTTCCAGTGCCTCACCACCCTCACTGTAAAGAACTTCCTCCTAACATCCAGTCTAAATCTCCCCTCTGCCAGTTTAAACCCATTGCCCCTTGTCCTGTCATTGCAGGACCTTGTAAATAATCCCTCCCCAGCCTTCCTGTAGGCCCCCTTCAGATACTGGAAGGCTACTATCAGGTCCCCTTGAAGCCTTCTCTTCTCCAGGCTGAAGAGCCCCAACTCCCTCAGCCTGTCCTNGCCTAGGACTCGGTTGACTGTCTGGGCTGCATGTGCACACTGCAGACTAATGTTGAGCTTTTCATCAACCCAGACTCCAAGGTCCTTTTCCTCAGGGCTGCTCTCAGCCATTCACCACCCAGCCTGTATTTGTGCTTGGGATTGTGCCTACCCAGGTGCAGGACCTTACACTTGGCCTTATTGAATTTCATGAGGTTGGCCTGGGCCCACCTCTCCAGCCTGTCCAGGTCCCTCTGGATGGCAGAGGGTGATTTTCTGGAGGGTGATTTTCTAGCATTTGTTTCTTGCTTTCCCTCTGGAGAGGTAAAACTGCCTTGTTTCCAGTTGTGGGATAATTTATGTAACATAACAGGATTTTTAGATTTATGTTCTTGTATTTTCTTTAGCACATGACAAAAAATATTTCATTGTGAGGAGAAATAAATGCGTAGTGATACAGATTGGAGAGGGATGTGGGTTGTTGTGGGGTTGTGTGTTTGTGTGTGTGTTTTGCTTGCAGAATTTACATGTTGTGCAGAGTGGAAGATTTGCTCCTGAAGAATTCAAAATTGAGGTATTTGGAATGCTTGAGAAATGAGAGGTGGGGGGGTACATGGGCATATGGGAATTTAACAATCAGGTTTGCAGTGCTGGGAAGAAAAGATTGGCTATTTCATATTAAAATGCTTGTCCAGGTGGCAGGCTGCATATCCTCAAATACTGAGCATTTCCTTCTGTTTATTTGACACAATACTGACTTTCACAACTGATTTTTCTTTTTTTTTTTTTTCTTTTGCTCAATCTCATAAATGCTGCATTTTTTATTTTTTTATTTTTAAATAGAAGTTGTTATATAAAGCTAAAATTAGTTTAGATACTGTTGTTTGGGGTTTTTTTCGGGTTTTTTTGTTGTTTTTTTTTTTTTTTGAAGGAAAGCTGAATGCTGTTCAGTAGAAGTGACATTGGGTTATACTGGAGCAAATGAATAGCTGATGGTTTAAATGCCCCTCTGGAACGTGGATACAGACATTTTGATTAATGTCTTTGTCATGGGCAAAGATTATTTAGTTAATGATTTGCAGTTTCCTTTGCCTGGCTCTTGGAAAGACATGCCAAATCCCAGGGTGAAAGGAAGGAACCAAGCAGCTTGAAGTCATTGGGTTATTCATGTGTTTTCAGTACCTGACCAAAAGCTCTTATACATAAGACCTGAAGCTTACAGGGGCACACACCTCATGAAACAGTAGAAATTAAAAATCTCTGTTACTCATACTCTTTTATTTATGACTCTCAAAAGCTTGAAAGTACTGTGGGGGTGTGTGGACATGGCACAATTCGGTTCCTTCCGCTGACAGCACTGCTAGCTTGGTGTGGCAGCAGCAATGTTCCTTCATGCTACTGTTGCATAGCAGTGATTCCTGAACAGCAGAATGGACCTTTCTGCTTTGCCTAGAGGCATGACACAGAGCTCAAGTTAATTTTTTGCATACCTGTTCTGGTCTATGTGACACTCCTCTGTTTCTGTTTGTGCAATGAAAATGGGAGGTGTGGAAGGGCATGGTGCAGTGTTGTCCTGGCTGCTCCCTTTGCTGGTAGGGCTGCAGAATGAACAGCATCAAAACTGGCAGCTGAGGCAGAGGGATGAAGCAGAAGTGGCCAAGTGAAGAGATGAAAATGTGGCAGTGATTGCCGGTTACCTGGGGCAGCAGTCCTAGTGAAGAGGGGAAGATGTGCTCAGGTGACAGGATAATGCCATCAGAACACTGCTGGATTACTCCAGAGGCTCAGAAAGAATGATAAGAAGTTTGGGACCTTTTACACTAAATACCTTTATCAGTAGAGATCTTAATGCTCACTTTCACCAGTAAACTCAGCTGTGATAACTGTACTTGAGAGCAGCCTTGTTCACAGTACCATTTCTGGTTTCAAAGCTAATTTTGAACAAAACACTTTGAATGTTTACATCTGAAGTTCCTCCTAAGCAAATTTATTTTTCATGTCCTGTTGTGTACCACCTGTCCCCTTCTGTTCTATATGCACAATATATTTTATTTCTTCTCATCCCTCTTCCATTCGTAGCTTTAACAAAGACTGAAATGAAAGAAGCCATTAAAGGTTTAAACAACTTAAGCAGTTACCTTTAAATTATCTTAACATGTTCAAAAACCTTGCCAGATTTACCCTTTGGAAGGTAGTAAAATAATTGTGAATGGAATGTGACCAGATAAAATGAATATGATTTTATTATTCATGAATACTTTACCCTGAATGCTTTAGTGCCTACATCTCTCTATTATATTAAATTATGGTGAAACATAAAACTGTCACACTGGGGTTTGTAGATTGGTATTCCCTATGGATTCCCCTTATGTTTTTCTATAGCTATCCCTGCTGCTGCTAATGGAACTAGTCCTTTGATATCTTTTCCCTTCTAGTTATATTCTATTTCTCTATTGACTGCTTCGAAGCACCTTCATGTCTGGAGGGAGGTTAGGTACATCTTTTCACAATGAACACGCAAATAACCCTTATGTGTTCCCACCCACACATGTACCTTTGTACCTGGCTTGCTCTTTCATAGTGTTTTGGGTTTTTTTTTTCACATATTCTCTCTGGGCAATTTTTTTTTCCCCTCAGATATCACACTTTAGGGTATACTTTTGGAGCGATGCTCAGATATTTAGGTGAGGTTCCCATTAAAGTTAATGAGACATGTGGCTAAATGCCTGTGCACTGCATTAACAATACCCTTTACTGTTTATTATCTGCCTTAGAGAAAAGGTCACATTGGCTTCTTACTCCTAGTTCTAGATCTTTACCACCTCTTTAGATCTTAGAGGTCACTGAAAGAAGAATGTAAGGCACAGGACTTTTGCAATGTCTTTTTTTTCTATGTGGAGCTATAGAAATTACAGACCTAAAAGGAGCTTTTATCCCAAATTGTCAAAAGCACAGTGATGGCAAGTTACTGCTGAAGCACCACAAGATTCACTGAGGTGCTTTGTGTAGAAAACTCCACTGGAATCAGGAAGAAATATCAGATCTTGTGAGAAGAGGCTTTTATCATGCTGTGCATTTACTGAGTCTAGCACAATAAGATTTTGGCTCTTGGCTGGAGGGTAGCTTGGTTATCCCAATATAGATAACACATATTAACTATAAATATTTGCTGAGGCATGCTGATAACACAGCACATGTTTTCATCTGTGTCCTTACCCGAGAAATTTTGTTTAGAAATTGTGATGCTGCAGCAGGAGGAGGGGATGATGGTGAATACAGGTCTGGTGTAAGATGTGAAGAGATTGAAAAAAGGTAAAATATGCAAGGTTGCAGCTGTGTCCTGTGAAGTGGGTGAATGCAATTCCAGCCCCTTCATCTGGGCTTGGCTTAGAGTAACATCTGATTGATCAGGAAATGGGTATTTCTAAACAATGTTGCAAAATGTTCTAAATAATAAATGTTATTTAATTTTCTTGTGCTTTAGTCTTCTCAGGGGGATTATGATATTTAAGTCTTGTTAAACGTGAGTGGAGAGCCTAAGGTGAAACAAGCAGTAAATGAAATCTTTGTAATGTGAGCAAGAATCCAGCTTTAGATCCCCTTTCCATTCATCTTATTAGCCCGAAGGTAATCTCTATGCTCTGTTAGAATGGGAGTCCTTTGGTATAATGAGAAGTGATCTATTCAATACAGCCCTCAGAAACCTGGGGAAAATACCCTGTTGCTGAGGCGCAGTAGAGAATGGCATTAGCCATTGTATTGAGTCAAGCAGCTGAAGTAGAGCAAGGTTAAACACAGCTTTTACTTTAAAAAAAAAAAAAATCAAACTTAGATTAAATTTCTGAAGTTGGAAAAAGAGATAAATATATTGGGTGAAATGAAACATTACAATTAAATGACTAGCATGGGTGGGTGAAGTCCAATAGCAGTAGGAGTGTTTAAGATGGGAAGATTTGTATCCAACAGTGAACTGGCTAATGATGTTGCTACAGTTGACAGTTTGTTTCTGAAGGCAGATATGTCCTAATGTTGCTGCTTTCAGAGTTACAAATATATAAAAGAACATGCCATTCATCAGAGCCTATCATCAATCATCATGCAGGCTTTTGTGTACTTCTCTTTCTGTTGTGGCAGTCCATGAGATTGGAAAAGAGACTATATAGAAGACAGCCTCAGATGCACACAGCTGAGAATCTGACCAATTTCCCTTTAAGTGTTCCTTGGAGGAATCACAGACTCACAGAATGGTCTGGGTTGGAAGGGATCTCCAAAGGTCATCCAGTCCCAACCCCCTCTGCAGTCAGCAGACTCAACTAGATCGGGTTGCTCAGAGTCCTGTGGAGCCTCACCTTGAATATCTCCATGGATGGGGCCCCAACCACCTCCCCAGGCAACCTGCTTCAGTGTTCCACTACCCTCACAGTGCAGAACTTCTTCCTAACATCCAGTCTGAATCTACTCTTCTCTAGTTTGAAGCCGTTGCCCCTTGTCCTATCACTACAGGCATTTGTAAGCAGTCTCTCTCCATCCTTCTTGTAGACCACCTTCAGATACTGGAAGGTTGCTGTGAGGTCTCCCGGAAGCCTTCTCTTCTCCAGGCCTGAGGGAGAGAGGGAACAAAACCAAAGCAAGAAAACCAACCAACCAACCAAAACCAAACAAAAAACCCCCAACAACAACAATAAAAATAAACAAAAACAACCCCCACAAAACAAACAAAAAACTCCCAACAAAACAAACAAACAAAAAACCACAAACAAATCATGCAAACACTAAAACCTAACCAAATATAAAACCAAACCACAAATCCAAAAGAGCTGATGGGTAAAAAACAAGTGTCTCATCAAAAAGTCTTTCCTGTACTTGAAGGGGCCCTACAAGAAAGCTGAGAAGGGACTATTTACAGAGACATGTAGTGATAGGACAAAGAGCAGTGCTTTCAAACAGAAGGGTAGATTTAGGTTGGATGTTAGGAGCAAATTCTTTACCATGAGGGTGACAAAACACTGGAACAGGTTGCCCAGGGAGTTTTTGGTGATTCTATCCCTGGAGACATTCCATTTCAGAGCTCTAAGCAACCTGATCTAGTTGGGGATGTCAGTGTTTACTCCAGAGGATTTGGAATAGATGTCCTTTAGAGTTCCCTTCCATCCCAGTACATTCTATGAAGATTTCCACACAGGGCAGTGTTCACTAATTTTCTCTGGCAGCAAGGTGAACTGTGGGATCAGCCTGTGTGGACAGAAGTATTTTGACTACTTTGCCCTTTATTCAGGGAAAGAGCAAATTTTCTGTGGTAGAAGGCAGGAATTAATTAATTGGTTAATAATGGTATCATTAATATGCTTATTACTCATTTCCTCTGCAGTATCTCACAGGTGTTTCAGTCACAGACAAATAGCTGATGTGCTAGGCTCTGCACATGCACTGAATGAAATGGGTTTTGCAGAGAGGTGTGTACCTAATGCAGAGACCTCAAAGGCTCTGATCTTTCCTTCCCAGAAGCTCTCCAAGAGTAGCTGCCCTTGCTGTGGAAAGGGCTACTCTGCACATTGTCACAAAGCTGTTGTCTTCCTCATTGTTTAACACAGGTGAAATATTGCCTACATGAAATTAGCATCAAGCTCTGAGTCTTAGATATAAAGATCATCAGAAAAGCATCTCTGTGTTTTCAGCCATGACAAGCTGCTCTTTGAAGTCTGATTGTACCACCCAAGGTGCAAATTAACCAATAATCTGACATTTGCTTATGTAGCAACAGACAGAGGGAAGGGCAAATCTTTTAGATCCATCCTGGTGGCTTGGTAATCTAAATCCTGATATAAAAAGGGATATGAGAACTGCAGCTGGGCAGGTGATGAGCTGTGAACAACTATTTCTTTTCAGCTTCTGCACAGTTTCCTTCCACTTTGTAGAGTTTCATTTTTATTAGGATTTGGATTTCTAATCAAAATCACATTGAACATTTTTGTCCATTCTGAAACTGAAGTCATTGCAAGTGACCTTAGCATGTAAGAAGCACTCAATTACCTACAAGAAACAGAGAATCAATATTTTTTTTTTTTTTCTTTCAGAAGGGGTAGAGATGGAAATGGAGCTTCAGGAAAAACAATGAAATTGAATTGGCTGTAGTAGGATGCAAGAGTGTAGCAATTAGGAACTTGGTTATCTGTCTGTGTAATTCTGATCAGAAGCAGAAAAGGAGGTGCAATCCTCCCCTTCTGAAGGATATGAGTGAAATTCAGAGAAAGCAGATAGTTGCAAAGCTGACTTGAGTTTTGGCTTTGTGCCTTCAAATATGCAGACTTGTCTGAGGTCAGCTATGAGCTAGGAGATGATGCTAGAGATAGGAGCTTTGAGAAAATGCTGGAAATGCTTTTACTGAGCAAGTTTCTTCATTTCCTAGGTCTGCCTCTTTTCTCAAGTAATGAAAGGGAGATTATTTTGCCTCTCCTCTTCTTAAGGAACAGGAACTTGCTGCATTGGAAAATCTATGTCCTGAAATGTACAAAGCAGGCCACATCTGCTATATGAGAATGAGCAATAATAACAATAATTGCATAACTTGCACAAAAGAATTGTTGATGAGGCCTCAGTGGAGTTAACAAGTGATGAGAGTGCTCAGATGAGCTCCTTTGTTTGCTTTATACATCACTTTGCATCTCACTCTACATTTTAGCAAATGTTGGAGGGCTACATGGGAGTTTGGGAAGCATGTCTTCCCAAATCACCTGGGATTTTACCTATCATCTGCATGTTGCAAGGTATCCTAGTTCCTCACTGGAGAGGACTCCATGTTGATTTCAGTAGGACTACATCACATTCATATAGATAGGTGTTTGGCATGTGGGGTACTTGATTTTTCTAGTCAGTGTTTTTTCTACAGTCAAAGTACGAGTTCCTATGCTGGCACAAATGGAGCTTCTAACTTTATAAAGAGCATCTTTCACAGGATGTTAGGGGTTGGAAGGGATGAAAAGAGACCATCCAGTCAAAACCCCACTGCTGTAGCAGGACCAGACAACCTACCTCATGTCACAGAGGAGCATATCCAGACAGGCCTTGAAAGGCTCCAGAGAAGGAGACTGCACAACCTCTCTGGGCAGCCTGTGCCAGTGCTCTGGGAGTCTTGCAGTAAAGAAATTGCCCCTTGTGTTGAGCTGGAACATCCTGTGCTGCAGTTGCCATCCATTGCTCTTTGTCCTATCCCAGGGAGCAAGTGAGCAAAGCCTGGCTCACCCCCCCTCCCAGTCCTGCCCCCCATCCCTCAGATATTTATAAACATTGAGCAGTAAAGAAATTGCCCCTTGTGTTGAGCTGGAACATCCTGTGCTGCAGTTGCCATCCATTGCTCTTTGTCCTATCCCAGGGAGCAAGTGAGCAAAGCCTGGCTCACCCCCCCTCCCAGTCCTGCCCCCCATCCCTCAGATATTTATAAACATTGATTAAATCCCCTCTCAGTCTTCTCTTCTCCAGACTAAGCAGCCCCAGGCCCCTCAGCCTCTCCTCATAAGGCAGTGCTCCAGTCCCCCATTCAACCCTGTAACCATCCATTGGACTCTCTTGAGCAGATCCCTTTCCCTCTTCATCTGGCCCCCTTTACCTCCTACCTGCCCCATGTGAGGCACACCCCTCAGATGGTGATAGGGAGCAGCCTTAAATTTGCTAAAGAAGCTGGCTACAATGCAGACCTGCAGTGTAAATGCCATGACATTTCCTAGCTATTAACATAAGAACATGATATTAAAATCATGTTCCGCAGGGATTGTAGCATTGCATGGCTTGGGAGAATTAATTTGCTTATTCAATGAGACTCCAAGAGTTTAAATGATTACATTTGCAGTTAGTGCATCCTTTCCAATGGTACCACTATGAAACAAGACCAGAAGTTGTGGGTTTTGTGGGTTTGTTTTTGCTCTCAGATGCTCTGATACAGCTCCTCAGAGTTTTTCCTAGCCCTTGTGAGCAGATCTAACAGTCATCAGCTGCAAGCCTGCGAAATCCCCTGAGTAAGCCTTCTGTGGCTGACTCTTTAAATAGCCAAATACTTGGCCCTATTCTCAGCTGGTATAAATTTGCACTGGCTTCATTGCCTTTCATGCAGCAATGGCAATTTACATCATCTTATCTGTTTTCTCAAGTTCTGGATGGCTTGAAAATGAAGGCAAATGACAGCTTGGCTGAAGGTGGATATTTAAATGTATATATGTCACTCAGTACTTGGTGATTAAAACTCACTGCAATCAAACAAACACACATACTCCTAGCCTTCATGTGCAGTGATTCATGTCCCCCCAAATTGGGGCATTGCCTCTTAGTTATTTGTTACCATCAGATAATCTAAGAGTTCTGCTAAGCCTGGTATATTGTTTCTGTAGTTATTATGAAATAGGATCTGTTGTTTTGCAGTAAATTGGAAACTATAACTTGTGCTTTGATTAATCTTCCTCTGAAACATGGAGGTCATTCCTAACTTCCAGATATTTCTATTCTCTGTGTATATTAATTTCCAGTAGCCTGGGGTTTAATACACATTTCTCTGTTTCATTCCCACAATTAATGGTTGTAAGACAACACAGATAAAAATGCAAATGAGCAACTTATCTTTATGCTTTTCAACTGGATGTTTACAATTGCAGTTACAATGAGCTTTTAAAACTTCCCAAACAGCTTTTCCTGCAGATAGGAGAATTATGAAGCTACCTTTATAAATCACAGCAGTTACAAACTGCTGTCATTTTAAATGGTTGCATATTTTATGTGTAGTGAAACTATTTTAAGTATAAATGCAACCCTGTCTTTAGTATTTATTTTAATTGTTTTTTTTAATTCCAGAGTAACACCTGGAAGTGGCATAAAGAAAAGTTCATGGCCAAATCACAGCATGGTAGAGGTTGGAGGGAACCTAAGGGATCATCTAGGCCAACCCCTGTGCTATAGCAGGATCACCCAGGATTGTTCAGGCAGACTTGTAAGATAGCCAAAGGAGACTCCACAACATTTCTGGGCAGCCTGTTTAAATGCTCTGCCACCCTCACAGGAAAAAATATTTTTCCTTACATTCAGATGGAACTTTCTGTCTTCTAGTTGTGCCCATTGTCCCTTGTTTTGTCACTGGGTACCAATGAAAAGGGTTTGGCCCCATCCTCTTGATCCTTGCCCTTTAGATACTGATAAGCATTGAGAAGACCTCCTCCGGGTCTTCTCTTTTCCAGGCTAAACAACTCCATGTCTCTCAGCCTCTCCTCATAGGAGAGGCTACCTGTAAGTTCTCCTCTTGGATGCAATGCCTTGAAAACATCCTGGAATTAAGTGTATTTGTGTGTGGGGGAAATAAAAGAAAATTGTAGATCTTGGAAAAAAAAAAACCCAAAGCCAAAACAACTTCCAATAAAAACAACCCCCAAAAAAACCCCAAACAAAAAACCTCCATGGGGCTGTTACAGCTGCAGCGTAATAGGGGCACTGGGAAATTAAAATGTTTTCAGTTTTCCCTGAGCTGTGTTTCTGCAGCTGGTAGTGAGAACTTAATTTCTGTCGGAGTTAGTTAAGAAAACTAAGATATTTGGGAAGAGTGCTCAAACAAATTGATGGCGTTTTCATTTATCTTCTTGCAACTAAAAGGAATTGAATTAGGGCAAAGCTAATAAGAAGCCCATAAATGTTGTAAATCTACTGTTTAAAATACTAATCTTTCTTCCTAGCCTATGGAATGAGATTTTCCTGTCCTTTTCTGACAAAGACTCTTCAATGACTGAGTTGAGTTTTCATTTTAGAAATAACACATTACTTCAACAGACCTTATGGCTACATCTATAGCAGTACAATAGTACTCAAAACCTGAGCCCTTGATTCATCCACATTGACTTCATGTCCAGCAGGTTTTGATGTCACTTGTGTGTTGCTATTACAGTCTGAGTTTATGCTTGAGCATGGGCTAGGGGCTGTGGGAGAAAATTAGCCTGATGCTGGAGTGTGCTAGTAGACAATATCGACAGCCTGAATCCTTTAGTCCACTTTGCTTTGCAATTTTTCACATCCTCAGTGAGAGGCAAACTGAGCTAACTGGGTGGCAAAGAAGATTTACACTACAGTAGAGGCAGACTACTAGACAGCAATAAGAGAGAAGTAACTTCAGAAATTACATCTGCAAGCCAAGCTCTGTAAGTAATGGATCTCCCAAGGTGGCAGATAGTTTGCATTGCAGGCTCTGCATAGCTCAACAGTTTTTTAGTGCAATAAATTTTTGGTGGAATAAATTCCTCATTTTTACCACGCTGCCTGGTGTAGCTGTATTAGCCAAACCACACTTTTTTTATCTAAGTGGTTTTCACAGGCAATTATTGCTACTAACAGTCTTTCCAGGTGATTAATTATCCTGTCATGTATTCCTGAATATGTTTACTCCTCTTATCTGTCAATCCAAGAGTTTTGTGCTTGCTCAGCTCATCAGAGTGTTATTCAGAAATAGCAATGTCCCAGGCTGTGTGCTGGGCAGCATGTAGCTGTAAGTCTAAACTCAGCTATAATAATATGTTTATTTTACAGCAGAGAAAAGGAGACTGATATATCCCTGAGTGTGGCATGCAGAAAGAGCATCTCTAATAGCACAGAACCTCACAGTCTGTTTACACCTCTCTGACTTGCATCACTGGTGTTCCAACTTCAATGGTAGTGTTAAAAATTGAGTTGGAGATAAAAATAAATAAAAGCTTAGTGGGAATGTTTTTTCTAGCCAAGAAAGCAGGAACAAAAGCGCTGAAGTGTATGCAGAAGGAAATGTTGGCTGGGCAAACAGAATCTCATGACCACTGTCAGCAGGCTGCTTTAAGACAAAAGGACAGTGAATGCCTTGAGTGCCATATATTTGTGCATCCGTCACCTTAATCCAGGAAATCAAACCCAATATTGAATCTCTTTTTGTCTTCAAATATTGGTAGCAAAGGGCATTAGAACATGCATCAAGGCCACAGATACAGTGTCTTTTTTTAGGTTGTTTCCTGGCATTTTACATCAATATTTCCATGCAGGCTTCCACTGTGTTTCTGCTGGCCAACAGAAGAACCCAAAGTTGAGCTGGCACCAAGTTAACTCTGTTTGCCTGTGGTTCTGCTTTCATTGCAAGATGTATGGTAGAGCTCTGTGTGAGAGTAAAGAGATCTGCAGAATTTTTGGTACAGATTTCTCATCTCCTTTTGTGGCAGCTTCAGCTGAGCACTGAAAGCTGCATGAAGCACCTGACTTTACAGCAGTGAAGAGTCTAAATTTCTTCTTTCTCTTTTCTGATCATATCTTCATCATGGTAATTATTTCTGAGTTATGCCCTACTCTCAACTCCTCCCTACCTGCCTAGGAAAAGGTGTTTGTTTCATCTTTTGTTTACCCAGTTTATGTATTGGAGATGGCAGTGTCCTCTGCTCTATCTCACAGCAAGGACTTCAAAATTGATAAAATACTTTCTGCTGCTTTTCTGTCTCATGTATTTCACTTGTCTTTTGTGTTGCACAGAGGAGAATAGAAGCGTTCTGAACTCTCACTGGCCCTCTCAACTTTTATTCTCAAAGCAAAATATGCTTGAGCTGCAATCAGCCATGGAAAGGAAGGTTGCCTTTGTTAACATCAGTTTTTCTAAGGGAGCACTGAATGGATTTGGAGTGAATTTCCCTCTGCAGTAGCAGCACTGCAGGAGCCAACACCATTGTCTGCTGGGAACATCATGCCATGGTAACAGAGCTGTTCTGCCACCCGTCAAAACTAAAAGTTTAGTTTCTTGGGGTGGTGGATTTCCAAGGCTTGCTATTTGCCTGGTCTTTATCAGTCAGGTACCAGCTTTCCTATCCAAGATCTCGAGAGGCTCTTGACTGCTCTTTTGCTGGGATAAAAGCTTTCCATCTCACCATGACTAAGCTTATATCCTGCTAAAATGTAGGCTTTCTACTGTTAGTCATTGACGCAGAAAAGATGGAAGATTCATTTTTCTATATCAGTGTCAAAGAATTCAAACTAACATCTTTTTGGTTTCTTGAGCTTGGAAACATCCCAGTCCAGAGGAGTTCATCTGATACATTCCTGATTGTTACTGGGGGAATAAGAGGAAACACACTAAGCCCTAAACTTCTAACAGTCCACATATGCAGTGACCTTTTGAAAGGTGAGAGGGAAAGGAAATGGAAGGAGGAGAAACACTTTTTGAAAGGAGGTTTTATCGGTGTGTCTAAATGATTTTATTTTGGAGGAACATTTGGAAATCCTGAAAATGGTACCTTATTTTATTTACTACAATACTCTTTTCCTTTCAAAGATTGAGTTTAACAGTACCATCTGTCAAAAATAGTAGTAATAGAGAAATACACTGGATAAGGCAAAAGAAATTACTTGCTTTGGTCCACTTAATGAGGTTGTAAGTAAAATATAAGATCAGATAAGGAAGTTTCCAGACAAAATCTGAGCTTTTTTTTGTATCTCCTCTAGTATTCTCAGCAGACTATAACTATATCTACCTTTGGTAGATGAGCAGTAGTGTTGTGGGGTTTTTTTTCTTATATGTATTTTGCTTTTATAATGCTGTTTTTGCAGACTTTGCAAGTGAGTTTGTTGCTTCTTGTCTTCATAACAATCTTTGGGTTAATGTTAACAGCAGAATTCCATCTATAGATAGCTGCACAGCCTTCTCAAGCTGTTCCTGCGTTCTCCTCACCATCTGCTTGCCATCTCAAAAGACTGGCAAGGTTCTATAGGGCCTTCTGTAGGGGAGGATTATGTACAACTTGCTCATCAGCTCTGAAACAAGCTTCCAAGTCTGTTTGTCATGGCTGGGTTAGTCCTCTCCTTCTGAATGTGAGAATGGGAAGTAATTCTGTTTGTTTCTCAGTCCTGCTGCAAGCTTCCAGGTCTTTCTAGTGTTTTGTACCGTGTTGTTACTAGCAGTGTTGTCAATGAAGTGTTGTCAATACAATGCCTGCAGAAGTTTACAGGGATGCCCAGATTCTGGAATAGGATTAATTTACTGGAAACAAACAGTGGAGCAACAAAATATATCAGCTTCCACTCTGCTTTTGTTTTGGCTGTGAGTTCCTTGGCAAAGAGCTTTCCTGAAGCTGGGAAAGAGTATCACTGCAGCACCAAAATTATCTCTAAAGCTCAGTTAATGGCACAGACTCATGAATGTGATTCCTCTTTAATGGGAGAGGGAGCTTGCACTGACTTAGGTTTTTAAACTTGCACACTAAAACTAGGAGGAAATGTCATCTCCTTGGATCAGCTGTCGGAGAGATGAGCTCTGGAATAAAGTCCAAGAGAATTTATGCCTGAATATTGCTTCCAGTTTTTGCTTCTTTCTGGATGTAAATATTTAGGATGTATTTCTGCACACCAAACTTGACATACCAGAGAATATAATGTAGCCATTAAAATAGATGCTTTCCTTATTATTCTACATACACCATCACTTATATCACTTCTATAATAATACCCTCACTACATAAATATTTAACAACACACAGTCCCTATGCATTAAGCAGGAAAATTCAAAGCCATTGCAATAATGTGAGGTAGATCTACTTGGTGTTTGTTTTCTGTCAGTAGGAAATGGTGGATACCATTTTAATGAACTTCCTTTGTGAGCAACCCAATTACCTCAACAAACTGACTTTCTGAAAAGAAGCACTTTTTGTTTAGGGGAGTGGAAGGCAAATCAGAACAACAAGAAAGAGAACATTGAGTTAACTTCAGGTACCCACATCTATCTACAGTTTTACTGGTCCCTACCACCAGGTTTTATTTCTTTAATTTTGTGCAGCATTGGGTCTCCCACATGCCTCAAATTGCTCCGCTTGCTTTTCTTCTTTCTTTCCTGAGCTGAAATGGCAAAATAAGATTTTATTGTGCTTTTATATTTCCAGTAAAGCTTTTTGTCTTAAATTTGTAAAATCATTACAATTTGGTATAGGAAGCAAGGTAGCCTCCATTATTTCTTTCTAAACAGTATTTAACCTCAAAAAGAAACACAATTCTGATCTCTTATGAAGCCTGCTGGAGACATTGTGGCTGTTAAATGTATTATGTGGTTATCAGGGGCTTGAGTCTTCAATAATGTCATAGTGTGCTCAGGAATGTTTTCCCTTCATATATACCAAGAATTTTCTTTCCCCCAGTTAAGTTAAGTGGCATCATATGTGCATATGTGCACCACTGTGCATCATATTTGAAAAGTCATGGCAGACTGGTGAAGTTCCTGCTGACTGGAGAAGGGCAAACATAACACCCATCTTCAAGAAGGGTAAAAAGAATGACCCTGGAAACTACAGACCAGTCAGCCTCACCTCTGTGCCTGGCAAGATCATGGAGCAGATCCTGCTGAAAGTCCTGCTAAGGCAAATGGAAAACAAAGCAGAGGTGATTGGTGGGAACCAGCATGGCTTCACCAAGGGCAGATCTTGCCTGACAAATTTAGTGGCTTTCTATGATGAAGTCACAGCGACAGTGGACAAGGGAAGGGCAGCTGATGTCATCTACCTGGACCTGAGTAAAGCATTTGACTCTGTCCCACATGACATCCTGGTCACCAAACTGGAAAAACATGGACTTGATGGATGGAGCACTCGCTGGATAAGGAATTGGCTGGATGGTCGAACCCAGAGAGTGGCGATCAACGGCACAATGTCCACCTGGAGACCAGTGACAAGTGGTGTCCCTCAGGGGTCAGTGCTGGGACCAGTGCTGTTTAACATCTTTGTCAGTGACATGGACAGAGGAATGGAGTGCACCCTCAGCAAGTTTGCAGATGACACCAAGCTGTGTGGCACAGTCGACTTGCTAGAGGGCAGGGATGCCATCCAGAGGGACCTGGACAGGCTGGAGAGTTGGGCCCAGGCCAACCTGATGAAATTCAATAAGGCCAAGTGTAAGGTCCTGCACCTGGGTAGGCACAATCCCAAGCACAAATACAGGCTGGGTGGTGAATGGCTGGAGAGCAGCCCTGAGGAAAAGGACCTTGGAGTCTGGGTTGATGAAAAGCTCAACATGAGCCTGCAGTGTGCACATGCAGCCCAGACAGCCAACCGAGTCCTAGGCTGCATCAAGAGAAGCGTGGCCAGCAGGGCAAGGGAGGTGATTCTGCCCCTTTACTCTGCTCTCGTCAGACCCCACCTGGAGTACTGTGTGCAGTTCTGGAACCCTCAGCACAGGAAGGACATGGAAGTGTTGGAGCGGGTCCAGAGGAGGGCCACAAAGATGATCAGAGGGCTGGAGCAGCTCTCCTATGAGGACAGGCTGAGGGAGTTGGGGCTCTTCAGCCTGGAGAAGAGAAGGCTTCGAGGGGACCTGATAGTAGCCTTCCAGTATCTGAAGGGGGCCTACAGGAAGGCTGGGGAAGGATTATTTACAAGGTCCTGCAATGACAGGACAAGGGGCAATGGGCTTAAACTGGCAGAGGGGAGATTTAGACTGGATGTTAGGAGGAAGTTCTTTACAGTAAGGGTGATGAGGCACTGGAACAGGTTGCCCAGGGAGGTTGTGGATGCTCCCTCCCTGGATGTGTTCAAGGCCAGATTGGATGAGGCCTTGAGTGAGCTGTACTAGTGGGAGGTGTCCCTGCCTATGGCAGGGGTTTGGAACTAGATGATCCTTGAGGTCCCTTCCAACCTTACCATTCTATGATTCTATGATTAAGTTGGATGTGACAGAACACAGTGTCTTTGCCAATAAAAATGGTAGTCTGTGGTGGTATGCAGCGATCTCGTGGGGTGGAAATTTTTCTGTGGGTAGCTTTTCAGTCAGGAGCTGTAACAATGAAAGACAACAGCAAGGTAGGGCACTATAGAAGTCTGTATCCAGCATTTTTAATCTTTCTAAATGAAATAATAGTTGAGGAGCTACTGCAAATGAGGATATGTGAGTGAGTTAGCCCTGCTTTAGCAGCCATTACAGAACGAAAGGGTTTAACTAATACAGTAGCAGGTGAAAATCCTTAACTTCAAAATAACTTTCATTTAAATGCTTTATTCCCCTGACAGAAGCAAATAATGCCAGTTTAAAGTAGTATTTTAGCTATTATATTTCCCAATGGCCACAAACTCAGCAAAGAGGAATACCTCTGTTTCCATTTTCATCGGACCTAACTATTAATGCACTAAATGTACATATAAGCTGTGTGCCAGTTTAGGAGTACATGTGCAACATTCAGACCAAGAGGTAAGACGTCTACAGGGATCCATCTAGAAACAAGGAGGTGGTAGGCAGAGATATAATTAGCCTTAAACCATGAGATTAATGCCAGGTTTCTAAGAGGAAAGAGACATCTCCCAAGAGATCCATCTAACATGCTTTTTATCAACAAGTCCCCATATAAATATAACTGTTGCCACTGCTGAGCAAAATACCACCTGTGCACAAACACATGGCCCCTCTGCTAGGTACATAATCATGGAATAAAGAAAAGCACATCCAAAATTATATAATATTGTAGAATCATAGAATCAACCAGATTGGAAGAGACCTCCAAGATCATTAAGTCTAACCTAGCACCTAGCCCTAACCAATAAACCAGACCACAGCACTAAGTGCCCCATTCAGGCTCTTCTCGAACACCTCCAGGGACAGTGACTCCACCACTTCCCTGGGCAGCCCATTCCAATGCCAATCACTCTCTGTGTCAAGAACTTCCTGCTAATATCCAGCCTAGACCTCCTCTGGCACAATCTGAGATTGTGCCCCCTCATTGTTATGTTCTGTTGTGTTGTGTCACTTGAAAATAACTCGTAGGAAAAAAGAGAAATATACCTTCCAGAGGAAATCTCTTGTGGAGTCTTGGTCCTGGACCTCAGGAGAAGGTTCATGCCCATTCAAACACTTCAAAGAAATCAGATTACACTGATCAGATATCTCATTATATTACAATCATATGAAGTAGTCTGTATCATCTAAAATATTTCTTTATCAGTAGTTCTTTTAATGATTCATAGAACTCTTTAGGTTGAAAAGGACCTTGACAATCATCTAGTTGCAACCCCCCTGCATGAACAGGGACACCTTTCACTAGACCAGGTTGCTCAAGCCCTCATCCAGCCTGAATGTACCATGTAATAACTGGTATAGTTTGAAAATGATTCCCAGATCTAACCCAGAGGCTCAGCCAGTTTGTGTTTCAGCTGTGGAGATGCTGCACAACAGGTGATTATTCCTACAGTGCTTAAAGATAAGTGGGAATAGTTTCTGAAATCAGCCAGGTCTAGCTTTGCTCCTCTCTTTTCAAAGATTGACAACTCTTCCTCCATATGTCACAGGAACACAGGACAGAGTTCTGCCTCCTGCTGAACTTCTCCTGTGTTGTCTCTGGCAATAAACTTTTCTTTCATGACAAAAATACCCTTTAAAAAAGACAACAAAAGAAAATAAAAATGACTCCATCATGAAAGCAGCAAGAAAAGATCCTTACCAAGCTGTTAACTAGTGAGTCAAACCAGCCTGGAAAAAAAACCAAACCAACCAAATCACTTTTTATCCCCACATCCAGCTCTTCTTAATTATACTATTATTTTAATCACACCTGCTGTCTGACATCCCATTTTGTGCATTCCAGCATTGCCAGAAAGATTTTGACTTGAGGAAATACAATGTGATTTCTGAGCACTCTGGCATAACCTACTCTTGAGATGCTGAGGCTTGCAAGCTGTCCCTGGGGTACAAAAAAGACTAATCTTTCTTTGCTGGTCTGGATAGGAGCTAGGTGTACTTTTAAGTGACAGGTCCAAAATCTGAAGAGCCCCTTGAGCCTTTTCCTTACTGTGGTGACAAGAGATAGCTACTCACAATTAAACAACTGAAGCTGTTGTTGGAGGGTTTGTTTTCTTTTCTTTGAGCTACAGCTATGTTCCTGCAAATTCTCTCTCAAGCATACCAAATTTTATATAGGTTTCCAAGGTTTCAGATCACTTCAGGCTCTGGCAACCTGACACGGGACAAGCAATTTTAACTTCTCATTTGTTACATGGGAATAAGAATTTCCAGGTTTCTGTTTTCTTGAGAGGAGGAGGAAGCAGTGATGTATTCTATTGCTAGCATAACCTGCTTGCTTCACAAATAATTATCTCTGTGAGAGTTTCTAGGAATGGAGTTCAGGCATTCTTCCAGCAATTTGATACAATTCATCATCATTTATACAACACAAGCTGAACACCAAAGACAGAGCTTAAGACAGTGGACAAACTAATTTATTTTTTTTTATAGTGACACAGCTTCACAAATAATCTACAAAGAATTTATGTAAGTTCTTCTTCCAAGATGTAGGAAAGCTGTCAGGCTTCAGTGACTCCTTTACTTTTGTCAGATTTTCGATGTGGACTTAGAGCCTGTAGCCACTGCTTCTGTGTAGACCACCTGGTGCAGCTGGTCTTTGAAAGAGCTGCTAGCCACTACAGATCTGAAAGAATGAATTGCTCTAGTCTGAACTGATGAATCTTACAAATTTCCTGTTTTCTTGTGGCTCAGAAGAAGTTATATACTGTATAGCTACCAATGACTTCCCTACTACATACATAGTGATGTAAGGTTTAGATAATCAATTTCTCCTGAGTTTCATGACAGTACAAGAAACTTCTTCTTGTAGGCATAATGTAGGTGCAGAAAACTCTATTCCAGGCTTATATTTTACCTAAACAATTGTCCAAATTATAGCTGTCAAATGAGTCTCATGGTCAACCCATCCAACTCGTGGACAATTGAGTTTTGGCTTTGGAACTGTTGATGTATCCTTGTAGAAGTCTCTAATGCTGTCAAAACTCTGTAACTACAGCAGTGACAAAAGGAAGGACAAGAAAAGCCCAGATCTGTGTAGTGTGCTCATCAAGAAGGCCAGACAGAAGGATGTTTGGTGAAAAGCTCAACATGAACCTGCAGGGTGCACCTGCAGCCCAGACAGCAACTGTGTGCTGGGCTGCAGCAAGAGCAGTGTGGGCAGCAGGGCAAGGGAGGGGATTCTGCCCCTTTGCTCTCATCAGACCCCATCTGGAGTCCTGTGTGCAGTTCTGGAGCCCCCAGCACAGGAAGGACATGGAAGTGTTGGAGTCTGTCCAGAGGAGGCCACAAAGATGCTCAGAGGGCTGCAGCAGCTCTGCTGTGAGGACAGGCTGAGAGAGTTGGGGCTCTGCAGCCTGGAGAAGAGAAGGCTTCCAGGAGACCTTAGAGTAACCTTCCAGTATCTGAAGGGGACCTACAGGAAGGCTGGGGAGGGACTATTGATAAGGTCTTGCAATGACAGGACAAGGGGCAATGGGTTTGAACTGGCAGAGGGGAGATTTAGACTGGATGTCAGGAGGCAGTTGTTTGCAGTGAGGGTGGTGAGACACTGGCACAGGTTGCCCAGGGAGGTTGTGGCTGCTCCCTCCCTGGATGTTTCAAAGCCAGGTTGGAGGAGGCCTTGAGTGCCCTGTGCTAGTGGGAGGTGTCCCTGCCTATGACAGGGGGTTGGAGCTGGATGATCGTTGAGGTCCCTTCCAACCTTACCATTCTCTGATTCTATAACTGGGGTAATGGATTCAGTAAATAATTGGGGTGATGGATTCAGAGTGGCAGTTGCAGTTTTCTGGGTGAAGTTCTGTGAATGTCAAGAAGTTATTTTCTTTCTTTTTCTTAACAATGACTGATCTGTTCGGATTTATTTTCCACTGTAGAGCCTTGCTATGATTAGGGTGGTCAGGACAAGACTGCCTTTTGTTGCAAGTATAAAAGCTAATACCAGCCTTTAAACAAATTGGTGAGAGAACAGAATGAATGTAGCACACATGGTCTGAAACTATAATGCAAATCAAGTGATTTCTGAGAGTTACATGAATATATGCATATATTTTACTGTTGCTGTAAAGAAAGTTGCAAAGCAGATAATAGTGCCTTAGTTAATGTTCATAGGTCTTTACTCCACTCTGTTAAACAGCCTCAATTATTTTGAACATTCCTGGATGTTTAAAATAGAACAGCTTTATAAAATGGGAATATAGAGAAGATTAAATGTTGCAAACAACTTGAAAAGCTCCTGAATTCTTGCTGGTGCATGCAATAACTGATAGAATCTGTAACTAGAGTGTTTCTATATGGTGATACCCCTGTGGGATACCTCTGAACACATTTATTTGAAATATGCTGGAAACAAGGCTGGAAGTGTTTTCAGTAAGCAGGGCAAAATCACTTAATTCGTTTTCCTCTGTTCTTTTGAAATCATCTCTGATACACCAATATGTTTTGAATTTTAATGATAAGATTTTGACTCTAGGCTGAGCTCTTAGGAAGAATGCAAAGGAAAATGAAACACAAATTGAAGCACCACGCTCCCATTTCTTCCATGCTGCTAACATCAGTGCTTTACATGATCTCATTAGCTCAAAGGAGCCTCCACTTCTCTGCACACTCCAGTTTTCAGTGTCTGCTTTCTGCTGAGGGCTCCATACTGTTCTGTCCTTGCCCAGAAGCAAGAGTGGGCCTGTGTTGGTTCACTGCAGTGAGGGCCACAGCACAAAGGAAGCAAAAGCTCCTTGTGTTTCCTGGTCATGCCACCTCATCCTACGTGCTTGGTAATCTGTATTTGTGATGCAGGGGACAGCTCTAGAGGCACCTGAACTGAATCACCAGGGAGTCCCACAGGGTTTAGTCCCAACATATTTGCATATTTAATAATTCCATGAAATTAGCGTGGAGTTGGAAAGGGAGGAAAGGGAATTAAAAATTGCCTCCAAAAATTATGGAGCAAATTAGCTGATCCTCTGAATATCCAGGCATAATTAGAAACCAATAACAGCTAGAAAACGAATGTCAGCCTCAGCTGGAGGTGTCAGGAGGAAGTCATCAGTGAGCACTTCCCTCCCTCCCATATAAACAGCAGATGAGGTTATCCCTAAAATAAACATAGCCCATCTGCTGTCTTCAAATTTAGTGAAGAGGGAAGGTGAAAACAGGCACAGATCAGCTTTGGGTGGTATCAAACAACTCAAGCTCAGGAAGCTGTTAGAGGTGGAATTAAGGAGCTCTTTGGGATCTCCAGCCTTGCATGGCTGTTACATCCTGTCACTCGTAGCAATGAAACTTTGCTGAAAGTTCCATCATGGGCCACTTCCCTCTGTGATCTATGAAGAAGGCTCCACACCTATGAATTAAAGTCTCAGAAGGAAGCACACCTGTAGATACTACAAAGTGTCACTCAACCTCCAAGGACTCTCATTTGCTGGGACCCAAAGCTTCTGTCCTTTGAGGAGGAGGTTTCACTGATGTATAAGTGAAGGAAAGGGTGGAATTGGAAACTCAGCTGGTTACCTGAAGATCTCATAAGCTGAAGTGATACTGAGGAATCCATCTGATTATTGGTGAGCAACCCAGTGGACCAAATCCTAAATGATGAGATGAATTTAAAACAAAACAAAATTTGACTTAGAACTGAAGGTTGAGGTTTATTAGTACAGTTAGAATAAAATAAATATTGAAGAATAGACCCCAAGTTTTCAATTAAAAAAAAAAAAAATTCTAGATGAGTTTTATTTTAAAATTAGATTTTACAGGCAGAAGTTTACTGCTGCAAGCAAACAGAAAACTTTTTAACACCATCCTGCTAAACTACCCCAAATTAGAGCTGGAGGAAAAAAAAAGGTGAGATATCAACTGTAGAACCATAGAATGGTAATATGGGAAGGGCCCTCAAGGATCATCCAGTTCCAACCCCTTGCCCTAGGCAGGGACACCTCCCACTAGTACAGGTCACTCAAGGCCTCCTCCAACCTGGCTTTGAACACCTCCAGGGAGGGAGCACCTACAACCTCCCTGGGCAACCTGTGCCAGTGTCTCACCACCCTCACTGCAAACAACTTCCTCCTAACATCCAGTCTAAATCTCCCCTCTGCCAGTTCAAACTCATTACCCCTTGTCCTGGCATTGCAAGACCTTGTCAATAGTCCCTCCCCAGCCTTCCTGTAGGTCCCCTTCAGATACTGGAAGGCTACTCTAAGGTCTCCTGGAAACCTTCTCTTCTCCAGGCTGCAGAGCCTCAACTCTCTCAGTCTGTCCTCACAGGAGAGCTGCTGCAGCCCTCTCAGCATCTTTGTGGCCTCCTCTAGACCGACTCCAACAGTTCAATGTCCTTCCTGTGCTGGGGACTGAATTAAAATAATAATTTGTGAGCTATCCAGAAATCCTAATGTTTTGATGAGTTCTACATGAGAATCTGTTATGTGTGAATACAGGCTCAAAAAAATGCAATTTCAGATTTATATTAGAGCAGCATCAACAGCCTGCATCAGAAGCACAACCCCTTGTCATGGTACTGCACAGCTGTAAGGAACAGTATGCGTGTCAAGAACCTCAGTGGGATTATTTATGGCTGTGGAGTTTCTTGGCTGGTTTGACAGATGCTGAGTTCACAAGAGTCAGATGTAGACCTCACCAGTGGGTTAAGTTGTATGGGCACAAACCCTTGGCAGTCTCTTCCAGTAATTATTTTAAATCCAGCATAGATATTCTGACAACTCCTTCAATTCAATCATCTAAAGTACTTAATTTTCCAATTGCCTAGTAGTTTATGAATTGATACAGTGATTTTCTGTTAAGAGAATGCAAAATTAATGAAAATAGACTTTATTTTGTCTCAACTACCTGTCACAGGCTTCTTATATTTCAGCACCCTCTTTCCATTGTCTGGTTTTCCTACAGGATCTATTGGTCCCCAGCAAAAAAATAATTTAGGGGAAACTATGCAGGACTCCAGAATTATGTAATGGAAAGCCATCAGCAGCTGTAATGGAGGGGTAATTAATTAAGGTGAGAGATGATTTTCAAAGATTAATTTTGTTTAGTCATATTCAATATTTAGAACTCTCACCACCCCAACCACTCATTTTAATAATAATCAGTTCTTTGCATGGTGATGGAAACTTTATACAGGTAATAACACAGGATCTAAAAATAATTAGCAATAATGTATAATATTAATTGAACTCAATTGAACTGGCAGAGAAGGTTCCTGCAGTCAATACCCTGCTTGTCCACTAGATGGACTCACGGAGCTCCTTTCTGCTTATGGCAATGGTGAATTCCAAGAGCCTTTAAGTATTTACTCACAAATATTATTTCCCAACTGGCAGGGCTGGTTACAGCTTCAGACAGTACCCAAATGCTTTCAGGGAATTCTGTGACTGTCTTGTCAGCTGCTGAGGCTTCTGGTTCTTCCCAGGGTGCTGGGGAAAGGAGGCAGCCAATCTCTGGCATGGTCCTGGCTCTCTGCACAATTCGTGTACCTCCAGGACTTCCTGTCTTGGCAGGAGGCTTTCAGGTGCAGGCAGCATGCAATGCCATGTGCAGGCTCAGCACAGTGTCACGCTGGCTGTGCAGGCTGATCGTGTGCAGGCATTTAAAGCCTGTTCCTGGTAAATTCTTGGCAGGCAGTTTCTAGAGAGTTCAGGATGCAATAAGGCAGTAGCAAGCACCAATACAAGGGTAGAGCATACTGTGTTACCTGTTCATTTCCTTTTATTAATACAGCCCAAGAATAATGGGCCTTTGGACACTGAATAGCCACCCAGAATGGCAGTTAGCCAGGTCTGCTATATTAATTGAAGCCATAGGTTTGCTTTACCCTTTTTATGGCAGAGCACAGCCTTGCACAAGGGCACAAGCTTAGCCTGTGTATCTTGTTTATCACAGAATGCAAGCAAGTCTGGGCAGGCAGGGTCCTTAGATTCAGCAGCTCCAGATTCTTTGTCCTCTTTCCCGTGGTTCCTTCTCCCCAAAACAGAAGGAGGGAGAACAGAAGAACGTGTCTGGGCAAGCAGGGTAATGTGTAAGTCTGTTTTGGCCTGTTCAAGCCTACCATGACATCAACTCTTGTGTTTGGCATCTACAGAGATTTGTAGTGGTATTAGGTGATGAAAAAGATCATTCCTCACTGGAAAACTCTTGACATAGATTCTGAGTTTATAAAAGAAACAATCTCCTCTAATGTAGAATATGTAGAGTGGATCGTACTGAATGGTTGATGATAACATAAGAACCAAAACTTTTAAAACATTGTGATGCCAAACCAATTTGATTAGGTGGCATTGATAAAATAATGCATCAAGATTTAATCTTTCGAGAGTCCTCTAGCTAAAATGCTCTGATAGAAATTCTAGCCTAAAAGATGTTGTCATTCTTAACTTCTGAATAGAGAGTTTCAGTTTATTGTGCTCAATGCTCTTCATCTTCCAACCTTTCATTTGAACTGTGCTGTGCTGTTCTCATTCCACCCACTAATGATCTGCAAGGGTTAGAGCAGGGATTTTTCTTTCTAAATTTTTTTTCTCACCTCTCCATGTCCATCTTGGACACAGCTGATAGTGTCATTCAATAGGCTATTCTAACCAGAAGGAAAACTAAGCAAACCTTTCTTACAAGACTACAAATACTTCAAAAAGTGCTTTCCCTTTTCTAATGGTTTCCACAAGGCTCAAGGACCAAGAAAAAAAAAACAAAACCCAAACAAAAAACCATTGCTCTTACCTCCTGAAAGCAGATATTCTTCCTTTCAAATATAACAAATGGATCAAACAGCATCCAGGTGCTTTGTACTACTAAAAAGACTTCCAACCTATAAGCAAGTACTTAAAGAAATATATTTGCAAGTATTGCATTCTCTTATTTTTCTTGGAATGAAACTATGAGTCACCTTTGATAAAATCATAGATCAGATACAGAATCACAGAATTATCAGGGCTGGAAGGGACCTCAAAGATCATCCAGTTCCCCCCCACCCCAGCATGAGCAGGGACACCTCACACTAGATCAGGTTACTCAGAACCCCATCCAACCTGGACTTAAAAACATCCAGGGATGAGGCTTCCACCACATCCCTGAGCAACCTGTTCCTGTGTCTCACCACCCTCATGGTGGACCATAAAATCGTTATGGTTGGACCAAACTGAAACACACTAAACTGCAATCTACATTTTCCTTGAGTTCATAGAATCATAGAATGGTAAGGTTGGAAGGGACCTCAAGGATCATCTAGTTCCAACCCCTTACCATAGGCAGGGACACCTCCAACTAGTACAGGTTACTCAAGACCTCATGCAACCTGACCTTGAACACCTCCAGGGAGGGAGCAGCCACAACCTCCCTGGGCAACCTGTTCCAGTGCCTCACCACCCTCACTGTAAAGAACGTCCTCCTAACATCCAGTCTAAATCGCCCCTCTGCCAGTTTAAACCCATGTTCATTAGAACATTCAGCTTAACTGATTAATTTATCCAGTGCTGGACTTGCATCCTGCACTCACTGACACTAATAGCAGAAAATGTAATTGCTTCATTTGAAGTATAACAATTTCTTGGGTTTGTTTTATAATTCATGAAAAATAGCATGATTTTTTTTTTCCCCTCTGCAAAAAAAAAAAAAAATTATTTTTTTTTTTCCCCCTCAAAAAAAAAAAAAAAAAAAAAAACAGGTTTTGAACTTCATTTTCACCTAGAGAATCTGCTAAATACCTTCAGATTTTTAGGTGTTGAAAAAGTGTTCCAACACTGGCACAGGTTGCCCAGGGAGGTTGTGGCTGCTCCCTCCCTGGAGGTGTTCAAGGCCGGGTTGGAGGAAGCCTTGAGTGCCCTGTACTAGTGGGAGGTGTCCCTGCCTATGACAGGGGGTTGGAACTAGATGATCCTTGAGGTCCCTTCCAACCTTACCATTCTATGAGTTCTTTTAAATCATTGATAGAAGTCCAATATAGAATTTTGATTTCTTCAAAATGTGAATGGAACTTTTAGAGCTTGGTCCCAATGATTTGTGTTTAGTGTTTGGTGATTTAATAACCAATAAATGGAAACTCTTCATGTAGCTCTCTTCTCAGGATATGAAGATATCCAGAAGCTGGATTTGGATTTAATTTTTATTTAAATGCTAGGCTCTAATTTCTACTCTTTCAATTTTATTTTTTTTTAATTTGCTAAGCTAAAAGTTGAAATGTTAAACTAAGCTGAAATGTTTCAAATTGAGGCAGATAATGTGAGACTGTATTTACCTCTGATTTCTCAGAAAAAATTCTACCAGTTCTGAAAGATTTCCTTCATTTAACTCCTTGCAAATCTTTTGCAGCTAGGTTATGGTGAGGTTTCACACAATGTTACATGTGAAATTAAAAAGAATCTCTCTAGTTATTCTTATTTACATTCATAGTATTTTGCTCCTCAAACAAAATCTTGAAATGAAGACTTTTCTCCTCTTTTTACATAAATGTACAGTTGCAATTACATTTTTCCCCCCAGATACTTCTGTTTTTCACTGGAGTGTAGTAAGGACAAATCAATGAGACAAGTGTGAACAGTGAGTCATCAGGGGTTTAAAACTGCCTAAAGGTATATTCACTCAGAGGGAGTTATGTATTAAGATATCCATTCTCTTAAATATCTGCCAACGTGAATGCTGCATAATGGACAATTACTCAACGCTGTAACCCTTATCCCATATAACAGTAGTGGGGCCAAATTTATGAAGTCCAGTTGGACTTAATGTAATCCATTCATGAAATCATAGAATCATAGAATAGTAGAGCTGGAAGGGACCTCAAGGATCATCTAGTTCCAAACCCCTGCCAGAGGCAGGGACACCTCCCACTAGCACAGGGCACTCAAGGTCTCCTCCAACCTGATCTTGAACATCTCCAGGGAGGGAGTAGCCACAACCTCCCTGGGCAACCTGTTCCAGTGTCTCACCACCCTCACTGTAAAGAACTTTCTCCTAACATCCAGTCTAAATCTCCCCTCTGCCAGTTCAAACCCATTGCCCCTTGTCCTCTCATTGCAAGACCTTGTCAATAGTCTCTCCCCAGCCTTCCTGTAGCCCCTTCAGATACTGGAAGACTACTATCAGGTCCCCTCGAAGCCTTCTCTTCTCCAGGCTGCAGAGCCCCAACTCTCTTAGCCTGTTCTCATAAGAGAGCTGCTGCAGCCCTCTCAGCATCTTTGTGGCCCTCAGAAAGTATTCTATAACTTAGCAATCAAATTAGAATGTAAGAGTACTGCAGGAATAAAAAAAAAAATAAAAGTGGTGGGGAGTGTAAGACTAATATGATTGATTTTTGTGTTTTCATACAGTCTTCTCTCTTTTTTTGCCATCGTTCTAAGATTTGAGGAAGAATGCTTATGAAAGTTGATTTTTGATATACAACTGCAGCTCCAATTTGCAAACTGTATGCTAAATATCCAACCTTGGGAACCACCCCGTGACAAACTGGACCTGGAGCTGTTTAGTCCAGAGAAGAGAAGGCTGAGAGGAGATCTGATCAATGTGTACAAATAACTGAGAGGTGGGTGTCAAATGCCTGGAGTCAATCTCTTTTTGGTGCTCAGCAGCAATAAGAGAAGGAGCAACATCTACAAACTGGAACA
>VWZE01010264.1:127602-137658 GCA_013396675.1 Eubucco bourcierii
TTCATTTAAATATGAGGAGGATTTTTTTTTTCCCTGTGAGGGTGACAGAACCCTGGAACAGGCTGCCCAGGGAGATTGTGGAGTCTCCGTCTCTGGAGGTATTCAAAGCCTGCCTGGACACATTCCTGTGTGATCTGCTCTAGGTGATCCTGCTGTGGCAGAGGGCTTGGACCGGAGGACCTTTCAAGGTCTCTTCCAGCCCCTGACATTCTGTGATACTGTGATAAGTAAATCCACAGTGTTACATTTATTTAATCCACTTTTGGGGGGAACTTTTGCAGGTGTTTTTTTTTTTTTTTTCCTTAAACTTCTGCAATTCTTGCACAACAGTTTTAACTTGTCAGCAAAGGAAGAGAGCTTTTCCATCCCTTTCTGAATTTTTTTTTTTTCAGTTGTCTCCCTCAGGTTTTTGCTCAAGATGAATTTTTTTTCCCTCCCTAATATGCTCTGAGGATTTTTTTTTTCTTTTTCTTACTGCAAGGGTAAGCACTATAATTCTTCATTATCATCGAAATTCAAATCCGAGTGCATTTCCAACAGCTAGTCAGCGAGCAGTTCTACCTGCCATTGTACTGGGAGGCCACACACATTCCATTTCACTTAAGGAGACCAGATTTGACTGCAAATTTTTTTTTCTTTCTTTCTTGTCCTTGAAGGAAAAGACAGGACCATCTGCTTAGCCTGCAAAACTCCTGGTTTAAGAACTCTCAGAGTTCTGAAAATCAGGATAAAAAGGATTAAACGAAGTAGCCACCCAAGGTTAAGATCAAACCCCTGTAAAGCAGAAGCCTAAGAAACATCCTTTGTCTTCAGTCCGTTTTAAGTCCTCAGAATGTAGATATAGTGGGACTTAAAGCATAGAGCTTAGACAGCTCTGAAATAAGTGAATTCACCATTGATAGGTTCCTATGTTTCTCAACTATTACATACTAAATACAGAGACTGATTTAGTACAAACCCTGTATAGTAATGATGCCTGAGAAGAAGAATGAAATTAAGCAATGGTAGAATGGGGATGGAACTAGATGATCTTTGAGGTCCTTTCCAACCTAAACCATTCTGATAGCTTCACCATCAACCAAAGAAAAGAAGTTGCCTGGAGGATGGTTGGCTTCAGCATGGACACAACACAAGGGCTGGGCTCAACCACATAGTGAGGACATCCTTACAACCATGGCCAACTGGGAAAAGAAATGTTTGCAGTGTTTAAAATGAGTCATTCCTATGGCAAATGTCTGCAGTGTTATGCTTCTATGTGATTTTTTTTTTTCTTCTCTCTCTAGGCAAAACAGGATCTAGGAGTGAGCTCTGGAGAGTCTGCTCCAGGTCTGAGGGTGGGTTAGCATGTTGGGTAGCAGCAGTGAGGAGAAGAAAGCTCCCTGTGGAGAGTAGGAGGATGGAGAAGTTGGGGATCAACAACAGGGAAAAGGGTGAAAAGGGTATTTTAGGGAGACCATGCATCTGGTGTAGCCATAAGCTGTCTTGTGAGGACAGGGTGAAAGGAAACTTTGATTCCACTTTTCTTCTCTAATTGTTTTTGGGTTTATGGTGTTTGGGTTTTTTATGGTTGGTGTTTTGGTTTGGGGTATTTTTGTGTGTGTTATTTGTGTTGGTTGGGAGTTTATTGTTGTGTTCTTGGGTGGGGTTTGGTTTTTGGTTTTGGTGTTTTTTTCTGGAGTGTGGTGTGTTTTGTGCTTTTCAGTTGTGAAAGGATATTTAGTAGCAAAACCTGCTGGCAAACTGACCCAAAGCCATGGGGCAGTGGCCTCTGTCTCTGTCCATGCAGAGCTGCCCTCTGGCTATGTTTAGAGCACTGTCAGGGTCAGGGCACAGCACAGGCACTTCATAAGTTATAGCCAAGGTCTGGTGTGGGTGCAGCCCTGCTGACCCCATCAGTGGTGACCTTCAGTTGGTTCTTGCAGGCTCTGTGCCTTTGTGGCAGGACTGGAGCTTGAGGAGCTCCAACAGCCCCTGGAATAGCACACAGCAGACTGGGTCTGCAAAGCCCATCAGAGGGGCTCACTTGGTGCTGGGAAGGCTCTCAGTTTTCCAGCCTACTTCCTTCTAACTCGCTGTTTCCTCAAGTGAGACTTGTTAATTGGGGAAAATCGACAGAAACGAGGAGGTGAAACAATCTTGCTGTCTGAGGGTGATTCCTACTCTTCATAGGTCTTAAGCATGTCACAGCTGCTGGAAGGAGGATATAGCTGGTGCTGTTTCTCCTCAGCAAAAATCACACTCTACCAACAGCTCTCTCTGGAGTGAACAGATAAATTAGGTTAATTGCAGTGCATACATATTGCGAACGTTAAGTAACTTTTTGACCATCACACAACTTGCATCTCGCAGCTTCAAATAAGGAGAGAAACTGATGTTAATTGTATGTAGCAACATAATTCAACGTAGAGTGCTTCTTGACAGCAGTGTAAGTCTTAATACTTCCTTAAAAAGCAGGAAATTTACAGTATATTGCTTGACTGAGGTTGGCTAAAGCCCCAGATTTTCATCCAGACGCTCATTATAGTCGCATATATTAAATCATAATTTCAAGGGAAGTAAAAATAAACCTTACATAGGGTGCAAAATAACAACTGAAGCATTCCTTAAAAATAAGCTTTTGTGTTCCTAACGTGATAAAAGGACCTGTTGGTGGCAAAAGCTTTTTTTTTTTGCTTTTTTTTAAAAAAAAAGTTGCAGATTTTAAAATAATAGTTTCAAGGTAAGGAGGAAGGCTCCATAGGAATGTTGTTCCAGCTCTTTGAAAGCCAGATATTGCTCATAAAAGAAAGCAGATCATTTACAATTTTAGAGGAGAAGGAATTTTACATTAAAGTAATATTTGTAGCTGGACTTTGACATGAATATGTTAAATTATATAAAAAAAAAAATCCTTCAAGTATTTATAGTTAAAAAACTGAAACTATTGGTCTGTGGGCTTCAGTTTTTCATGTACGTGAGTCACGCTCATGATTTCTGCCTTTTGTGCAGAGCGTTGAGTAACTTTAAGGATCTGTGATTAAAACAGGGAGAAACTGTCATTTTTTTTTCCTCCCCAGTGTATAAAGAGACATTTATATTTTAAAAGTAGCTTTTCAAAATTTGCCATGTGTTTCTACCCTACTTTTTTGCTCAAAGTGCCTTTGCAGTTGCTCAGTGTTTCACTTCATCTAATAAAGAGCATGGAGTCAAGATCCTCTCACTGCAAGAATATTAGACTTCAAACAAATGTCTTTATCACCATTTTGCAGTCAGTGTTCAACTAAATGAATGGATTTTTGATCCAATATGAAATAATAAAAAAAGGAAATATTTGTTAAGAGTCTTTCTAATGAATTCCCTTTCCTTTTCCAAGTGCCTTAAAAAATAATTCAGAGTTCAAGCAAACCTATCCTATCAGGAAAACGGGTTTGGATAATGTTATGCAAATGCATGCATAAATATGAATCTTCTTTAGCACTTGCAGTTCTGATGCTTGTGGTTTTTAGCCATTGAGGGAAGGAATAGATCCTGTCTGTAATCTTGGTTGTCTTCAGCCTGGAGAAGTGAAGGCTTCCAGGACACCTTAGAGTAGCCTTCCAATATCTGAAGGGGGCCTACAGGAAGGCTGGGGAGGGACTATTGACAAGGACTTGTAAAGACAGGACGAGAGGCAATGGGTTTAAACTGGCAGAGGGGAGATTGAAACTGGATGTTAGGAGGAAGTTGTTTGCAGTGAGGGTGGTGAGACACTGGCACAGGTTGCCCAGGGAGGTTGTGGCTGCCTCCCTCCCTGGAGGTGTACAAGGCCAGGTTGGAGGAGGCCTTGAGTGACCTGTACTAGTGGGAGGTGTCCCTGCCTATGGCAGGGAGTTGGAACTAGATGATCCTTGAGATCCCTTCCAACTTTACCATTCTATGATTCATTATTTTAAATTCTACTTGAAGTGATTCAACAATAAATCCTACCTCTTATTTTTTGTATCTGAACTGCAAGTAGATGTGATTTTATATGAATCTGTTTTGTCCTTAAAATAAGGGTGGCTGGCAATGCAGTCTTTCCTGTTTGAGTGTTTCTACTGCTGTGGGAAGCAGAGACTTTTGCTCATGGGATGAAATGTAGGCAGTGGTGCCTGGCATGCTCTGAATGCTGTTGAAGCACAAAATCTCCCTTTGCTAAATCCAAAAACCTTCTTAGTAGTAGAGCCAGAGGACACTTACTGACCTACAAGGAAGGGAGCTCAGGACATGCTCTGAGAAATGACAGTGTTATTCTGCCTGTGGGATCTGTAGCTGGCTTTCAGGTTAACCTGTTAATGTCAGCATCAGCAAGTTTTTAGCTGGCTTGCTTCCTGCCACAGATAAGGATTCTGAATATTCAGCAGCCTTGGAATCTTCATCCTTCTGCTGCTGGTTACTTGAACACCTTGCAAGGTGTATGAAAAATGAGGCGTATCTGACTTGCAGAGGACATGCTCTCATGAGTTGCAGATCCAGAGGTTCCAGAAGTAATCCCAAAGATCCAAATAGTATCTGGAATTATTCACTTGTATGCTCTTTACGTAAGCTTTACACTTCTGCAGGCATGGAGTTGCATCTTTTCCATGCCTAAAAGTAATGCTACTGACAGATAAAGTCCAACGAACTTTGATGCTGAAAGCTCCAGGATGCAAACTTCTATTCTTAATTTTCCTCCTCCTTGTCACAGCTTGAAGTGTTTTCTCAGTCATCAGGAGAAGGTGATCCTACTGGGAACAGTTTCTTGTGAAAGTGTTGATCTGCTGATTGTGACTGTGAATGTGACTTCTCTGAGATGTTATTAAGCATCCATATGTCATTTACCTCACTCTTCTCAAAGCTCAATGCACAGCGTCTGACACATGCTGCAATTTTGTGGTGAAAGCTGTTATTACCAAAACTGTATTTCTGAGTATTGTAGAATAAAGAGATAGCTTATGAATCTTTGTGTGTGTCTATTCAGCAATTAAAAGAGTTTCTGAAATATTTCAGATCACAGGCTATCTGGATTTTCTGCTTTCCAAAATGGTTAAGAAGTAACCTGTGAGCTGCTTAAATGATCTGGACACTTCAATGTGTGTAAGTCCTACAGGTATTGGTGTTGTTACCCTGGTCTTTGTATATGTGGATGCATTTAATTCATCTATGCTTTGACCTTAGGCTTACATTATTTGCCATGTTGCTACAAACACCAGCATGTAACTTTTGATGATCTATCATCTTGGATTAACTTTCTTGCTTATCTCAGAAAGGATGGCTGTGATTCTTAATGCTCTTGGGAGTTCTGTGAGAACCCAATGACTTTATAATCTCAAAACAATGCATGGCATATCCAGTCAGACAGGGTGATGACTTTGATAGACCTTTATAACTCTGAAGGAGAGCTGCTGGTAGAAAGGCTTAGCAATGAAAGGAGATGAATTTCTGCAGAGGTGGGAATTTCCTCTTTCCTTTGCACCACAGAAAGGCAAATTATCTCTCTTTAGCAAAGGATGTGCCATCATTTGCTTGTGCTTTCTGTAAGAGCAGTCTCCTAGCTCAGGACCAATTCATTGTCCCAAGTGAGTGACTCTAAAGCAGGTAGAAGATGAAATGATAGCCAAAAACTCCATGGTCCAGTTTGCAAGTTCCATTGCAGGTACTTTACACAAACTGTCTGCTTAGCTAGCACCAGTTCATGAAGAGGAAGCAGTAGCACAGCTCAGGCTTAGACTTGCTTTGAAATGCAGTTGAGTCTTCACACACCTTCAGTAGAGGTTTTGCCCTTGTTTCCCATAAATAAGGATTATCATTCAGCTGATTGCTGTAGACCATAGATGTACTTTATTGCCTCTTCTTCTTGGCTTATTGCTTTTCTGAGTGACTTAACATTCTGCTAGCTATAGGCATTACAAATAATGTCTCATGGTTTCTCTGACTCTTCTTTCAGTGGCCTTGAAAATCAGACCTTGTATCCCAGAATATTCAGTTTTTAGTCTGTGTTAAAAAACAAAACAAACAGGAAAAAACTTAGCTGTAATATCTCTGCTTCACATCAAGTTGAATAAGTCTGTGGCAACAGATTTGAAGGTTGAAATGATGACCTGTTTCTCTTGAAGGCCCAGCTCACATTGTGGCAGCAATCTTCAGTTAGTCACTAAAGACAGAGATGGGAGCTAGAGAGAACTAGAAGAAACCTTTCCAACACTTCACATATGACATAGCTCTACTTTCTGTACACTTAACTCCACTGGAAAGAATGTGGTGCCACAGGGGGCTGTATGTGTAAGGAGGGAGGAGAGATGTTATGAAAAGCTCTGATATAAGTTCAGCATACAGAGTGATAATTATTTCATTTCACTTGTATGTGAAAATGATTTACTAGCACATCTTCAATACAAAAAGAAAGAAAAAGGCCTTGCCTGTAGTGAACACTCTCATCTGTGCTTGCAAACATAATGCTGTTTGCTTCATGAGCTCACAATGGAAAGAGAACCTGTTACAAATTCAGCCAATGATCCAACAGGAAATTAAACCTTTTAAAAATGGATGAACCAATGGACCAAGAGTAATGGAAGAAAATGCACAGAATGGGAAGAGTGAGTCATTAACTTGATTTAAATATGATTTTTCTTTTTTTGGCAGTAAGGCACCAAGGTCTGACACGATTTTCCCTTTCAAAAATGCAGCAAGTTGAGAATGGAATCAGAGCTAAACAATTTATTTATTTATATCCATCTCTATATCTATCTATATTTATTTTTATGTATATATTTATGTATGTTTATTTTGAAATATATATTTATTTATACATATAAAAATGAGAAAAAACCCAATAATGTCACACTAGGTAGGAGAAAAACAGCAGAAAACTTCAACATCTGTGAATTTCAGTTTGGTACACAAAATCAGCCTATTCTGTAACTTCTAAGGAGAAAAGTATTTGCTCTTGGTCTATAATATTTAATTCTCTGTAAGGATAGAAAAGACAGATAAAAGATCCTTTACTTTGAATCTGGAGACTTCAGAGCTGGCCAAAAATGTGTTACTGCATAATTCCCACTCACCACACTACTGGCATCTGATTTACAGCCCCTCACTATGATATTGAGCTAAGGACAGTGGTATCACATTGTTTAAAAAAAAATAGTTACTGTTTGTAGACAAGGTGTCAGGTCCTTCACATTAACACACACATCCATCCAGGGTAAAATTCTGCTTGGCAGGTGTATGAACACTTTGAAAGAGATATATCCAGAGCTAGATGATGGAAATTGGTATACAGGTGGCAATCTTGAATCTCAGGCTATGCTACATTCCTCTTTGCTGCACTGAATTTCATTGCTGTTATAGCAGAGTGAGTTTAGCCAAGCTAACGAGTGAGTAAAGGTTAGATCAGAACACACTGCAAGTCTGCTTTTCCTTACCTTCCAGATGCTAAATGTCCAATGACTAATCAATAACAAAAATAAAAGAGCTTCCAGGTAGCTTCTCCCAATCATTTTTAGGTATGTTTAAGGGTAGTGTGTTAACTGCATCCGCAAGTAGTTAGCATTGATATTGTTTATAAAATTGGCAGAATGTCATGAAACTTTCAAAGGTGATGAAGGGAAATTTTGTAAAATCACTTTTTAGGTTTTCCTTTTCTTGTTTTTCTCCTCTGCACCCCATTTTGTTTGCCCATTTGCACGTCTCCTTTGTGGGAATTATGCCTAGGGTCGTTAGGATTAGGGATAAGAATTAAGGTGAGGGGTTGTGTTTGGATTGGGTTAGGGTTATTAGTGATGTTAAGGTTAGAGTTAGAATTTGGGGTATGGATTGGGAATTAGGGTTGAGTTTATGAGTTAGGATTAAGGAATTCTTTTCCTTCTCCATAAAATGTGCCTTCCTAAAATGATTAGGTAGAAAGAATGCAAGAAATGAACTAAACCATTTCCCTTTGAGGTGTATGGGTCTGTCCACAGGAGCAGAACACAGAAATGTTTCCTCTTAGACCAGGATCTATAAGAGGTGATGATGGAAATGAAAATGATATAAAAATAACTCTCCAAACTATAGTGGTTAGTGGAAGTGCAGTTGATTGGAGAAAGGCTCATTTTGTGTATGTTCTATATGTACGTTTTGAGATGTCCTCTTTGGCACTTATTTAAATGATAAATTGTGGAGAATGTATGTGTATTAGTGTGACATTTAGCACTACCTGAACAATGACAGTTAAAAGCTACCTTCTGGAGGAAGACTTTTTAGCCACCTTTTTACCACTAATCATAGAATCATAGAATGGTAAGGTTGGAAGGGACCTCAAGGATCATCTAGTTCCAACCCCCTACCGTAGACAGGGACACCTCCACTAGTACAGGGCAATCTGGCCTTGAACACCTCCAGGGAGGGAGCACCCACAACCTCCCTGGGCAACCTGTTCCAGTGTCTCACCACCCTCACTGTAAAGAACTTCCTCCTAACATCCAGTCTAAATCTCCCCTTTGCCAGTTTAAACCCATTGCCCCTTGTCCTGTCATTGCAGGACCTTGTAAATAATCCCTCCCCAGCCTTCCTGTAGGCCCTCTTCAGATACTGGAAGACTACTATCAGGTCCCCTCGAAGCCTTCTCTTCTCCAGGCTGCAGAGCCCCAACTCTCTCAGCCTGTCCTCATAGGAGAGCTGCTGCAGCCCTCTGAGCATCTTTGTGGCCCTCCTCTGGACCCCCTCCAATGCTTCCATGTCCTTCCTGTTCTGAGGGTTCCAGAACTGCACACAGTATTCCAGGTGGGGTCTGAGGAGAGCAGAGTAAAGGGGCAGAATCACCTCCCTTGCACTGCTGGCCACGCTTCTCTTGATGCAGCCTAGGACTCGGTTGGCTGTCTGGACTGCAGACAAAGAGCAGTAAGAGTAGGGTCAATTGAGTAAAGAAGGAATCAGGGAATTTCTCAGATGCTTGCAAATTTTAATCCCAAGGTCACGTCCTGCTCAGGAGCTTTTTACGTTATGGTGCCGTGTGTGGAGCCATAGACACGACCAGGTCTGTTTGGACTCGCTGGTATTGCCAACAGGATTACTCTGTAAATGAGATACAGCAACGCATTTTCAAAGCAATAAAGAGAGGGATGCAGACAAATCCTATTAACAAATAACAGGATTTGTGCTTGCACTGTACTCCTACTCACCACCTTGAAAATTTACCCCATGCTGTCTAACCCGTTGTTCTGCATAAAATCAAGTAAATTATAGGCCATTTAAAAATAAGCTGAAAACCCCCATCAGATTCCACTGAAATATGAATAATGATTCAACAGTCATCAGCTGTGGTTGCCATAAGAAACAAGATTTCATACCTCTAAAAAGTGTGGAAGAGACACAAATGCTATGAGCAACGTTAATCTTCTCAAATGATAATCAAAATGGGATCCTTTTTTCAGTGCTGGTTTGTTTTTTTTTTTTTTCTTTCCTTTTCCTGGCTCTCACTGTTTGTCAACAGATCAACGGAAGCAGCTGTCTGAATTCCAACTGTAAAGCTAAACAGTTTTAGGAAGCCTGAAGGCTCAGTGTGATCCACCCTTTGTTAATAGTCATAAATGATTTGCTTCCTTTGGAGAAAACCAATAATAAAAAACAAATAAAGGAGTTGTATATCTGAGTCAGAAGTCCCTTCAGATCACATTCTGCTGTTATGCAGTCAAAAATACCATTTACAAGACTACAATCTGCTCTGTTTGCAGTGATGAATATTTAAAAACTCCTAGAGTATCATTTTGAGGAAGCTGTGTGTAAACTATCATGAACACAGAAAATGTTTATTAATAAAAACAAAAAGTAGAGCATGAAAGGACCTAGTACTGATTCTAAGAACTGACTTGCTCCATTTGGCTCAATTTAATGCAGAAATCTCTGTTTTCTACACCTTCGTTCTTATTTGTGTGATGAGCATCAATTGCCACAGCACAAACAGGTCCCTGGCTGCATGCATGGAATCATGGAAAGGTAAAGTTGGAAGGGTCCTCAAGGATCATCCAGTTCCAACCCCCTGCCATAGGCAGGGACACCTCCCACTAGCAGAGCTCTCTCAAGACCTCATCCAACCTGAAC
>VWZE01010265.1:5932-39172 GCA_013396675.1 Eubucco bourcierii
GTTCCAAGGGAAAAAAAAAAAAAAAAAAAGAGTAACCTTGTGCCTGTTCCTTTTTTTGATGTAAATTTATTTTTCAGAGAAGTTTGTTGCGTGCTTGCCTATGTGTGCTCGTGTGTATGTGTGCAGTGCGGTGCTGCATAGTCACAGCACAGCATGATCTAATGATATCTGCAGCAATAAGAGAGTGGTTTGAGTTGAAAGGGACCCTAAAGAGCCTCTAGTTCCAATCCATTTGGCACTAGACCAGGTTGCACAAAGCCCCCTCCAACCCAGCCTTTAACACTTCCAGGGATGGAACATCTACAGGCTCTCTGGGTAACCTGTTTCAGTGGCTCACCACTCTCATAGTGGAGAATTTCTTGCTTGTATCTAAGCTAAATCTATCCTCTTTCAGTTTAAAACCATTTTCCCTTGTCTTATCAACACACACTCCTGTAAAAAGTCCCTCTTCATCTTTCTTTTAGGCCCCCTGAAAGTACTAGAGGGATGCTATAAGGTGATCTGAGAAACTTCTCCAAGCTGAACAACCCAAATTCTCTCATCCTGTCCTCATGGGTGAGGTGCTCGAGCCCCTTGATCATCTTTGTGGATTTTCACTGGAGCTGCTTGAGCAGATCCGCTTCCTTCTTATGTTCAGGGCACCAGAGGTGCATGCAGCACTCCAGGTGGGGTCTCATGAGAGTGGAATAGAGTGAGAGAATCACTTCCCTTGACCTACTGGTCACAATTCCTGTGATGCAGCTCAAGATGCAATTGATTTTCTGGGCTGTGAGTGCACATTGCTGGCTGGTGTTCAGTTTTTCATCCACCAATACTCTCAAATCTTTCTCCTCAGGGCTGCTTTTGATCTACTCATTGCCTTGCCTATGTTTGTGCTTGAAATTGCCTTGACCTGAGTGCAGGACCCTGCACTTGGCCTTGTTGAACTTCATGAGGTTACCATGAATATTTGAGAATAATTATTTGGACCCATTTTGTGAGCAGCAAAGTCTGCCTTTCTTCCCCCCCACCCCACCCCAGACTCTCACCGACTCATTTTTGTAAAAGAAAGATCTTGGTTGTTGACTCAAAGCTGAGCTTGGTTGGCAACTGTGCCAGTTCTACAGGTGTCCCTAGTAGAGAAAAAAAGAAGAGTAACTATGGTGCTATTGAACATGGCAGCCTTGGTCTCCTTTAGTAATACCTTTTAGGCTGGCAAGACTCCAGAAGTTGTTTGAGACTCCATGAATCAGGTTTTTAAGAAATGCTGTGAGCTGATGAATGCTTACCAAGTGTGCTGGTGTACACCTTGGAAGTGGTGTGAAATGGCACATGCCCGAGATGAGTGCCTCATCACTTTATTTTCTCCAAGAGGAAGAAAAAGCAACCTTTCCCCCTCATTATTCTAACTGAGGACCTAAATATTGGATGCTGAGCTCCAGTGGTGGGCTAAAGCTGTATGTGACTTTTGAACAGGTACTTGAGTTTCAGACAAACAGTGGATTAACACATGCCAAATCTGCTGAGATGGGAAAAACTTAATTTGATCTTACTGGTGGTAAAGCTGACTTACATGGTTAGATACAAGTGTCACTTTAGGTAAGTTAGTCTTTTTTCACAATCCCAGGGGAGGAGAGGCCATGAAAGGTAAGCAAATCTGTTTGGAAGGCAAGTGTATGGATAATTGTGCTGGTTTGAGGCTAATTGGAATATTTTAATGAGACAAGTTAGATCATTGGTTGTGAAAAGAACATAATAATGAGATTTATATCATTCATTGGTTTACTGAGAGGGATAAAAACTCAAAATATAAATGAATTTCCCTCACTTTTCCCTGGGATGTTTCCCTTTTCATTTCTCCTTTGATCTGCTCCAATACTTCTCCTTTAATCTTGGCTAACAACCAACAATGTAAGCTTTGTTTTGGCTTCTGGCTGGGAAGGGGATAAAGGGGGTAGTTTTGAGCCCTTCTGGGCAGTTTTGTTTTGTCCAGGAGGGAGTTTGGATTTCTGGTTTGTATATAACTGTGAATACTTGTAAATACATTGTGTATATATATGGTTGTAAACTTTGCCATTCTGTTATCACAGCTTCATCTTACTTCCAAGCCGTCTGAGCTAGTCTGGTAAATTTCAATAGTAGAGGGTGAAAGTTCCTAGCCCATGTCAATAATCCACTTCTGAAGGCAGCTACCTTTGTGTCCTCTGCTTTACCTTACAGCAAGATCTGAAGCCTGTACACCTCCTTTCTGACATGCCCAGGGAATGGTTCCAACCCTGCATTTTGATAGAGCTGTATATGTGAAATTCATTGAAACAGATTTCGTGCTGTGAAACAAATGATGTGTTGCAGCATAATGTATCACAAATACCTTCCTGCTTAGAGACTTACCTTTGTGATATCTACAGCCTGAAAGCTCTGATACTTGTTTACATATGTGTCAAGATAACTCTGGGAATTTTCAATGTACATGTATGCTACTTGTCTATTTCTGTTTTCCCTTAAGTCACACAAGCAACTTAAACTGCCTTTCCTTTCAGGGGTCAGTGCCCATATTGTTTAGAGTTCAGTGAGACCACAATGTCAGAATATTGAAGCCAGAGGCATTTTCAGATTGGAATGGATTCAGCAAATCAAATAACAGTGCTGACTTTTCTGACACTGAAGAATTATGATATATTGTAGTATAAGTTGGACCTTGGCTCAGTACTGAATAACATCCATAATTGACCTTGGATCATCTAATTTTTGTGTGAGAAGCAGGAGCTCCATATTTAAAAGCAACTCTTTTTCAGAGGTTTGGATGGCTTACTGCAGGTGGGATGTAGGAGGGAAACAGTTGTGTAAGAGTTGTGATCCATAAAATATAATCTTTATATATCTTTCCATTAATAACCAGTATTTTGTGTTGTTTCTAGTAATTTAACCATGAGCTTCTCTCATTTTAACCCTATCACACAGCTTTAACTCAGGAAAAAAAGTCAAAGTGGCATCATGATTCAGTTACCAACTATTTCCTAGCTGAAGCTGTGACTGCACAGTAATAATTAAAAGGTAGTTACAGAGATGTGTTTCATCCATACATCTCTGGTATCAGAGTTAGATGTACGTGCAGATGAAAGAAGTCCTTTGTCACCAAGCAGATGACAACTCTGTGGAAATACTGTCTGATCAGGCAGTTTGGGCTGCTAAATATATAGCAGATCAAGAGAGGTGATTCTACCACTTTACACCATATCCTTAAGCATCATATCTAGACAGCTTTTAAATATGTGCAGGGATGGTGATTCAACCACTTCCCTGGGCAGCCTGTTCCAGTCTTTAATAACCCTTTCAGTATAGAAGTTTTTCCTATTGTTTAACCTAAACCTTCTGTGGCATGACTTGATGCTAAACACTGATGTATTGGTTTCTTTGTGCATCCATGTGATTGCCATGGACTCTCGGTTTAATTACCTTATTAATACTAGGAATAAAATCTCTCAGCAGGACTGAAACATAGTTTTTGGCTCTACATACAATAAATGAGAATTTCTGTGCAGCAGGGAGCTGGAAGGGTGGGTGTTTGCCACCTTGAAGGACTTAGGTACCCCAAGAACAGGAAGAGATAATGAGTTACTGGATGATTTTGAGACCTGAAAGCCCTCAAGATGATTATGCTAATGATTTTGTGATCTCTTGTTAGCACACTTTCTTTCACTGCCAAAGGCTGATGCTATGCAGTATCCTTGTTTAGCATACTCTTACTTTGTGACAGCTGCACCTGAAGTGCCTCTAAGTGACATTGAACTCAGGAGTCAGGTTCACTGCCCTGTGGACATTTAGGCAATCCTCTTTCAAAACAATGGGAGAAAATATTCAAAGAGAAGCACCAATGTTGAACTGATGTTGTGTAAGGTTTTGTTTTCCAAATACCTGTTTCTTTTTGCAGAAAAGAAACTTGTGCCTCAGCACAAGCCAAAGTTTTTTTTTCAAAGAGAGATTAAAGACAGTGAGTGGCACTGAAGTAAAAGTGCTGATGTGCTGGAAGCTGCAGCAGGATCCTTGGGGTGTTTGGGCCTCTGGTATTGGTATATGTATTTTAAATGAACCCAAAATAATTATTTCATAGCTGAAGGATGTACTTAGTTCTGCAAGCTGTCCAGACACTGTGAGGTGTATGGATACAAGAATATGAAAGAGAGATCCAGCTGTGTTTGGGGAAAAAAAAAAATATATTACATAAGCCATTTGGGACTCTTAATAAATGACTCTTTCTTTTCTGAAAGTCATATTTGATGTGATGCTTGTCCTGCAGCTGAGCTGTGTGCTGTACAGAGGCAATCATCTGCCCAGGCAGCTCAAGGAGATCTGGAGAAATAAATAATTCATTCATCCAAGGCTGTGATAGAAGTGTAGAGCCTGTGCATCTGGGATCCCTGGCAGTGCATGTTTGCATGACCATGGAAAGATCTTGTGTGTTGGCTTAAAGTAGTACAGTTACATGTCCTATTGTACTGATGAGTCTGGAACTTCCTTCTGCAGAAGCACGTGGCTGAAATGAAAATGGTGGTCTCCAGCCTTCTTTGCTGTGAGCCAGCTGCTTGTTATTGGTGGTCCCACAGGCCATCTCTAGACCTTGTACCTCCTTGTGGCACTTAGATGATGTAATCACAGAGCTTTAGAGGTTGGAAGGGACCTCCAGAGTTCATAGAGTCCAACCTCCCTGCCAAGGCAGGATCACCTAGAGTGCTTTCTCAGCTGTGTCAGCTCACTGTGCAGTCAGAAGTGATTTTCATAGAATCATAGAATGGTAAGGTTGGAAGGGACCTCAAGGATCGCCTAGTTCCAACACCCTGCCATAGGCAGGGACACCTCCCACTGGCACAGGTCACTCAAGGCCTCATCCAATCTGCCCTTCAACACCTCCAGGGAGGGAGCAGCCACAACCTCCCTGGGCGACCTGTTCCAGTGCCTCACCACCCTTACTGTAAAGAACTTCCTCCTAACATCCAGTCTAAATCTCCCCTCTGCCAGTTCAAACCCATTGCCCCTTGTCCTGTCATTGCAAGACCTTGTCAATAGTCCCTCCCCAGCCATCCTGTAGGCCCCCTTCAGATACTGGAAGGCTACTCTAAGGTCTCCTGGAATCCTTCTCTTCTCCAGACTGCAGAGCCCCAACTCTCTCAGCCTGTCCTCATAGCAGAGCTGCTGCAGCCCTCTGAGCATCTTCGTGGCTTCCCCTGGACCCACTCCAACACTTCCATGTCCTTCCTGTGCTGAGGGCTCCAGAACTGCACACAGTACTCCAGGTGGGGTCTGAGGAGAGCAGAGTAAAGGGGCAGAGTCCCCTCCCTTGCCCTGCTGGCCATGTTTCTCTTGATGCAGCCTAGGACTTGGTTGTTGTCTGAGCTGCATGTGCACACTGCAGGCTCATGTTGAGCTTTTCATCAACCCAGACTCCAAGGTCCTTTTCCTCAGGGCTGCTCTCCAGCCAAAGATCATTTTCAGATGATCTTGAATATGCAATCTGAACTGGGGACTGGGTTGGTTTTTGTTTGTGTGGGTTTGGGGTGGGTGGGGTTTTTTTTGTTTTGTTTTGGTTTTTTTTTTGTGATGTTGTTTTGTTGTTGGTTTTATTTTTATTTTTCAATTTAATTTCTAGGTTTATTTGTCTTCTGCAACCAAGTTGCCTTTCTAAGGGCTTGGATTTGGCTGTTTGTGCATGGGATTTAGGGATAGTTCTTTCTGTTAAAAATTAAAAGTTAATTATTTGGTGATTTGTTTTTTTTTGGGGGGGGGGGGGGGGGGGAAGCTGAAGTTTTTTAATGTGCTGAAAGCCTGGCATGAATCAATAAAATTCATGTCATGTGTCTGTCGAATGCTAGCAGTTTATCCATTCAGGTGTCATTACTGACACAGAACTGAGTTCCAGAGCCTTGTTGTTTTGACTTCTCTGCAGTAAAATCAAGTGAATCATCTGGCAACTGGGATGGAGGTATCAAAGTTATAGAATTTCTAGAAAGAATTATGAGAGAAGGAAAGGTTTAGACCTGGGAGTAGTTCTATAAGCTCTAGAAGGATCAGACACATATTTTCATGCACCAAGGGTATAGTGCTTTTTCTCTTGACATGGGTGGCTCCAGTATCCAACCAAGGAGAGAACCTGGGAATCCAGGGCTTAATGTGGAGAATGATTTAGAGAAGTAATAGACCAAAGACAAGTGTCAATCTTTGACATGTTTCTTTGGATATCTGTGTCTCCTGTGTTAAGTATTAATTATAGCTGCATGTGGGCATGTGTGTGTGCTTAAGCTGCTACCTAAACTGGAGATCTGAATCATAAGACAAAAATAGCCCCTGTATGTTGGTGGTTCTGTGATGGCATAATGTCCTTTTCTTTTTTTCTTCCTGTATGGTAAATAAATATCCAAGACACAGTCTGACTTAGGCCACACAGTCTGACTTAGGCCACACAGTCTGACTTAGGCCACACAGTCTGACTTAGGCCACACAGTCTGACTTAGGCCACACAGTCTGACTTAGGCCACACAGTCTGACTTAGGTTCAAAGGAAATATATAGCTTATATGGTGAAGTTCACCAGTTCTATAAATATATGACTTGTGCTTATTGAGACTAGGACACAGCCAGATCCTTAATGGAAGTTGTAGATATGAGTGGGTGGGAAGCATTTAAAGGGTCAGAGCGTTAGCACTGTACTAACTGGTGGCCAAACCAATAAAACAGACTCCCTGTGATTTAGACTCTGAAAAAAATCCAGTTGACACAGTCTAGAAAAGAAAATATACAGAAATAAATACCTTTGGGTGTGTAACTTGTATTGTCCTGTGACAGCCAAAGTGGATGGGCATGGTGTGACAAGGTTTTAAGATTCCAGCAGTGAAAATATTAGAGGATGCATTTTTTATGGGATTGAGGCATTTGGTAGTCAGATATTTTACTTGCCTGTGGAGCAGATGTACTGCTTGTGGGGGAAAAAAAGAAGGCAAAGTCCAAAGTGTCAGATGGAAAACTGAAAAAAACAGCATAAAAAAAAAAGAAATTTGGGACTCGTAAAGACTGAAGTAAATTAAAGTTCACAGTGCCCACTAGAAAGGGAATGAAGGCCTCCAAAAATTACAAAGCAACTGTGAAAATACAGGAGAGAGAAGGATCTTCTCTTACTGCGTGATTTCAAGTTGATCAGTCAAGACCTGCACGTTCCTGATGTTTGTAGCTATTACAGGAAGAAGCTCTGATAGCAACCTGTAAATCAAAGGACACAGGAATGGCTGCACACTGCAAGTGGTGCAGTCTCTGTGGTAGATGGCCTCATGCTTTCAAAAGGTTCACAGGGTCAGGAGGTTTAGGGACTGAATTGCTGCCTACTTCGTTTAGAAAATCCTCATTGCTTCTCTTGGCCAAGATGATGCTCTGGAAATCTTCAGGAAAACCTCTCAGTATTCTTCCCCTTGGTTTGCCCTGCAAATTTTACTCAATCCAGAATAGCAGGATTTGGTCCCAAGTTATTAGGAACAGATAATAGTTCTTTGTTCCTAAGCCAGGCCTGAAATACATCCTTTCGTAGCACTGCAGACTTTATACTTTCCAAGTTGGTACAGCAAATGCTTTCTGAAATTATGGTTACTTTTCTAATATATGCACTTAATTTGAATAAACAGGTAAGGAAAGCTAGGAGAGGTACTGCCAGTCCACCCTAATATATCAGTAGACTTAAAAAGCCTGCAGCTGGAATCAGCCCTGATCTGGATGTTGATATATCTACTGTATCTGGGTCACAGTATGGCCACGATGAAGTCAAATAGGACGATGATAGTGATAAGAGGAAGACTAATCACTTACCCAAATACAATTGAAAAGATGGCTTATGTACAAGCCATTGGTTTTCTGCCCTTTGATAAATGCATGCAACTTTCCCCCCCACCCCCCTTTTTTTTTGTGTGTGTTTTTTTTTTTTTTTAAATCTGAGGCTTAATCTGCTAATGGTCTTCACAGAAGGTGATTACTTTTTAGCTTGGTACAGATGTGATTGGACATGTGCTGCAACTGCAGCGAGGGGAGCCTTTGGGATAGACTCAGGTTGTCAAATCCAAATGTGACTGTTGTCTTCTGCAGTGTCTTTTTTTTTGGTATCTCTAGATGACAGACATTCACCACAGCCTCTTGTGCAGACACAGGACTGTGGCAGGCACACTCTGAGGCATCTTTTAACGTAAAGTAGCATGAGTGCTGATGGTGAGCTCAGATGGTTTTTGTTGTTGGTAGAGCAAATGCATACCTCCTTTCTGAACAGAAGGTTGCTACATGCACAGCTTGAGTGATCACAACACTACTGCTTATCTGAAAGCCGCACAAACATCGTTACCCAATGTATGACAAACTCCCTTCTTTCCCCCCAAACCCAGCATTTTAAAGTCTGTGCTCTGCATGTTTTCTCACCTCTTTACTAGTGCTTGTGTAAACTGCTGCGGATTTGCATTTTGATTGCCACGCAAGTTACAGAAAATTGGTGTTGAGGGTTTAAAATTGGGATTTGAAAAAGCCAGCAGTAGATGCAAGCAACAATGTTTTATGAGTGCAGACATGCCAAAAGAGAATGCTATGTGTAAAGGAGCATCTCTGCAGATGGCTCTTCCTTTATTTAGCCTCCTGGGTATTATGTACTGATACTGTTTCTGGTTTTGAACTAAATAAGTAGGTCACTGGAAGATCTTAAAAATGATTGTATGACTAGTGATTTAATTTTTTTTCCCCCCACCCCGGTACAAAATCTGAATAATAAAATCTGAAATAATGAAATAATTATCAGAATAATAAAAACTTACACAGTATTTTTAAAACCTAATCAGATGTCAAATCTGATATTAAGGTTGATTTCACTGTCAATCTTATGATGCTTGGGAAAAAAAAAAAAAAGAAGAGTTAATAGAATTAATTGTGGTAGCTGAAGAAGAGTGTAATGCTTGATGCTTTGTCCATTCAATGAAGGAAAACATCTAAAAAATTCATATACAGTATGTTGGTGGAATTCTCTCTCGTTACTGCCAAATTTAGGATCACAGCTGGAGAGACATAATCATAGGAATCTGGCTTGAAAGTTCCATCCTAGTCATTGAAAATGTGACGTGAAAATGGTGACTGAAATGCCGCTGTTTTGTGTGGCAATGTTGTTATAGTCATCAAGCCCTTTCTGCATATAGGAAACCAAGAGGAGACATAGAATTTGTAAGGTTGCTGCATAAAACATGTACCTATGGGCATCTAGGAGCTGCTCAGCTTGCCTTGCCAGGAAGAGTTTAAATGAGGTTGCTTTATTTACTTGAAAGTGAAAGGGAATGTGTTTCACTGCCTGCTCCAACACATCTAAAAAGAAATAAAATTAGAAGAATTTATGTGAAAGAGTTAATAGCACAGGAACAGTAAGATCGAAGAAGGCAATGCGAATGTATAAAATATGGCAACAAACAGAAATGGAGAAGAAGACTTTTAAAGGGCTTTCCATGTTTCATACCAGTAGGAGCAGTAGAGGGTGAAAGGGCTAATTATTTTAAGAAAATCAAGACATTTCAAAAATGTTTTAGACAAAGGAAAGATTTATGTAAGAGAATACATGAGACATTTACCTTAAGCAGCAGAGGTTTGTATTTTCTGCATTCCTACATCCCTGTTTTAGAAGGGTATTGCCAAAAAAGACTAAAGGTAGAAAGACAGAAAACTCTATCTGTGTTGCAGTGCTGTCCAGACTGCTTTGTAAAAGAAAAATAAATCTGCTTGTACTATCTCCCTGTCTTGGATGGGCAGACCTGTAGAAGATATGATTATAATTGCAAATTATACAGGAGAGACATGCTCTGTGCTTCGGGCCAATCTCTTTTTGGTTGCCTTTTTTTTGGTTTTTGTTGTTCACTTGATGCTGCATGTGCAGCCTGCTGATCTATTGCAGCATCTGAGCTGTGAGACCATTGTGTTTGGAACCTGTGCATTGTAGAAATAACTGATTTGATTACTAAAAAGGAAGAAACAAAAAAAAATATTGTAAAAATAATGGCATAATTAAGCTTGTTTTCGGCCTTCTTACCCCCTTATCTTGTCGCAGAATGAAGAAAGAATTATTTTGGCAGTCAAGCATATCTGCCTCTATCTTAACTAGAAGCCTCAAATTGTCATTTAAATGTCGTAGCAGTACATGATTTTTTTTGTTATCTTTTGTGAGTCTTGAGGGGATTAGCAGGTAAGAGAGCCTCTCAGCTTCTGTATTTTGAGACAGAAATTGTTTCCCCTACTAGAATTTTTGTCACTGCCATACTGATTGCTGCCGTACCCACTCAGGCATGACCAGAATCCCAATATGCCTATCAGAAGCACTCTTTCCAAACAACTATTTTTGCCTCTGCTTACATCTTCCATGTAGGCTAAGCCATGGCACCAGACAGAAATCACTTGTCATATGTATCAGCACTTACTATGGCCTCTTGCATGCCTCTCTCCTTCCACTCGTGCAAAGACTGTGGCTGCTCATTTACAGTGTTGCTCCTTGAAGAACTACTGACCCCCTAGAGAGGCTCTGCACATCAGAAAATCACTGCTCAGCTTATCAAAGGAGCCAGCCCTTTCTGAAAGGAAGATTACATTAGGAATTACAGAGAATATTGAAAATAGAGGTTCAGAACATTTGTCACAAGGAGTTCTCTGGCACATTTCCTCCTTGCTCCTTTCTGTAATCTCATCTGTTCAACAACTCCAACCATAATCCATCACAGTTGTGTGGAAGGATGCCTCTCACTTTTGACCCTTCTATGTCTCTGTCCCACTGAGTCTTACACTTCCTTACTGATTTTTGAGAACAACTTAATCTCATCTATTCCCTGCCTATCTCCTCGACAAGTTTTCCCATCCCTTCCTTGATCCCAGTCTTTGTATCTGTGTTGCCTTACCCACTTTCACAGTATCTTATCATTGTTGTATTTAGACTCACTGACTTACATGGTGACAGGAATTACATTTTACACAGAAATGTTAAGTCTATCACCCTTTAGGAAGGTGATACAGCTGACATCCCAGTTGAAGTGCTTCTATAGCCATTTTGCTGCTAGAAAGGTATGACTTGGTTGCCATTACTGACCTTTGGTGAGATGAATCTCATGTCTAGAGTGTGGCTATCAATGGTTTCAGGCTGTTCAGAAGGGACAGGCAAAGGAGGAAGGGCAGAGGTTTTGTCTTCTTGCATAAAGAAATGGACAGAACGTGAGTACCTGAACAATAGCCACGAGCAGGTTAAGGCTTAAGGGTAAGAATTGGAGGCTGTGAGGCAACAAAGAGAACTTTGTGGTTGGTGTATACTGCAGGCCACTCAAATCAACAGCTACAGGAGGCTTCACGCTGACAGGATTTTGTCCTGCTGGAGGACTTCAGAACTCCAGCATCTGCTGGAAAAGTAGTATGGCAAGCTGCAGGCAGTGGAGGAAGCTCCTGGAAGGACAACTTCTTAAGACAAGTAGTAGTCAGCTCTGCTAGAAGTGATGCAATACTGGACCTGATGGTCACCAATGCAAGTGAGCTAGTTGGTGATGTCAAGATTGAGGGAAATTTGGGCTGCAGTGATCATACACTGGTAGAGTTCCCAATTCTGTGAGATATGTGTGGATAAAAAAATACGGTCTGTAAGGAAAAAGAGAGTGTACCCTCCACAGTGAGTGAAACTGGCAAGCTGGTAACTACCAACAAAGAGAAGGCTGAGCTATGCAACCTTTTTGTGCCAGTCCTTACTGGCAGTGTCTCTTCTCACACCTCCCAAGTGGATGGATTGCAAGGGGACCAAAGTCCCTCCCACTTTAAGAGAAGATCAAGTTGATGACCACTCAAGAAACTTGGACATAAGTCTATGTGAGCTAACAAGATGCATCCCTGAGTCCTGAGGGAAGTGGCTGATACACTTGCCAAGCCACTCTTCCATGATACTTGAAAAGTCCTGGCAGTCAGGTGAAGTCCCTGGTGACTGGAAAAAGGGAAACATTGCATCCATGTTTTTAGAGTAGAAAGGAGGACTCTGGAAACTACTGAGATGTCAGCCTCACTTCTGTGCATGGGAAGATCATGGAAATTTGATGAGAGCCTCCTGGAAACTATACTAAGGCAGATTGATGACAGGGAGGTGACTTGAGGCTGCCAGCATGGTTTCACCAGGGGTAAGTCCTGCCTGACCAACTTAGTGGCCTTCTAAGGAGTGACTCCATCAGTGAACCAGGAAAAGGCAATGGATGTCATCAGTCTGGAGAGCCGTAAAATCTTTGACCTAGTCCTCCACAACATCCTTCTCTCTAAATTGAAGAGATACAGATTTGATGGGTGGACTCTCCAGTGGCTAAGGAATTGGTTGGATGGTCACATCCTGAGGCTCCTGGTCAATGGCTTGATATCTAGCTGGTGATCAGTAACAAGTGGTGTTGCTTTTGGGGTCTGTACTGAGTCGAGTGCTGTTTAATTTCTTCATCAATGAATAGTGGGATCATGTGCACCTGAACAGACGCTCTAAAACCACTACAGAACTCCCCAAAATATTCATTAATGTCTAGAAATAGGTTGACCTCTGTGGGATTATTTTTGATCCACAGCATTGCCATCAAAAGAAATGTTGCCATGACTTCATGTTGTCATGATAATTTCTTTATGTATCTCATGATACATTTTTCCTTCAGCCGATGAGCTTTAAAAATCTTGGATTTGCATTTTATCTCCAAGGTTGCATAACAGGCATGAAATGTCAGATAAAAAAGCCAAAGCTGTTTCTCATTCTTTTCAGAGTTTCTGCACTACAGATTGTAAAAAGTTGTTGTGTAATTAGACTTAAATAATGCTGGAAACAAATCAGCAGACTCCCTTAGATTTATCCTCTGCATTCTTCTTATGCAGATTAAATAGAAACATTTCTTTATGGTTCGTAGAAGCCACTAATTAAGTTATACATTAATAACTTGAGAAATCTGTTGTCCCAACAGTCTCAGACTACTGCCAATTACAATCCAATTAGTTCCTGTTTTACTGTCAAAACAAGTCCATGAAATGTTTCTCTTTAATACAGCTAATATTTTTTTTTTTCTAGTATAAATTTCAGTGGGTTTTGTTCGGAGCTTCTTTCAGGAAGCAAATCTAACTATTAATAATTTCTCACATATAATTAAGTGAAGCACAGTGGAACACTATTATAATTCTTAAACACTGCAAAACAATACAAACTCAAAATCAAAAGGGCTTTTTCACTTGACAGGAAAAAAAAAGTCTGCAAGTGCAGGGTCCTGCACAAGGTTGGAACAGTCCCTGTTATCAATGCAGGCTGGGTGATAGTAAGCAGCCCTGTTCTGGGCTCCCTGTTTAGGGAGTTTTGGTGGATGAGAAACTGGGTATGAGACAACAGTGTGCACTTGCAGCCCAGAAAGCCAGTGGCATCCTGGATTGCATCAAAAGTGTGGCCAGAAGATGGAGAGAAGTGATTCTGCTACTTTGTTCTGGTTAAGACCTCGTCTGGAGTACTGCATCCAGCTCTGGGGCCGTCAATACAGGAAATAACATGGACCTGAGGAAGCAGGTCCAGAGGAGGGCAACAAAGGTGATCAGAGGGCTGGAACATCTCACCTGTGAGGACATGCTGAGGGAGCTGGGGTTGTTCAGCCTGGAGAAGGCTTCAGAGAGACCTAATAACAGCCCTCCAGTACCTGAAGGGGGCCTACAAGAAGGCTGGAGAGAGACTGTTTACAATTGCCTGCAATGATATGACAAGGGGCAATGGCTTCAAACTAGTGAAGAGCAGATTTAGATTGGATGCTAGGGACAAGTTCTTTACTGTGTGGGTGGTGGAACACTGCAGTAGGTTGCCCGGGTGGGTGGTTGAGGCCCCATCCAGGAAGATATTCAAGGTCAGGCTTGACAAAGCTGTGAGTAGTCTGATCTAGTTGGAGATGTCCTGCTGATTGCAGTGGGATTTGACTTAGATATCCTGTGGAGGTCCCTTTCAATCCAAACCATTCTGTGATTCTCCATGTATAATAATCTGCTAATATATAGCCTATTTATTCATTCTCTGTAGAGATCAATTTAGTAACTGTTTTCTTCTATTTATGACTTTTGTTTTTCCAAGTTCACTCACTCAGAGGGAAAAAAAAAAAAAAAAGAGTAAAAAAAGGAAAGATCCAGTGACTGAAATAACATCCTTACATAGAAAGTGGCACAGAAAAATGACTGGCTGGGATTTACAGATGTCTTTATTCATGCTTTTAAATAAAAGCTGTATGGAAAAGTCAGTGTAAATTTGATGAGATCATAAAAGATCAAATGCTGTTAGAGGCTTGCAGGGAAGTCTGGTGAATAATCATTATTCTGAGAAGGGGAATGTGCATCAATGTAATCCTTTAAAATAATCTCCAAAATAACTCTAATCCTGAAAATAACTTTTTGAATTTGTAGAAGGATAGGAAAAAAAAAAATTAGGTGAAGTGCTTATAATATGAAATCAGGGTAGATAAAATACTTTAAAGCTGCAGGAGTAAAACAGGTTTGATTCTTAAATGAATTTTGGGCAAAAGCAAAGAATGATTTTTGTGCAATGTGCCAAAATAAAAGCTATACAGTGGTATCAAGGCGTTCTGCAGAAATATGCAGTCTAAAGTGGCATTTTCAATACAGGGGTGGGGGTTGTTTGTTTGTCTTGCAAAAATTAAATAAAGATCATCTTCTTCATAGCAAGCAGCCAATTCCCAGGAATTCAGAAGGCCAATTTTGAGAAACAATATCAAGAATCTGTTGTAGGTTAGGAAGTAGCTGCAAGAACAGGCTGCTATAAAAACTGTGATCTGGCATAGGTGCTTTTTGCCTTCCTGAAGCTAATAATGAATATTCTACTGTGTATTCAAAGTTGTTTTTTTCTTAAAAGTTAATAAATGTTTAATGTGAAAGAATTAGCAACAGGCATCCCTAAACTGACAGTACTGCCCAAACAGGAAAGTTCAGATGGGTACTTTTTAAGGTAAGGTGGCCAAAGACACTTTAGTTTAGTCCCATTCACTTGATGGCACATGACAGGAACTTTGTGCTGATGCTGCAGTCGAAGTGAATCTTAGTCATTTTGCACTCACACTCCAGTTTCACACATGGTATTTCACAACAGGAACTGACTAATAGGATAACCTCACACTAAGGTGCAGTACCAGCCTTGAAATAAAAGGTGGAGTGTGCTGAGCTCCCAAAGGATGTAGCCAATTAGCACATTCTCTAATGGGATCTTGCTGTCATGGGATCAGAGTTTGATTTCCCTCAAACTGAAAAATATTCAGACTTCTTAAAGGTTTGGTTCTCAAGAGCTGCTTTATGTTTTCTGAGTAGGGCACAATTAGGCAACATGCCTGACATCTCAAGGAGTGTTAAGAGACTGATTCTAGGTAGAGATGTGTGCACTTTAGTTTCATATTTATTGAGTAGAATGATAAAGAAGAGATTACTCCAGTATTTAGATTGGAGTGAGTTTTGGCTTCCTTCTTTGCCATTTCTTTTCTTTTCTTTCCTCTTTTGTAATTAATAAAGGTTCTGAGCTTGTTTTGTATAGGTAATACTTGAAACTAACCCAAGTTTTATGATCTATAAAACCTTGGTAACATATCTAGGTTCCCCCAATGCATCATGTAATTCTTTTTGAGAGAGGCACACACACATGTAAATGTTTTGGGGTTTTTTTTTGGTTGGTTGGATTTTGTTTTCAAAATACCCTGGAAATGTCACCTGTTTCTACATGACAGACTTTTAATCTAGTTCTATATGATAACAAAGGAAGCTGTCCTCCTGCAACCATTTATTATCCCCACCTCCAGCAAATTCTGTCTTTCTAAGCCAGTAGTAATTCCTTTCTGTGTATTAGCTACTGTTATTTTTTTTTCTTCCATAATCATGTCCTGCTGCTTTTTGAACATAATCACCTCCAGCAAGAAGTTCTCGAGCTGTTTGCTTATGTTATGTGAGGAACCTTTTTTTTGGTTTGGTTTTAATTGTAATTCAGTTCTAGTTTTGATTGAAACCCCTTCTTTGTTTATTGTAAAATAATAGCAAATATAATCATGGAATTGTCAGGGCTGAAAGGGATCCCAAGGGTCATCTAGCTCCAACCCCCCTGCAAGGACACCTCACAGTAGAACAGGTTGCTCAGAGCCACATCCAGCCTGCTCAGGGATGGGGCTTCTACCACCTCTTTGACCAGACTGTTCCAGTGTCTCACCACTCTCATGGTGAAGAACTTCTTCCTAACATCCAATCTGAATCTCCCCACTTCTAGTTTTGCTCCATTTCCCCCTAGCCCTGTCACTACCTGACATCCTAAAAACTCCCTGTCAGGCTTATCAACAAGTTCATGAAAGACAAGGGTAGCCTAAGTCTTAGCATTGTGGATCTCTGTTGTCTTATTTGAATGTACATCTGTAAATACTAAGTATGACCCCCAGCATAACTATCCAGCACCTTAGATCTATGCAGTTATTCTCAAAACAAAGATGCAGTTATGAGACCTTTAAAAATAAATACACATTTTTAAAGTTCCCTGCTTTAGATAATATTAGCTGCTTTAAAATAGTAGATGTTTGTAGAATGATGAAGTTGTTGAGGTCAAGATCTTAACAGATTTCACTGAGGTAGATATTTTTACAGTTAAGGAGACCAGCCAGAGTTAGCCTATTGTCATACTGAATAGAAGAGAATTGTTCAGTGGCCAGGGACCCACAGTGATCATCTAGTCCAACTGCCTGACCATTTCAGGGCTGAGTAGAAGTTAAAGGGAATACGGTAGTAGCTCAGCTAGTAATCCAGCTTTTCATGGAGAACAGAGCTCAGGAGCAGCATAACTGCCTGGCAGTGACACTTAGGTATGTAGATTGTCTCTTGCTGACATCCTAAAGGATCTGAAATGTGAAGAAGGGGAAGACTGGGAAGCGTACATCCAGCCCAGCTGCCTGTTTTGCTTTGTACTGTGTGCTGAAGGGAGCTTCTTCAGCTCAGTGATTGTGAGTAAAGTTTGATTGTTGAAAAGAAGCTTGTCAGGGCTGCAAAAGGGTGAACGAAACACCCACAGCTAATGATTCTGTATGCAGGAGAAGAGCACAGCCTTAGTCCTCTGTGATTATATGTTTTGAAGTGTGTTTTCTGGGTAGTGGTTGCAAGTAGAGTGTGCATCTTTGAGATGCAGCTCAGTGCCCTTGACAGCCTGTTGTAACTCAAGGGCCCAAAGCTTCCACAGGTATGAGACTTTGAGTCACCAGAGAGCTGCTCACATTGACTTGTGTTTGCTGCCTCTGGCATGTCTCTAAAGACAAGTCTGTTGAATGGCATCACCTCTCTGCAAAATCCTCAGCAGAGCATCCAGTTTCTCTCTTGCCAAGCCTTTTGTGAATGTTAGCCTGTCATAATGTGCCTCAGCAGGAAAATTTAAGTGGACACTGAAGCAGCTGGTATTTTGATGGGGTTAGGTGGTATAAGAATGTGTGTGGAGTATGCAAAGGCTTATTAGGTCATCATTTTTCATCTTAGTCTCAAGAAATGCTCTTGTGAATGAAGTGTGACTGTAGATATTTAAGAGAGAGGTGTTTTTATTGGTTTGGGATTGACCTACAAAACCAGGATTGACCTATCCACTTAGTCCACCTCTCCTGTAAACTGCTGGGAAATTAACTAGTGCCTAGCCTGCTGCAAGCATGTAATTTCAGGTCAAAAAAACATTCCCTGTGTGAGTATTAATCATCCAGCACCTTTGACCTTTCAAAACGTACAGAGAAAAGCAAGCTGGACTATAAAATTGTTATTGGTGATGAAAGCCCTACTGGGGCAGGGGTGGGAGGCCTTAGCTTGATGCTTTCTGCATCAATCTAACAGAAAAGAATAAGAGAGAATTTCTGGTGCCAATATGAATGTTCCCATGAAGATTTGGTGTTTGCAAGCAGTGGTTGGCAGCAATGATCTTGTGCTTCTTCTGAAACATGTTAATGGAATTCTGTTGAGTAAATCACCTCACTAACCATCTAAAAAGGCCATTACAAAAGATGAAACATCTTTTAAAGTGTTTGTTGTCAGGGCGTATGGTGGAATCTTATCTCCACTTTGAAAGCACTGCTGACACTTGAGTGGTGTTGATGGGCTAATGGATACCCCAAACCAAAAATACTCTGAGCTGGAATGAAACAGCCCTTGGTTTTGTGACTGATTCTGTGTGTTGAAGCAGGTTTCAGGTACCCACCTCTGCTCTGTTGAAGTAGAAATAATTAACACTTAGTTTCTTGCAGAATATGGATTCATTAGTGTAAGACACTGCCTTTTTCCACTACTTCTACTCGCTGTTTGTGGGAGAATGGAAAACCACCTTGTGTCCTGCAGGGCTGTCACTTCACAGAATCACAGGACCATTCAGGTTGGAAAAGACCCTCATGATCACCAAGTCCAACTAATAAACTTACTCTACAGGGTTCACCCTACACTGTATCCCCAAACACCACATCCAAATCACTCCTAAACACACCCAGAGCTGGTGACTCAGGGAGCAAAGTATTTGCCCTGTCTATATTGGTCCCTAGCTATAACCTCAGAGTTTTTCAGATACTGTACTCCCAATTGCTGTATCTTCCCATTTTCCTTAATAATAATTCCCTGTCATAGAATGGTACTTGGTGTCATGGTCTAGTCTTGAGGTCTGTGGTAACGGGTTGGACTTGATGATCTTTGAGGTCTCTTCCAACCCTGGTGATGCTGTGGTAAGATTGGAAGGGACCTCAAGGATCATCTAGTTCCAACCCCCTGCCATAGGCAGGGACACCTCCCACTAGTACAGGTCACTCAAGGCCTCGTCCANCTTCAGATACTGTCCTGTTTGTTGTGTTTACAGTTAGTAACTTATGAGGTATGTATGTGCTAATAGCCTCAGCAAAGGCTAGAGCAACACCAAGAAATAGTAAGCATCACTAGATACAAACAGGCTTCATGTATTGAACAAATGGTTACCACAAAGAACCAGATATAACCTTTCTCCATTGTTATTGTCATATGTATGATAAAAAGCAAGTCTTTGACTCCCAAAAGGGGATGGATGGAGATATATATATTTTTTTTCCTCTATTATATCTATAATATATATATATTTATATATAAAATATGTATCTTTTATATATATAAAATATATATCTTATATATAAGATATATATATAAATATATNNATATATTTATGTTTAAATATAAATAAATTTAAATAAATAAATAAATAAATATATTTATATATTTATATATATATAATATATATATATTTATGCATATTTCTAATTTCTATTTAAATATTATTGTAAGGCCCCAGTTAGGACCAAGTTGCTTAGAAGACTTCTTCTAAACCATGCAGTACACTGCTGGGACTGCTTTTTGTCATTTGATGAAAGAACATATAGCTGAATAATGGGGGAAAAAACAAACCAAACCCAAACATTTTTTGTATTCTTAATCTTGATATTTCCAGGGTTCTACAAGATGATAATGGGTCAGTCCTTTTATGCTGCCCAAGTGTTCCTTGCAAATAAAAATCAGGACATCAGCCTGATGTTTCTTGGAGCACAACAGAAGTGTGTCCACTCTCTGCAAGAGAAATTGCTTTTACTGGGTTTTTTTTTTGTTTTTTTAAAACCTTGTTTCAGAGAAACAGAGAAGCTGAAGGGGAAATAGAAGACACCATTTCATTGCAGATAATTTGAAACATCAGGTTCTTTGCTTCTTTAAGGTCTCTTGCATTGCCATTCAGACTTTTTTCTTCTCTGTAAGTTGTGTAATACAGCTGATGTATTTAGTTGCTGATAGTGAAATTCCCTTTGACTGTGAAGAGTGTTTGAAGTGAAACATGCAATTAATATTGAATTTTCCTCAGATAAATGTTCCATTTCTTACAGAGAAATTATGAAAGCCTCTGATATCATTCCTAGTAATAGAGGAAGGTCTGTTAGCATCTGGATTAGTGACTGAAACCAAGGTCTTAAAGGCCACCAAGGGAGCAGCAGAATCACTGTCTGAGCTTGTATTGTTGGATTTTAGCTATTAGTGTTTGAATTATTGAAAAAGGGAAGCTCTAAAATAGCTGTGGGTTTTGTTTTTTTTCAAATCTCTCACTGTAATGTGTACATTTTGTCTGCTTATTTAAAAATGGGACCATATCTTCAATAGAAACTGTTGCTTTAAATGTATTTAATTCAGATTTATTAATCAGTATAAATATATTCAGTTATTTCATAAAATAGTGCCTTCTGCAGCTTTAAATTAATAGTGATTTGTAGGCAGAACATAATGTATTTATGCCTTCCAAAGGAAGGTGAAAACCAAACATTCCCAATGGCATTTTTCAAACCTTTTTTTTTTTTTTTAAAAAAAACCATATTTTACTCTGTTAACATATAACAGATTGATTGGTAATAGCTCTTTCTTATGAGCCTGGTGAGACACTGGAATGAGTTGCTGTTCTCTGTTAAAGGTACCCAGGCTCAGACCATGACATTTGCCCAGAGAAGTACATATGTCATCCCTGGAAGTGTTTAAGATCAGGCTGTATGAGGCTTTGAGCAACCTGGTTTAGTGGGAGGTGTCCCTGGCCACGGCAGGGGGATTGGAACTAGATCTTTAATGTCCCTTCCAACTTAAGCTATTCTGTGATTCTATGATAATTGAGTGCTTGAAATGAGATTGTGATGGTAAAGAGCTTTGTGGTCCTTCCAGTATCTTCAGTTTTGCTCTGAGTTAACATCTAACTTAATTTTCAGTGGTGTCTAATTTTAATGCGTGGTCAGGTGCTGCGGTCTGAACAGTAATGGTGACTTGCAACATCTTACAAACCAAAGCTTCATGAAAGCAGTAGGGAGGATGAGCAGCATCATGCCTGTATGGTGACTCATCTAATCACAAACACAGGGTCATAAGCAATGCCATGGCCATGGCAAACTGCCAGGGACACACTGGTCTCTGGGTCATCTGGCAGCAGCAATCAGTTGTGCAAATGCCTTTTACATATGGCTAAGAGTCAGGCAGCTGCCTTGACTCCAGCAATGGCATTGTGAGTGGAGAAAATCCTACCTAATGTCAACAACATGCGCAGCATCTTGCCTATACTGCCCATGTTGGGCACAGGGCAGGGGGTCAGCAGTCTGTCTACACTCCTAATGCCCGTCAAGAGCAGGGTGTCTGGAGGCAGGGTGGTGAGGGTAAAAAATTAGTTACTTGTGTGAATATCTTTAGGTGCTCTGAAACAAAACATTGCACTAACATTGTGTGGGTTGTGCAATTACTGTCTGGTCTGAAAATGATTCCAGGTTCTCACTCAACTGAGGCAGGATAATTTAAGGGTTTGAGACAGCTGAAGACTCCCACTTGCACTATCAGCTGCAGAAGGAGCTAAAGCAGGGGTATTTTGTATGTGAAATTCACTGTTTTGAGCCTTTGTCCTTTTCTGATTGATTGTTTCAAACCTTTCTTCCTGCCTTCCTCAGTCACTGTACCTCAACTTCAGTGTTGCTTGCCTGCTGTGTACATTTTCCCATTTTCTCTCTATTTGACATAAACCTTCCCAGGAAAATCCAGCACCAAAAGCAACTGTCCAAAAAATTAATCCAACTAACATGCCTGCAGTCATCATATTGTTTATTTTACATGTGTGCTACATGTATGTCCCCTGAGCATGAGCTCACTTGTTAACTCTGTGGGGTAGCACCTGGACACTACTTCTCAGAAGCTGCACAGCATCTTACACAGCAAGGACAGATGTGGGTGCTTCTTAGACCAGAAAAATGAATATGAGTAAAAGAATCACAGAAATGTTCAGGTTGGATTAACAACCCTTGGGATCACCAAAGCCAACCCATATCCCTACTTTACAAGGTTCACCCCTGAACCTTAGCCCCAAACACCACATCCAAACGACTTTTAAACACACCCAGGGGTGGTGACTCCACTGGGAAAAAAATGTTCCTAACGTCCAGTCTCAACCTCCCCAGTCGCAGCTTGAGGCCATTCTCCTTTGTTCTGTCTCCAGTTACCTGTGAGAAGAGACCAGCACCAACCTTTCCACAACCTCCTTTCAGGTAGTTGTAGAGCAATGAGTGCACCTTGCAGAAAAGCCTCTTGCTTCAAACTCAGGACTTCTAGGGAGAGAATGCTGTCTTCCTGGTTATTTGTTTGAATGGTCAAAAAAAGAAGTCTCACCTCTGATTTCAATTCCTTTGTCTGTTCTATAACATCCACCCCTGACAACTTTTACATGGTGCTGTGCTATTCTAGGGAAATTCTGATCAACTGACATGAAGTCAGGTTTCTTCCCACTATAATCTTCCCTCTCTGGGGTGGCTTTACTGCCTTTACAAATCAGAACTGGAAGGAAAAATGCAGAGTTCACTAATTAAACAGAACACACTGATTTGCATATAGTAAGGAGATGCATGTGGCTGGCAGTATATTTTATTCTCTTTGCTACACAGCTGACTTTTGTTTCTTTCAGTGGTGCCATACTGGGCTGAGCTTTCATTTGCTTACATTAACCTGCTGTTGAACAAATAATTGTGCCCTTTTTCAAGCGTGCCGGTTCTCTAGAAGACTGTAACAATTTTTCACTCCAAATAAATGAAGTATTATGAAGAAGAAAAAGAAAAGACGTATAAGGAGAAGGAAAAAAACAAAAGAAATTAAAAAAGAGAAATAAGGGCAAGTAAGGGAAAAAAGGAGGGAGGGGGGGAAAAAAAAAGGCAATGATATTGATGACTTAGTAATGAGGTTACAATATTTAAGATGGATTTAGGCTTCTGTGTTTGAGTTATAGTTATCTTGTTATACTTTTATGTGAGGCAAACTGTTGGTGTCCAGTCATGTTATATTTTTATGTGAGGCAAATTGTTGGTGTCCAATCATAAACCAAATTTGTATTTTAAGAGGGAGCAAGAGCTTCTCCAGTTCTCCAGTGAAACTGAAATTGAGTCAGATCAAACAGTATGGTGGAGATGTAGACCGAATGCGTGCGTGTCCTTTCTCAGAGAATATTTTTTCTTCCTTAATGCATCTGAAGAGACTTAGAGAGATTTTACAACTGCTAATGTAGCCTGGGCAGGTAATTACCTCTTACACATTCTCCAGAAAAATAAACAGTGACCATGTACAGTAAATGGCCTTAGAGACACTGAAATTCCCAAGCCAGTCTTTCTTTCTTACCGATTCCAACAAACATTTACACGTAGATGAGTTTTTCAAATTATTAAGAAAGACTTTTCAGTCACTCTTACCTCTCTGGAAAGAGTCTCCTTGAAACCAAATGACCTTTCTGTCTTTTGGAGCCATTTGAAGAGTTTTCAGCATAATTCAGGCCGATAAGGATCTCTGCATCACCTACTTGGCAAGAGGGTGAGTGCTTCTTTGTCCAGCACTAACCTTCTCTGCTCATTATCTCTGGTGAGGGCTGTTTTAATTGAAGTCATCCCTTCTGAAAGCTATCTCTAACCTAGTTCGTTATCGATTTTGAAAGATCTGGCTTGTTAAAATTTCCTTGCCAATGAGTTAACCTTCTTACCTTAAGGTGAATTCAAATTGAGAATGACACTTCTAATTTCTGAAGTCGTGCAGCCAAAGGAGCTGTGCTGAGGCAGTGTGATGTTAGCTCAGTCTTTTAAAAGGATAGCATTTGTTATTTCGCTTGATGAGCCTTCATGGGCTGTACGTTAGATCTTCACTCAGGTGCAGCTGCTTTCTGCAATAGCTTTTAATTGAATATTACAATATCACAAAAGGATGCTCTCTGATTTGTGCTTGCTTCTTGAAGCTGTGTTGTAAAGTCACACCCAGGAAATCAGTTCTAATCAAGGATTAGCAAAGCTGAAAACCATGGAGTTAAGTAGGTGATGTAGATATTTAATTGGCCAAACTGACTTTACAGTGAGAGTGATGGAACACTGGAACAGGCTGCCCAGAGAGGTTGTGGAGTCTCTTTCTCTTGAGACTTTCAGAACCTTCCTGGATGCATTCCTGTGTGGACTACCCTAGGGAATCCTACTTTTGGCAGGGGAGTTGGACTCAATAATCTCTGGAGGTCCCTTCCAACCTCATAACATTCTATATTCCTGTGATCCTGACCTCACAGCATCATTGGAGCAGTTTTGATGAACTGAGCTCTGCAGATGCTTTTTTCTCACATACATTTTTCCTAATTCCATCTGCAGAGGTTTCTTAAGTACTCACTATCCTAAACTTTTGAATATTATAAGTGACTATAGATGGTCACAACCCTGTTCAGATACATAGAACTCTCCCAATATTTATTTTCACCTTTAAATCACACTTGCACAGGGACTGGTCCTTCACCATGTAGTACATCAATATCACCTTTGTCCAATAGTTTGAAGTGGTGGAAAGAAGAATTTTAAGAATTAATATATGTCTATAAGTGCACATAGTTCAGCAAAGCTTAAATAAGGAGATTAAATGCTTGTGGTAATCCATAAAAAGTGCATTATAAAGTCTTCTCAATGTATAATTTTGAATCTTTTCTACCATCTTATATCTGTCTTTTTTCTTTCTCTGTTCAACTGGAGTTAATAATCATAAACACATTTAGGAGTTAATTTCTAATGTAGGGAATATTTATTGAAGTGGGGAATATTTATTTGAAGTTAATGGGAATTATCCCTTAGTTAGATTTTTTTTTTTTTTTTTTTTTAGTTTTGTACGGAATTTTCACAAGAAATTGTTCTTCCTGTCAGTTTCCTGGTGCAGAATCTCTGATGTGGAATTAAATAGCCATTTCTAGAAAGGTAGACTTTATAGTGAATTCTGTAATTCATGAATCCAAACCCATAGCAAATAGCATTTTTCTACTGTTTGCTTCCTGGATATATCTATTCCTAAATAGATAATCTCATCTAGTCTTTATGCAGTGGTTTCAACATTGGCATAGTGAGGTTTGAGGAACTGAGATTCCTGGAAAATATGTAACCAAATAGTTCTTTTTTGACTTTTGTGTTTGATAGTGGCATGTATGCGCTTCACAAAATCACAGAGTGGATGAGGTTGGAAGGGAGCACTGGAGGTTACCTTGTCCAACTTCCCTGCTCAAGCAGAGCCACCTAGAACCAGTTGCCCAGGATTTTATCCAGGTAGCTTTTGAGTATCTCCAAGGATAGAGACACTGTATTGTCTCTGGGCAACCTGTTCCAGCATTCAGTCACTCTCACAACAAAAAAATCTGTTCCCTGATGTTAAGCAGGAACCTTCTGTATTTGTTTTGTGTCCACTGCCTCTGGTCCTGGCAGTAGGCACCACTGCAAAGAACCTGGCTCCATACTCTTTGCACCCTCCCTTCAGGCATTTGTACACAGAGATGAGATTCACCCTAAGCCTTCTCTCATCTTCCCTTCTGTATTTAGATTAGAGATGATATTTTGTCTGCACTGCTTTGTGCTGAGACTTTGTGGAAATTTAAATATTGCCTGGTTTTGTCTTGGAGGTTGGTAAAGTGATCCCTAAGTTTCTGCTGACAAGAAGAATTTGGTGATAGTCAAGATCAGACTTAAATAATTGTTTGTAAAACATAATAGATGGCCTTAAACATCCTGTAGTAATGTGAATTCCACTTTAGCATTCTCATGCCTTTCACAGAAGTATGCTTGGTAGAGGAAATACTATCCAGCTTATTATCTTTACTAGCATGGGCTTTTAGAATTGTGGCTGGCTTTCTGAAAGAGCAGAAACCAAAGGTTTCTTTTCTTCTTGCCTTTGCTTGTTTTAAAAGAATCACAGAATTAACCAGATTGGAAAAGACCTTTAAGATCATCCAGTCCAACCTATCACCCAACACCTTTTAACTAACTAAACCATGGCACTAAGTGCCCGATTCAGTCTTCTCTTAAACACCTTCAGGGGTGGTGACTCCACCACCTCCTTAGGCAGCTCATTCCAATGCCAATCACTCTCTCTGTAAAGAACTTCCTTCTAATATTCAGCCTAGACCTCCCCTGGCACAACTTGAGACTGTGTCCCCTTGTTCTATTGCTGGTTGCCTGGGAGAAGAGACGAAACCCACCTGGCTACAACCTCCTGTCAGGTAGTCATAGACAGCAATGAGGTCTGCTCAGAGCCTCCTTTTCTCCAGGCTGCACACCCCCAGCTCCCTCAGCCTTCTTCCTACACCTTGCTTTGTCTTACAGTCTTTTAGGCTGAACTCTCAATTTCCCTTTCATGTAAAGGTTTGCCTTTTTTTTTTTTTTTAATCTACACATTAATTCTGATAGACCTACATTTTATTGGGATATCTTTCATCAAATTTATCTTTTTTTTTTTCCCTCCTCATTTTTCCTTCTTTTTTTCCCTCCAGTAAATATCTGATTAATACCATAAGATGCATAATTTCCCATATTTCCCTTTCTAGAGGTTGACCACAATATTTGATGAAATCAGAGGTTTACCCTTTTTTTTTTTTGAAGGCTGAGTGTTAACCTGTTTAGGGAGTAGAAAGGAAATCTGTCTTCTTTGAGGACAGGAAAATAGTAGTGACATAAAAATCATTCTGGAGGAGTATTCAATTGCATTTCTCATTGCTGAACTTTGACACTTTAGCACAGCCAAATGCAAGAAGCAGTAAATGAACAGAAAAGACGAAAATTCATTCCTTGTGTTTGCCTTTTTCTGGAGAGGAGCATGTAGTTTGCTCTGAAAAAACGTTCCTCAGCCTTGTAGCCTTGAACATTTGAAGTCCTCTTATGCCTTCTCCATCTCTCAACTTCTCTTAACTGGGAGATTTGCTGAGGTAGCAATCAAGTAAATCCTTCCAAATCTACAGAAGGCCAAAGGTGATGCTAAACAAAGCCCAAATTTACCCGCTCTTTAGAAGCTCTTCTGTCAAGGTAAGAGAGGTGTTGTCTCCTAGTAGCATTTACTAAAGATTCAGCTGTTACTTCTTATGAACTGATCTCTGTGAAGTAACTTTAGAAATCAAAGGTATAGCAACAATGGAAAGATGTCTTTTGTGCTTGAAATGAAGAATAAGGCAGAGGTCAGATGCTGAATTTCTGTCTCTCTTTCTTTGATAAGTGAGAGGACTTTTAAGAAGTCTCTTGGAGGTTATAGGGTCTCTTTCTCTGGAGAATTTCAAGACCCATCTGGATGTGTTCCTGTGTGATCTGAGCTAGATTCTATAGTCCTGTTCTGGCAGGGGAGTAGGACTCAAGGATCTATGGAGGTCTCTCCCAACCTCTAACATCCTATGATCCTGTTGTTTCTGACAGGAGGGTATGCTTGTGTTGTCCTCCTTAAAATACTTGTATACCTCTAAATTTTTACAGTGGTTATTTACTGCACTTTTAAAATGACGTCTTGGGTTCTTGTAACAGATCAGTGTGATAACACCAAATCAAGTTCATGTATTTTTAAGGAGAAGTCCCTGGTGTGATGAATGAGGAGTCCTGTTTAAAAGCCAAAGTTATGATATGATCTGAGATACCGAAATGACTGCCTACATTAATAATTCATAGAAGTTATTACTTGATTTTGAAAACAAAAATTATAAAAAAACAAACCAAAAAACCCCCCCAAAAACCCTATTCACACAGAAGAGTTTGGTGGATAAATTGTTAGCTTAAAAAAAAGGCAAACCCAGTTATTTTAATACAATTGTGCAACATATTTGCCAGATGGAAGTAATAGTCACTTTTGGGAATTAATTATTTATCTCAATTTAGTTTCTGGAGCCAAAATGATTGATTACAGAGTGGTCATATGAAGACATTACTTATTTTGCAGACATTGCAGTGACAGGTTTCATACGGTCCTGACAGGGCTTCTTCAAAACTGATAGAGATTTATCTTTGTCTGATAAACAGCAGCACCTGTATTTTGAGTACCTCCACATGGCTTGGTTGGCTTTCCCTACCACAGTTGTAAGCAGTGTGTCTGTATAATGAAAGCACCACGATTCCAGGAGAAAGTTAACCATTCAAAAATTGCAGCTGGGTTTCGCAGGCATTGGGCAAGCTGCAGATGATAATGAATAATAAATGAACTGAGGATGTGCTTGGGAGAATGTATCTCAGCAAGACATAAAGTCTTAGAGCACTTCAAAAGATTTGTGGCTGAGTTGTTATTTCAGTCCAACACATAGGCAATTTAAATAATGAAATATTTAAAGCTAAATAAAACTTAAATGTGTAACGTTGACCCTTAATGTAATGTTCTGTACTTAGAACCTGCGATTTCATGAAACTTACAGAATCATAGAATGGTAAGGTTGGAAGGGACCTCAAGGATCATCTAGTTCCAACCCCCTGCCATAGGCAGGGACACCTCCCACTAGTACAGGTCACTCAAGGCCTTGTCCAACCTGGTCTTGAACACCTCCAGGGAGGGAGCAGCCACAACCTCCCTGGGCAACCTGTTCCAGTGTCTCACCACCCTCACTGCAAACAACTTCCTCCTAACATCCAGTCTAAATCATCCCTCTGCCAGTTTAAACCCATTGCCCCTTGTCCTGTCATTGCAGGACCTTGTAAATAGTCCCTCCCCATCCTTCCTGTAGACCCTCTTCAGATACTGGAAGGCTATTTGTTGTCACTCAGTTCATATTTTTGACACCAGCATCCGAAAGAAGACCCCAGTTCAGCACATGTCCAGTTCCAGCCTCTTTAGGGCTGCAGATATCCTTAGTTAAGCACATGTTTAAATAAATCACTACAACCAAACCTAAGTCTTTAGAAAAGGTATCCCAGCAGAAGAAACTCAAAAGAATGACAAGTCCAGACCTTTATCAGTCATTAATTTCATGTCTCCTATTTAATTTTCTTCGATTAGTGACACAGAAAACAACTATGAAGGATCCAGATATATGAGAAACTTTCTTATTTGATCCTTGAATATCTCTATTACTGCTCTTGTGGCCAAGGAGGTAGAGAGCAGGCACAGATAAGAAGTATGCATGCTGCACTCAATAAATAAGACTTCTGTCAAGAGTAAGAATATTGGCTGGGCTTCTTGCCAACTTTCAGCACAATTGAGATTTAGGGCAAAAGTCAAGGCAGAGACATGGCATGAACTGTGTGTTTCCAGAGAGAAAATGATGGAACAGGTATTTTACTGCTATTTACTTCTTGTACACTGTTTTTCATCACTACATCTAAATGGGCTTTAAAAATTCATATTGTTTTCTATCACAGAAGAAGCTAAAGTGCAAAGAGATAGAAATGGTGTAGGTAGGTCCTCCTGCAGGCTAGCAGTGGGGCTAAGAGTACTACCTAAATCCCTTTTTGACTTCATGCATCTAAACTACAGTGTTTCCATATAATGAACTTCCTGTGTTGTTGTTTGACATACAAGGAGAAGAGAAGGCTCTGGGAAGATCCTACAGTAGCCTTCCAGAACCTAAAGGAGACCTACAAGAAAGCTAGGGAGGGACCTTTTACAAGGCCACATAGGATTAGGAGAAGGGGCAATGGTTTTAAATTAGAGTAGATTAGATTTAGACTGGATATTAGGAAGGTCTTTACTATGAGGGTGGTGGAACAATGGAAGAGGGAGGTGGTGGAGGCTCACTCCCTGGAGCTATTCAGGGTCAGGCTTGATGGGGCTCTGAGCAACCGGATCTGGTTGGGGTGTCCCTGCTTATTGCAGGGGGGCTGGAATAGGTGACCTTTAAAGGTCCCTTCCAATCCAATGCATCCTGTGATTCTATGATTATATCTTACAGGGAGTCTGACCCTTTAAGAAAGGCAGTGCACATTTAATTTCTGATGTCTCTTTCTAGTCATCTGGTCATAAAGCTGTAGACAGACTCCAAAAAGCTGTAGCAGTAAATTTCTTGGTATCTCAGTGAAGGAGGTTTTTGACTTGTTTGCCCTTGGCTAATGCAAGCAGAGACTGGGATTACAAACCGCTGGGCTGGCACAAGCTTGATGGCCTGTGCTGACGGATGTACCCTGTGGTTGCCGCAGCCTCACAACAAGCACTTCTGGCCATCAGCACCACAGCAGGAGGCTCACGACGAGCAAGGGAAAGAAATAAAAAGGCAGAAAATGAGACAGGAGCAGACAAATGAAAGCATTCACTTGGTGTGGATGCTAATTGAAACAGAATTTTTTGGTTTATGTTTTTAATATGTCTGCCTGCGTGTACCGAAGGAAATCATGTTCAGCAAACTGAATTGCAAAATTATTTATGATAGAAGCAAAAGTGATCTGATTTAAAGTTTCTCTAAAGGTTTTCTATGTGGCTGATTACCATAAGATTGCACAAGACTGGACAGAAATAACCTTTTCTAATGGTATGAGGAAATGGGTGCTGCAGCATGTGTCGATGCCCAAGTGCCATGATAAGAGCTGGCAGTGTTCTTTCAACTGATCTAATTGAGGTTCACTCTCATAAAGAGTAAAGGGCCAAGAATCAGTTCTTTGAATTAGCACCAAAAAAAAAAAAAAATCTCTATTTGCATTCATAGAAATTGAGAATAATACTAGCAATGAGATTTTCAGGTTAAGTGAGGTGTTCTTTTAGTGGCTGCTTTGAGATTTGTGAGTAAGTTGAATGGCAAATGCCAGTGGGAAGAAGACAGCGAATCTTGGTTCAAAATCAAGGAGAAAACCTCTTCCTAATCTACACAAATCAGCTCCTCCTCTTTAATAGGCAGTGGATCTCAGATTGGTTATCTCAATAATGTATCCCTTAAAATCAGATTCTGACGCAGAAGGAGCTGTAAAAATTACAGCGACACAGATAAGAATAATTTGTGATTGTGTTAAGGTTGCTCTTATTGTTTCAGTGTAAAACGTTAACTACAGTGAGTATAATAGTTGGAGGTAACTACTGATTTAAAAGATTCACTCATAATTGGCTCTGCTCTTCATGGGAGTGGTTTTTGGTTTTTCCTTGCCCTCTGCACAACAGAAAAATAAGTTTGTGGCATGTGTTTTGTGTTGTTACGTTTCTGGTAGCCTTGCATGGGAAAAAAGAACAACAAATAAAGTTTCTGATATGATTTCTAAATATGACCTTTAGAAGGTCAGTGAAGAATATGTGAATGTTCTTTATATGCCATCCATGTGTAAGTTGTAATTACATTAGAAGGACTGTCTGCTGTAGTGTCTCAGCTGGAAATGATGGGAAGCTGGGAAGGTACCAGGGAGGGGATCACATATGCTCACCTAAACCTTCAACACTCAACTGTTTTTTTTGCTGTGGAGGACAGGTACTGGGGTAGGTAGGTGTTTGGTCTGACTCAGTATAGTTGTCTCACACAGGAGATGCAGGGCAGTAATTTGTGAGGTTCCAACCTGAAAATGTGCATTTAGGAAAACACTGAGAAATTGTTATGCTTTTTGTGATGTTAATATCAGAATTTAAACTGGTGTGGTTAGTCTTGGGTTTACTTTATATGTATCACAATCATAATTTTAAGAGACATTTGGAAGCGTAGACAATGTTAATTATGACACCACTTACACCCTCAGGAATGTGTATGAGTGTATTTCCCAACTGATATTAATAGAGGGAAAAAATGAAAAGGCTCACACTAATAAAGTGCTTTAATCATTATGTGCACAGCTAAGATGATTTCCAATCTTTAATACTTTCAGATTTGCCTTTCTCTTTGTCCTGTTGTTTAAAAGTGTGCCCTGGAAAGTTGGGGAAACCCTATGAAATTTCTAGATTGGATTTAACTACCTCTCTGGTTTTTAATGTTAATTTCTCTATTTCCTTGTTAATTGGAGAAATGTGAATAACTTGTCTTCAGATTCTGAAATCATTTGAACTGTGATGTGGCCTACACGCTCTCTCTTAGACAGTCAGGACATAAAAAACCAAATTGACCTAGAAGTCAAATCATTTGTAGGTATATTTGATTCTCCATTATTTTTCTCTGAACCACCAATGTTGTGTTTTATGATTTTGAGAATCCTTTCCTTTTTTTTTTTTTTTAATATCCTGGATCCATTTTCTTTGATGCAGACACTGACTTGCATGTTCTTTTCAACCTCTGAAAGAGAGGAGGCGAGAAAGACAAAAGCATTAAATGGAAATGACAGTCAAGGTGATCCATAGCACTCCTGGAGGGGAGAGTCTGCTTGCAAACAGAGCAGGCAGCAAGTCATGCAGCACCCGGGGAGTCCTGCCACCAGTGGGAAGGAGACAAAAATAAAGGTTTTGTCTATCAATGATCTTCTACTGTCTTGACACTCTCAGTAGTATCAATTATAGAATTTATCTCTCCAGCATAGCCAGCTTGTCATGGGGGCAGCAGCTTGGGTTCTGTATTGAAAAGAAAAAAAGAAAAGGTTTCAATAATTTATCTGGAAATACAGCATTTTGCTGTATTATTTCTTCCTGTGTAAAAAGCAATGTGTGTGTATCAGTGAGACTTGGTTTCCTGTTTAGACTTTTGTATCTAGCTACTGCCTATGATAAAAATACTACCTTGGGACAGCAGTTTTTTCACCTTGGCCACCATGATTGTGTAAAGCAAAAATAGATATTATGCATATACTGCAGATGTATATGTATAAAATACAAAATATATATAGTTATAGATGTGTATATATAAAATAATTTTTAAAAAGATAGATCTATCATTATTGACATGCTTATCATATTTTAATTAAGCCAAGCAGCAGTTCTGAGGCTATTACATTCTTCGTGACCTGCTCTTACCCTGATCCTTGACCAGCTCTGCTGTCAGGAGCTGCAGTTTGCTTTCACTGTTGCCTCCCAAGCCCTTCAAAGACTTTTTCATCTGTGTCTTTTTGACCTCTCTCTGGATTTACTACCTAGGCTTGAACTGTATCTTGTAATACTTGTGTCCTTCTGACTCCCAGCCTTGTATCACCCAGTTAACCTTTATGGCCTTCACCACAGCACTCTCACAATACAAAGAAATTTGAGATCTCCGGTACTGGGTTTCTGAACTTAGGAAAAGTAGATTTCTGCTAATCAGTCTCTCAATAGTCTCTTTAAATACAATCCTCTCAAAATACTGAAAACTAAGCTGCTCATTGCCTAGTGCAGTCCGATTCTCTGTCTGGCATTAAACTGTTAATGCTACTTACAGGCACCAAACCAGTAACACAAAATGGGTCAGAACCAGTTCTCATTGCAAGTATTGCAAAATTCAGGTGAAATCAGTAGTGCAGCCCTCATTTGTTAAAAATGGGAGTAATGTCTTGCCTGATGCTGCAACACTTGTTTGGAGATAGTTGAGGATTCCCCCCCC
>VWZE01010265.1:39207-66630 GCA_013396675.1 Eubucco bourcierii
CCCCCCCCCATTTTTTGGTATTTGTATGTGGAGGAAAGCTCAAGGGATTTGCACATAGCCTGATTTACCCTGGATCAAAGTTCAAAATAAGTTTGTTCTTCAAATGGTGATAATTTTAATACATAAAATCCTGAGAAAAAGAAATGTTAATCTTCAAGAAGCTTAGAGGGATTCTTAATATTGTATTTTCCAGTAATCTCTTTAGAAGACAAAGAATTACGAATGACATTTTAAACTCACTAAGACTTCAATGACAACTCAACAACAAAAAAGAAACAAGCTCCTTATTTATTTCTGTTGCTGCCTTTTGTAATATGCTGATTAAAGAAAGAGAAGTTAACTGATGGTATTTTCATGAGGCAAATACACCTCACTACAGGTAGACTGGGGCTTGTTCATCTAAATATGTTTAAACTGAAATCCTAAGGAAAAACTACTTTACATTCACAGCAGCAGCTCATCATCTCTAGTGCAAAGTGGTTTGAGTGCTCATGCATCCCACTGCCCAAGTGTAACTGGATCAGTGCACAGCAGGCAGAGCAGTGTCTGCATGAAGGCTGTTTCAGTGGGGAAGAGGGAATCACAGAATCACAGAAACGTTCAGGTTGGAAGAGACCCTCAGGGTCACCAAGTCCAACCAATATCCCTACTCAGCAAGGTTCATCCTAAGCCATATCCCCAAGCACCACATCCAAACAATATTTAAACACATCCAGGGCTGGTGACTCAACCACCTCTCTGGGTAGCCCATTCCAATGCCTGACCACTCATTCCCTGAAAGAATTTTTCCTGATGTCCAGTCTAAATCTACCCAGTGGCAGCTTGAGGCCATTCCTTTTTGTTCTATCACTAATTACCTGTGGGAAGAGACCAGCAAAAACCTCTCCATGACATCCTTTCAGGTTACTGTACACAGCAATGAGGTCTCCCCTGAGCCTCCTCTTTTTCAAGAGGGAACCTAAAGAATATTCATAAAGAGCAAATTAAAATATTATACAAGTCCACGATTAAACTCAGCAGCTTTCCTAAAGACATTCTGTTATTGTTACTAGTGCTCAACGTCAGCTGAGCATTTTTGAAAGAGCAGCCCCCATCTCCTGCAGCCTTTAAGTGGCAGTGCTGGGTGAGACTCTCTACATTGCATCCTGATGCTCTCTTTCAATGCCAGATTGTGTACCTATGCTACACTAGTTTTTGAATGATTCATTTTAATCCCAAAATGTCACAGTTACAAATGTCGTGGGTGATGTGCAGTCCATAATAACCATAGAATGTAAAAAAGCAGGATGCAGGTGATTTGGGTGTGGTCAGACTGATGCAGGTGATTTGGGTGTAGTTTTCTCATACTTTTGAGGATCATTCAAAGCTTCACACTTCACTGGTTTTTCATCAGTGGTGTCTTGACCAGCAGGCAAAGAAATATGGGTGAGCATGTTCTAGGTACTTTCTCTTCATTCTGTAGCAATGAGGGGAAAAAAAGACAGTGGATTAAGTGTACTTTGGGATGCATTTAGAATCACAGAATTGTCAGGGCTGGAAGGGACCTCAAGGATCTTCTATTTCCAAGCCCCCCTACCATAGGCAGGGATGCTTTCCACTACATCAGGCTACTCAGAGCCCCATTCAGCATGGCCTTAAAAACTTCCACGGATGGGGCTTCCACCACCTCCCTGGGCAACCTGTCCCAGTGTCTCACCACCTTTACAGTGAAGAACTCCTTCCTAATGTCTAATCTAAATCTACCCTCCTTTAGCTTGGATCTGTGCCCCCTAGTTCTGTCAGTACCAGACACCCTGAAAAGTCCCTCACCAACTTTCTTGTAATCCCCTTCAAATACTGTAAGGGCACAATAATGTTGCCAAGGAACCTTGTCCTCTTCAGACTGAACAATCCCAGCTTTGTCAGTCTGTCTCCATAGGAGAGGTGCTCCAGCCCTCTGATCATCCTCTACCTCCTGTTTGGTCATGTTCCAGCATGTCCAGATCTTTCTTGTAATAGAGACTCCAGATCTGGGCACAGTACTCTGGGTAGAGTCTCATTGGAGTGGTGTAGAGGAGTAGAATCACCTCCCTCAGCCACACTTCTCTTGATGCAGCCCAGGATTTAGTTGGCTTTCTGGGCTGCAAGTGCACACTGGCAGCTCATGTTGAGCTTCTTATCCACCATTTCTTCCATATTATTTGGACAAAGTCACAAAGCACTTTCACTCAGGTCAGAGATTTCTTTTACTGCTTTTCTGTGCTTGTTTTCATATAATAACCATGTTAGGCCTGATGCTTGCAATGTGTTTGGAGTCCCTTAAGCTAGGAGTGAATTATTGTAGGCTCTTTTTATAATAGGTAGAGAAAGAGGGATACCTGTAAAGGAAACTGCTGAGGACCTTTGTGAAATCCATCTAAGGAATGTATGGCAGCAACGCTCCTCAGCAAGTGCTTGAGGTTAACCACAGTGACCTGTGATCCTACAAGAAAATGGGATAACTTGATTGAAGATTTCAAAGCGGTGTGCAGTGGAAAACTGATGGCAATGTTGCTTAGTGTGGATGCCAGAAATTGTGTTCAAAAGAAAAGTGGAAGGGTTAGTTGGATTTTTTCCCCCTTTCATTTTCATTTTCCCCTCTGTCCTTCAGAATCCCAAGGGAAATGTGGCTACCTGTGGAGAATGGTGCCAGTTACACTTTTTGTTCCTGATTGGTCCTACATTTGTTGAAGTAGTTGGTGAAACCATCTACAAAGAGATGCAGGAGATCACAATGAAGAGAGAGAGAGAGAGTTTGAGAGACTAGGGAGTGTGGCAGGCAGTAGCTAGCCAGAATGCATGGGGAGAGGGATTTCTAGAGGCTGGAGAGCACAGGACAGGGTTTGTTGCCACTCACAGTCTGTGCACAGGAGGGAAGCACAGAATCATCACAGACCCTCAGAGGACAGGGGAAGAATTTGTTTAATCTTGCCGTTTCTTGCTTTTGCTTTTATCTTTAACACCTCCCTCCTCCCCAAGTTTTAAGTTTATGCAAAAATGAAATTTGGGTTGGCCAACTGTGGAAGTCCTTTAGTCTTTTTGAGGAAGCTCACTGAGGAGAAAGCCTAAACAGGTGCCTGTCCCAAAGCCCTGCCACACTTTTGAGCCCTGTCATAGTTGTGGAAAAACGAGGGGCAATGGGAGTAAACTCAATCACAGAAAATTCTGCTGCAACATTTGAAAAACATTTTTTAGTGTGAGGAAGATGGAACACTGGAACAGGCTGCCCAAAGGAGATGTGGAGTCTCCTTCTCCGGAGATCTTGAAAACCCACCTGTATTCCTGTGTGACCTGCTGTAATTGGTCCTGCTTTTCAGGGGAGTTTGACTCAGTGATCTGGGGAGGTCAGTGACTCAGCAGGTCTAGGGAGGTTCTTCTCCCCTTCTACTCTCCTGTAGTGGGACCACACTGTGAATATTGTGTCCAATTTTGGGTTCCCCAGTTTGGGAGAGACAGGCACCTGTGGGAGAGCGCCCAACAGAGAGCTACAAGGATGACTGAGGGACTTGAGCATCTCTCTTATGAAGAGCGACTGAGAACCTGGGGCTGTTTAGGCTGAGAGGAGATCTCATCAATGTATTTAAGTATCTGAGGGGTGGGTATCAATTGGATGGAACCGATCTCTTTTCAGTGGTCAACAGCAATAAGACAAGGAGAAATGGCTACAAACTTTAACATGGAAGGTTTCAGCTCAACATGAGGACAAACTTCTTTACAGTGAGGGTTACAGAGTACTGGAACAGGCTCCCCAGAGAGGTTGTGCAGTCTCCTTCTCTGGAGACTTAAAAATCTGACCTGGATGCATTCCTGTGTGAACTCCCCTAGGTGATCCTGCTTTGGCAAGGGGGTTGAGTTTGATGGTCTCTGTAGGTCCCTTCCAACCTCTAACATTCTGTCATTCTGTGATTCTGTCATCTCTAGAGGTCCTTTTCAACCACTGGCATTCCAAGGGTCTATGATATTTAGCTGTCTAGCATCATTTTTTAGGTATGATGTGATTTCTTCAAAAATCGACAACTGGAAATTTGGTAGAATCCCAAACGGGCAAAATTTTCATCTGGAGTACAGTAAAGATATCTTAAAGAGTGATTTCTTAAAGGAGAATTTCATCATCACAAACACCCAGTGTGCACAAAGTGCAGTGATCTGAAAATAAAAGACATTTGTAGCTTGCAAAATGAACGATTTAGTTTGGCTTCAACCAATTTTAGTATCTCTGTTTTAGTTGGAGATTTTCTTTAGTCTTTATTGGGTTTGAAGTTGGCAAGTGTTCAAAGTGGTGTTCCAGGGAAATGATGTCTCTTAACTCAATGTAAATACCCTAAATTAAATACAACAACTATTATGTCACTTGTGGAAGGCTAGTTAGAAATAGGGTAATCTTGCTGAAATAAAAAAAATCAAATGTTGTCTACCTTTAATGTCCATTTGTCTATCTGCATAGCTGGCTAAACCTTGGAAACTAATTCAAACATAATCTGCAAAAAAATAGAGGTTTCCGTGGGCTGCATCAGTCTCTGCCAGCTTGCATTGCTATAGAGTATTAATTCTTAGGGTGTTAGAACTACAAACAAGCTATTCAGCCAAGATGTCCACTTACAAAAGGAGGTGAGGAGAAGCAGAGGCTGAGTTTAAAGGCTGTCACCAGCCTGTTTCTGAAATGCTAATGAATTTAGTGTTGGATGCACAGCTGAAAATTTGTGTTGAAGTCAGTGATTATTTTAAAGCTCAGGGGAACCAGCAGTGAGAGGCACTTTCATACTCCTTTCAGTCATTCAATAAGAGAGAATTGCAAACAGTTTGTACCTGCCATTGTCCATTTGCCTTACTTTTGCACAGTACCAGAACTACTCTGCTAACTGCATTGGAAATCTCTGACAACTTCGCTCACACAAATAATCTTCTTAATGAGGTCACTCACATGAATGAGGATTGCATGTTCCTGCCCAAATTTCTTGATGGAACATGAGCAGACCACAGTCAGAGAAACTGTCTTCTGTGTGACCAGCCATCTGCAGATAGCTTTTCTCTGAGCAATGGTCACAGGGTTAGCTCTGAACTGCTTGTTCTTTCCACCTTATATTGCTATTAAGTTAGTGCACAACATATATGAGGGAAGGTCTTAAACAGCCTGAAAAATGCAGTTTTTCTACCCTCTGATTTGTGGGTTTTGTGAGTTGTGACTGTTACAGGTTTTGATGACAGAAAGAGCAACCATGTCAGCTTTCAGGGACAGAGGGTTTCACTGGGTTTGTTGACACTAATTATACCAACATGTTGAATATTTACCATAAACTTTTAGAAATGTTAAAAAGCAGCAGCTTCTGTTCTTTGAAGAATTACCAGCTGGTATGTCTACGTCTTTAGGAACTTATTCCATATAATAGTTTCACAGATTTTGTGAATTTCACTCTGTAAATAGCTTCACATTTTTGTTTTGGTTATAATAGAGAAATTAACTCTGCTGTTCAAAATTCAGTATATTGGTCTCAATAATTAACACAATGTGAAAAGAAGAGAATATTAGGTGTAAAGAGTAGTGCAGAAGAAATGAAAAGCACAAAACAAAGCATTTTAGGAAAATGAATTCATGCAGGCATAGGAGATTAAATTCATGCCTGGAGAAGAGAAGGCTTCGAGGGGAACTGATAGTAGCCTTCCAGTATCTGAAGGGGGCCTACAGGAAGGCTGGGGAAGGATTATTTACAAGGTCCTGCAACGACAGGACAAGGGTCAATGTGTTTAAACTGGCAGAGGGGAGATTTAGACTGGATGTTAGGAGGAAGTTCTTTGCAGTGAGGGTGGTGAGGCACTGGAACAGGTTGCCCAGGGAGGTCGTGGATGCTCCCTCCCTGGAGGTGTTCAAGGCCAGACTGGATGAGGCCTTGAGTGACCTGTACTAGTGGGAGGTGTCCCTGCCTATGGCAGGGGGTTGGAACTAGATGATCCTTGAGGTCACTTCCAACCTTACCATTCTATGATTCTATGATTCTATGCCTTAGAAAGGAGGAGTTTGGTTTCTATCTTTCTGGTCCAAACAATGTGATGACTTACTGATTGCTCATTTTTTAGTTCTTTAGTGTGATTAATAGGTGTGTATGTTCTTGAAATTGGGTATTCAGTTTGGGTAGGATAGAGAGTGAGCTGTCTGTGAAGTCGCACAAGTAGGATGTGAAGAATAATCCCATACTTGTTTTGTGTTTTCCAAGTTCAAGTTTCTCCAGGACTGAAATTCTTAGAGCTGTAGGAAATACAGAAGTGGTTCTGTGAGCTTGGTTTTGCACCATGGTAGAAGCACGATTAAGTGTGCAATGTTAGCATCTTCTCTTCTTTTCCAGGTCCATGGGGGAGATGCATGGGAGACGAGTGCGGTCCAGGTGGCATCCAGACACGAGCAGTATGGTGTGCCCACGTGGAGGGCTGGACCACACTGCCCACGAACTGCAAGCAGCTAGAGCGGCCACACAGCCAGCAGAGCTGTTTTCGGGTCTGCGACTGGCACAAAGAGCTGTACGACTGGCAGATCGGCAGCTGGAACCAGTGCCGGCCCGTCCTCTCCCGCAGCCACGAGAAGCCCCTGGAGTGCCTCAGGGGGGAGGAAGGGATCCAGACAAGAGACATCACCTGTATCCAGAAGTCCAACGGGGTGCCAGCCGAGGATGTTATCTGTGAGTACTTCGAGCCGAAGCCCCGCCAGGAGCAGGCGTGCCTCATCCCGTGCCGGCAGGACTGCATCGTGGCCGAATTCTCTCCCTGGTCGGAGTGCTCCAAAACCTGCGGCAACGGGCTTCAGCATCGAACTCGGCACGTTGTGGCCCCACCACAGTTCGGTGGCTCTGCTTGTCCTAACCTCACTGAGTTTCAGATCTGCCAGTCCAGCCCGTGTGCTGTTGAGGAAAGCCTGTATAGCCTCAACGTGGGACCCTGGAGCGCATGCTCCGTGCCCCACTCCAGGCAAATCAGGCAAGCGAGAAAACGAGGGAAAAACAAAGAGAAGGAGAAGGACAGAGAGAAGGCAGTTCGGGATCCCGAGGCTCGTGAGCTGATTAAGAAGAAGAGGAATCGAAACAGACAGAATAGACAGGAGAACAAATATTGGGACATACAAATTGGGTACCAGACCAGGGAGGTCACGTGCACGCACAGAAATGGGAAAACCACTGCTCTGAGGTAACCACTCTTGATTAATGTCACTGCTCTATTTTAACGCTGGTTAAAGCATGCGTAGATGCACATTGCTATTACTTTACTCAAGCCTGGGTCTCAATGTGAGGCACATGCTATTTCCAGTATGAGTATGCCTTGTCAAACTCAAGTTATTTCTGTGATATGAAACATGCAAAGTGTGCTGCTGATTGTACCGAGCATCACATGAATGTGCACCGTTAGACCATGCTAACTCATGCTAACTTAACCTCTGTCTACCTGATATATGGAAGCTTGAAGGTATTTGTCAAACATCTACTCTGTTTCTGTGTGCTCAGACAGGGGTTTACTCTCAGACAAGCCATGCACGTTTGGAAGAGATGATGTTACTGTTTTTAAGACTCTAGGCACAAACCCCAAGGAAACTGGGCTGGGTCAGACTCACCATAAAAGTAGAACATAGAGAGGAAGATGTAGCATGAGGAGACACTATAATTTTTTCCCTGTATCTCTGAGTTGAAATAGAAATGCATGAAATGTTGTTTATCCTTCTTGATTCCTATAGCAAAACTCCTGAAAGGGAGACTGGAACCTCTTTGTGTCTTCCCTGTATTTCCCCTTTTTCTTTCTCATCTGTGGCTTTATGCTATTTTTTTTTTCTGATATATTTTTTTACTATTCTGCTTTTCAAGTGTTTTGTCACAGATGTTTCAATAACTTTTTTATAGGCTTCTCGGTACATTTCTGCAGCTGTATTATCTTCCACTTGCTTGTTTTACCTGGTGTTCTTTTGCTCACTCGTGTTTTTTCCTTTCTATCCCCCAGAATGGTTTTGTCCAACTCAGAAATCTTCTGTCTAGTCTACCTTAGATGTGATTTTTTTTTTTCCTATTTCCTTCCCTCTAGCTCATGATTAGTTTTGCTTCAGCTGTGAAATGACTAAGGTATCTTGCTGAATGAGGCTGACACCCACTGCTGCTGGGTTAGTGTTTATGAACTTTTTCCAGGGTGTTTTACTGCAGAGTTGGTGTTGTGCTAGTTAAACCTTCTACCACAGCATTTGTAATTGCTTCAAGCTTTCCAATCAGAAACAACATATTAGTTTTTTTGAGTGTAGTAAACATTTTTCAAGTGTATTTCCTTTCAAGAGTGGATCCAGCAATCCAACAGGAAAATTACGAGAGGCTCTTGGCTTAAGGGAAGACCTGGACTTAGGGTGTTTAGTTAGAAGGAGGGGCATATGACTGAATATGTGAAGTGTCTGTGAGGGCACAAAAATCCATCACAAGAAAGAAGGGAACAAACTATTCTCTACAGTTTGTGGATATATAGGGAAATACTTCACTGAAAGGGTTCTCAAGCATTGGAATGCTCTGCCCAGAGCATTTGCTGCTCTTCCCTATACAGCATAGTGGCCAGTTGGAGATAACAGCACCAGGCTGGCAATGCCACAGGACACACTGAAGAGGAAGAAGTCTTCTAGCTCCTGGAGCGAGTGAGCCTGAGAACCACCTCTCAAGCCCTGGAGCCTCTGTGGCGGCTCCAGATGTCCTGGCAATGGCCAACCCAGGCCCTCCTGACGTCCCCAGCCTGGCTGAGTATGTGCCAGGGAGCAAAGGCTGCTGGGAAATGCTGCAAGAAGCCGATGGGCTTCCACATGCAAATGAGCACAATGACTCCAGTCATAGACATAGCCCTGGACGTGGGAACAGGATGCCCAAGGCAACCCTGGTGAGGTTTAAAGGCCTTGTAGATGTGGTGCTGAGGGACATGGTTTGGTGGTGAGCTGGCAGTGTTGGGTTGACAGCTGGACTCGATCTTAAAGGGCTTTTCTGACCTAAATGATTCTGTGACTAAAATATTTAAAAGGTGTGTATCAAGAAGATGTGGCCTGCCTCTTTTTGCTGGTTCCTGGTGATAGGACAAGGGTAAAGAGCTGCAAAGAAGAACACAGGAAGTTCTGCCTCAACATGAGGAAAAGTTTTCCTGTGAGGGTGACAGAGCACTGCAACAGGCTCCCCAGAGACTATGGAATCTCCTTCACTGGTGGGTTTTGGAACCTATCTGGACATGTTTCTGTGGGACCTACCCTAAGTCATCCTGCTTGGGCAGACTGGTTGGACTCGACAATCTCCACAGGTCTCTTCCAACCCCTATCCTTCTGCGATTCCATGAATGCAGGAGTGATCCTTTACAGGAGAGGAAAAGGGAAAAATGATTCGGTGGATATTTTGATGTCTAATGGCTATGATTTTGTGTTCTAAGTGCACAAAAGATTTCTAACAGTCTTTCTTTCAAGTTTAACATAGAATCTTTTATTTTTATTTTTTCCCCAGTAGTGAAAAAAAGAAAATTTGGTTAAATGACTCATGAGAAATTCCTGCAGTGATACCCTGGCTTTTAGAGACCTACCTATGTATGTCCCCTGTATATCCATTTGTTTCCTTTATGCTGCACTCTTCTCTAAGTGGTCGTATGCTTTATTCTATGATTGGCATTCCAGAATCTCAGGCAATAGGATTCTTTTTTGCTCAGGCTGTCAATGCAACCGGTTCAAGCGATTTTATAATCTCCATCACGCAGCAACTGTGTTACTAAATAATATAGACAAGTAAGGTGACTGGAAAACCTGCCATGCTCATGTGAAATGCTCTTCAGCTTGAATAGTCCATTTTCAGGGGGTTTTGACTTTAGCAATCAGAAACAATCAGCCCCCTGGCAGCATGACTGAAAGAAGAAAAAACCCTCCGGCGAGTAATATTTTTTGCAGAGGTAGCAAAATTGATATGGTATAAAAAGGGTTTCAAAAAACAAGTTTCAGAAGGATGCTCCAGAGAAAATGGCTCTGTAATGCTGTCAGCAAAAATTCAAAGAGGCAAATTCTCTTGACACATCAGCACACCAGGCATGGTAAAGAGAAGTGAAACAAGAAAATCAAAGTGTAATTTATACGCTTTATTGCCGAGTGAACAATACGTAGTCTCCCATGAAGGATGAAATATTGGATTTTGAATTGCTCAGTCTGCGATAATGTACATGTTACATGGTCTGTATTGCTTTGTTTCCCTTAGTCTCAAATTCTGGTGCCCTGAAAATATTTTAAAAATAGAAATGTTGGAGAAGAAAGAATTTAATAATTCAAGGTGCCTTATAAAATGACTGCTCTGGATAGCTAACAAAACCTTGTCAGTGTTGTTGTCAGACAATGCTGATCCTCTGAAATGTTTTTGTTTTGGGTTTCTTTTTGGTGAAAGTGGAGTTTGCCTGAGGTCCCACAAAATGCTGTTAGACAACAAGATGTCAGTGTAGAGAAATACAAAACAGGTGTAAAAATTAATTTGGAGTTAAAAATTTGCTTACACTGTTACGAGTTATGATGACTATGCCTCATGTTAATCGTACACTGTATTGTGTATAGTTCTGGAGTCCCCAACACAAGAAGGACATGGAACTGTTGGAGTGAGTCCAGAGGAGGACACAAAGATGCTCAGAGGGCTGCAGCAGCTCTGCTATGGGGACAAGCTACCAGAGTTGGGGCTCTGCAGCCTGGAGAAGAGAAGGTTTCCAGGAGACCTTGGAGTGGCCTTCCAGTGTCTGAAGGGGGCTACAGGAAGGCTGGGGAGGGACTATTGACAAGGTCTTGTAATGACAGGACAAGGGGCAATGGGTTTGAAGTGGTAGAGGGGAGATTGAAAGTGGATGTTAGGAGGAAGCTGTTTGCAATGAGGGTGGTGAGACACTGGCACAGGTTGCCCAGGGAGGTTGTGACTGCTCCCTCCCTGGAGGTGTTCAAGACCAGGTTGGATGAGGCCTTGAGTGAGCTGTACTAGTGGGAGGTGTCCCTGCCTATGGTAGGGGGTTGGTACTGGATGAGCTTTGAGGTCCCTTCCAACCGAAACCATTCTACAATTCTATATAATTTCCTATTGTAATATATACTCTGCTTTTCACTTTCTTCTGCTTTACCAAATTATTGCCATTGGGTCTCAAACATTTCCTCATAATTGTCTTCCTCAGCAGACTTTGCAGGGAAACTTTAGTAAAAATCTTTTGATCATTTTTGTACAAGTCTAAGGGGAAAAAAACCCCAACCAACCAACCCCAAAACTTTGTTTTAGTACATACAACCATTTTGCTGAGATGCTTTGTTGAGAACCAACTCTTTCTTAGAGAAAGAATTTGATATTTGGAAGGACTGGAGCACAGATATTTAGCACTGTAAGAACACGGAATATAAGGAGAGTATCTTCTTAGCCTGTATGTTTCTACACTTCAGCAAAGATTCACTGACAAAGTGCATCAAAGTCCCCTATAGCAATTGATCCGCAGGCGTGGGGACAGCCTGCAACTGCCAAGAATCATTGAGCTCAAATGGCTGCAAATAGGGCTTTAGTTAAAGCAGTTCTGCAAGGATGTAACTGCCTATTAAAAACAAATAATTAAAAAATACCATCAATTTCTGCACTATTTCCTTTCCCCATCATTTGGATATGGACTTTAAAAATCTTGCTTAAACTGGGACCAGAACAGCCCTGTCTGAATAGGAGCAGAGGTAGAGGAGACCAAGAGGGAAACCATGCCCACCAGCACTGGCTGCAGTGCTCAGAACTGGTTAATATTCTCTTGGCAGCACCTCTGTAGCAAAAACCTGTTTTGGAGGCTGAATGTTATTGATGGTTTCAAGTGAGAATTCAAGAAACAACAATAACATCTTAGAAGTATTCAGGGTTTACATTCCTTTGTTGGGTAACAACTTACACAGTAATAGCAGAGGAACATAGTTGTGGGAAAGAAAAGCATCCAAAATGGAAGAAATGCTGACCTGTTCCTGAGCATATTGTTTTAGCCCCTTTGTATATTTGCTTGTATGATCGTATTTCATTTCTTTCACCTCTGTCCTTCATATGAAGCAATTGTTCTTTCTCCTCATGCTCCTCACTGATCCTGTGCATTCATACAGTATCTAGCTATCTATATGCACATGTTCAGTATCTAGCTATCTATATGCACATGTTGTAATGAATTCAAATCCTTTGGAAATTTCTCTGCAGCACTTTACTGACGTCCATGTTTGGGGTGGTTGGAGCTTTTATTTATTTCAGTAGCATGGTTGAAACGAGAGATGACAGTAGGGCCAAAACTAATGAATTGTCTTGCTGATTTTGGACATACAGATTGAGGGGATATAATGTCTCCTTTCTGAGCTTACGTCACACAGGCCTGTATCTGCTTAAAGGCATATTCACTACTGGCCACAGGTCTTAAGCTCAATGACCAAGGCCCCAGAATTAGAGAATAGCCAACTGAGTATTTAGACTGATAAGCAATTGATACTCGGGGGAAAAAAAAGGGAGGAAGAATCTGTTCCTCTAGGATGGCAGTTTAACTTTCCTCATTTTTCTAGGTTCTGAACCCCCCCCACTACAAGTGCTCACCTTGCAAATCACACAACAATGTCTGCATCAACTTTATGGACTCTTGCTCTTCTTTTAAGTTATAGACTGTGCAAAGGAGGAAGATTAAAAAGAATCCAGCATAAGCCTGTTTCTTTGTACAATTGGCTTGGAGAAGCAGACAAGTCACTCCGAGGTATATGTTGCCAGACAGCTGAGAGACTCGGACATATAATACAACAGCTTTGTTGGGCCCTGTAATACATTGCTTGCTTTAAAAGAAGACTTAAAAGATTCTCTATATTTCTCCAAGCTGCTGCATGAGGCAACAGGCAGAAAGGGTGGTGTGTATGAAGATGGCAGTGATGAAGGTAGATTAGCTTCAAGGAGCCAGGCTGTGGAAAGGTGAGGGAATAGCAGTGCAGAGAGGTTATGAGAGGAGATGAAGGAGCATAGCAGCCTGTAACTTGTTCACTGAGGACCAGATGGAAGCATGCATGTCTACAGGCATTTTACATGTCAGTGCAAAGGCAGCGCTGCAGCTGTTTTTGCAGAGGAAGCCTCCAAGCTCTCCACACCATAAGGGTTTAGAATCCTTAAGTGGTTCACTAACAGAGCACCTTAAATCTCACATATTTGGATACAGTCATCTTGATAAATTAGCTTGGGATCACTTAGGGTGCATGCTGTTAACAAATGGAGACAAATGTAACTTAGTAAGAAAACCTCCTGATAACGAAAAACTGCAGGGTAATTGTCAGGTGCATTGGGATAACTAATATGTAGAATATTATTAGAGAAACAGGATGCAAATGTACTGCTTTCCTATCATTTTCCATTGTGCTTTTTGAATTTCCATGAGTTTAAGTCAGGAGCCTCCTGTAGGTTTTTAATGTGATTTTGGTGGAGACAGTAGTTTCTCTGGATGTGCATAATATTATTCACCAAGCGTTCCTTTTTATTCTAAGTACCTGCTCCATCATCTCCCAGAGGCTGCTGTTTTGACAGTGGCTTGTCAGTATTGCTATACATTTGACACACCATGCCAAAACCTAGATTTAAGGTGGAAATGTACACACTGTGCTGAATAATTGAAACAACAGCAATGAACCATTTCTTTTGCCACACCATATTTTAGCCCTTTTCCTATAGTGAACAGTTGTTCTGTCATTTAGATGTATGGCATTCATATATTTCTGTCAAAGCACTGAGATTGGATATCTTTCTGGAAGGTATTTCTTTTTATTCAAATATGTGCAATTGCTTCTTCCTTGGCAAAAATATAATAGGTTGTAATGAGGGTTGAGCTACATGTTCTGATAATCTCTTGTGGCCATAAATCCTATGAATGAATTCTGTGCTGAATGAATGCTATCTTGAATTTCTAGCCTTTAGTAAGAGATTAAGACACACAGTGGTAAATTGAATTAGTCACTGAGATCCTTAAAAAAGATTCCCCTACACTGTACTTCTGTGCATCTTTTCTGCCTCCTCATTAGACAATTTTTACGTTGGCTTCAGTATGCCTAAATAAATACAAATCAAGCAATATTTTTTCTGGATTGGATCTTTATATCTGCATCATATCACCATCTGTAAATAGTCTCGTAAGGAACAAACAACAATGCATTACTTTTTTAGATTTTTTTTTTTTCTATTATGGGACTACTAAGCATAGTTTGGGGCATAGAGCATGCCTCTGTTTTCACAGGATGGTACAAGTTGGGAGGGACCTCTGGGGATCGTTGAATCCAACCCCCTAGCAAGGCAGGTTGACCTAGAGTAGGTCACACAGGAACATATCCAGGTGGGTTTGAATGTCTCCTGTGGTGGACGTTCCACCACCTCTCTGTTCCAGGGTTCTGTCACACTTAAAGAAATCCCTTCTTGTATTTAGATGGAACTTATGTTCAAGTTTATGCCTGTTATTTGTCCTGCCACTGGGTGCCACTGAAAAAAAACTGGTCCCATCCTCCTGACCACCAGTTTTGGGTGGTCTCACTGAAAATTAAATGTCCTGCCTACTGCCTAGTACTGACTGACTGTCCTTTTCCAAGTCTTGGCAGTTGAAATGGAACCAGAGATGTGAAAACCAAGCATCAACACTGGGAATAAATGCACAATAATACCTACAACACAACTGATATTAGCAATGTAATTTTCAGTAATGTGTTTGGTTTGGGTCTATTTATTCATTTATTTGAACATCAGTATTTTGTATTTTTATTCTTGATGTTTGGCATTGTGTTTGGTTTTTTTTCTTCACTGATAACTCCATGAAATCTAACTGTTAATTAGGGACAAAGTAAATGCTGATTAATGCTATCTAACAAATATTCAGAGTGAAAAAAAAAAATGGAAATACCATCCCAAAGCTTTAATAAGCATCAATGTAGACGATTGCCAAATAATTTGCTCTACCAATTTACAAATTATTTATAGCCTGAGCTGTGCATAACATGGCACTGTGTCACTGGACTGTGAAACTCCCTCTCCCTGAGTACTTCTCCTTTCTTACCTGCTTGGGTACTCATGGTATCTGCAACAGCCCCACAACAGCTGTTGTTGCTGCTCGTTTGGCTGTAGCAGAACTTGTTGCTTTCCCTGTTTTAGACAATGTGGGGTTTTTTTTCTTGACACAGTAAATGTAATCTGTTTTCTCCTGTCATTTTGGGATTTTTGTCTGTGCATCTTTGTTGGCAGAACTGAAGTTGTGAAAAGATCATGGGAAAGTAGCCTTGTGAAAGGCACTTAGGTGGACAGTAGTTGGATTGTAAATGAATAACAGTGCCCCATTGTTTGTGTGGTTATAACAGCTCATTGAACTGTGAGGTACTAACAATTTCTCAAAACAATGCTCGTGGTGACCAACACGAAACAGCACAGCTGTAGGGAAAATGAGTCAGGGCTGTGTCATGAGAGATGCTCATTACAGTTGCCACTAGGAAAGCATACAGACACTGTATTTTCACTGACTTGTTCAAAGAGACAAGTGTGTGCCCCAACCATAAACTGAAACTCTCAAGGACAAATTGCATTTTATATCTTCAGAGTAACTCGGGGGGAGTTATCTAAACTCTAGGTTTAAATCACCGTTCTACTATTCCCTCTGTCTAGTACCTGCTCATTAAACAGAATTATGTTTTAATTTAATGTTATTTGTGAGAAAATAAACTCTATTGTTCTTTACACCAAAGAGGTTATCATGATCACTTTGAAAATGCAGCTACCCCTTTGAGCTAAGAATGGCGCAGAGTTCATTTTATTGTTTTATTTTTGAGTTTAATGCATCCAAAAGACTGTATGAACTCTGAGGACAGCACTGCACAGAAGGTGATTAGCTTACTGCAAGACATTAGGGCATTGTGCTTGATTCTTGTCTGTGTATGTTAACTCTGAAGTTCCTATTACTCCTACAAAGCATCTTTTATGTTTCAGTGATGGTTAGATAAGAGCAAGGAGGAGAACCCTACATGTGCAATAGATCTGGATTTAGTCCCAAATAGCACAAGGGATAATGCTGATGCATTAGCATTACTGCATTTCCTGGGGCTTCTTGACCAGTAGAGAGATCACTCAGGGTTGCCACAGAAAATTGCACACGTGGATATATATATTTCAAAGGTTGATTTGACCTTCTGACTGACCAGATTATATATTTCTACAGGACACATCTGTTAGAGGGTGTGAGGATCTAGGCTGTAGGACTGTCCATGGATACTCAGATTCCCCAGCAGTGCAAGCCTGATTTTTCTAGGATGCAATGCTAAATAGTGGTGTGGTATATGTTTTACCCTTTCACTGTGAGGTTATGCTTCTAAGAAACAGACACTGGAAAGTAGTCCTTACAGTCTCATTGTTTTTAGCAATATACTGAGATTTAAGTAAACTGGAAGCAGTAAGATATGCTTATAATGAAGTCCTCTTTGGACTTCCTTATTGTTTTAAAGATTCTTTGTTCATTCATGGCTGTAGGATGTACTGCAAGGACACTGTGCAGCTCAGTCACTTGTTTTGTTGGAGGCTTTTAATTGTTGGGGTTTTTAATCACAAATTTACTTTCTGAGTCTTTCCCTAAAGCTTCCTCTAGCTTTAGTTTACCCTTCAGTCAAAAATGAAACCTCTTTCAAGCCTCTTTCTGTGTGTTGGTGTTTGTATGTGTAATTTGGGTTTTCAAGTGCTAAACCAACATCTGGATTTGGTGTTCTCTAAGCAATTTGTCACTGCTCCAGGTCTATCTGCTGACAAGTTTGTTTGGTCAAATGGGCTTGTATGTCAATAGTTTTCAACTTGTGGTCAGTGAGAAAGATTGAAAACCATTTTGCTAATGGTACTCAGTGATGTAATGTCTTGTGAGACCAGCAAGAATTCAAGAGACACTGTTATGGTTCCTGATACAGCTGGTTGTGGGAGATACCTGATTGTGTGCAGGACTGTGATGCTTTGGGAATTACCTACCTTCCCACATTATGAATTGCACTCAACTCAGCTGGCTGGAAGTTAAGAAATGAAGCTTTATATTCACAGCTTAGCACACTATACAAGCAGATATTTGCAATATATTACAAATATTTACAGTTATATACAAGTTAAAAGTAATACAAAAACACAATACTCCTCCCAGAAATCAGAGTCCCCAGGAGGGGCTCCCAGCCACCCTTCCACCTTCTTTCCAACCCCCACTTTTATCCCAGAATCCCGGAATCTGCCTTATGTGCAAGGTGAGTTGGGAGGATTGGCAAGGGGAGTTAGAAGCAGAATGATTAGTTGGATTACACAGGTCCAAGCAAGAAGAGAAACAGAGACTCCAACAGGCAAACTGTCTTGTCTGTGTTTGTGTCCTTGCCTTTATACATCTCAGCAAACCTATGAGTGAAGCAGACATCACCATTGTTTTCTTTTCACAGCCCATAATCTAATTTTTTACATTAAAATATTCTAAGTAGCCTCAAACCAACACAAGGACATTCAAGGCCAGGAATTTATTAAATTATTATGCTCTGAGCAAGCTCACATTTTTTTTACCCACCAGATAGTCTGCTTTTCTTCCTTAGAATGTAGATGACACAGCTTAAAAACCTGTTACGTTCTGAGTTTCTTTAGCATGTTGATTGTAGTTTTGTCTGAAGCCTTCAGAAGCAACTCCCTTTTTCTGCTGAAGTGCTGAGTCTCCTCATACTATAATCTGTATCGTTTTCTTCCAAGAAGTTGGAAGTTTTTTGCTTGTATATTCTTCACTCCACTCAAGTTTTTGATCCATTCAGACAGTCTTGAGTGTTCAGAACATGATTGTGTTATGTTGCTGTGATTTTATTTGGGAATACATGCAGAGGTGGTGTTTGGGTTTTGGTTTTGGTTGTTTGGTTTTTTCCTGAAAATGGACCAACCATCTTCAAAAATGCTGGGGCTGACCCCACAGCCCTTCCTGAGGATGAAGGGTGTGTAATATCCAAATCCTGGAATGTTATGTAGTATGAGAGACACCAGGGGAGGAAGAACACAATTTCTTCCTAGGTTTTTTGGTATGGTAGCTGACAATCTGGACAATTATTGAGTGGCTGTATAATACCTGATGTGCTGAACTCTTCTGAGGATACAGAGATCTGAGGGTGTCTGCTTTCCACAGCAGGGCTGAAGTTGAACTGAAGCAGCCTGGGTGGACCCAAAAGTGCACTTACAGGGAACTCTAGAACCACAGGAGCAACAAATCCACTGATCCTCATCGATCCAGGCTTGAAAGATCACAGCTTTTAATTTATACATAAAACTTCACTTAAGTCCTTTTCCTGTTGACAAACAGCTAGACAAAAGAGTTAATGAGGGTGTTTACAGGATGAGGAGCAATGATTTCAAAGTAGAGAAGAGTAGATTTAGACTGGATGTTAGGAACAAGTGCTTTACGATGAGGGTGGTGGAACACTGGAATGGATTGCCAAGTCTTCCATGACTTCTCTACACAAGTTAAAAGATGAATTTGGAATCTGAGATTACAGATACTGAATTAGATTGTTAGATTGTTGTCATATAAATCAAGTTGATTTGACTTTTAAAAATTGCAAAAGTATGATTCACTCTCTCACAGAAATTTAGCATACCTCAGAAAGAAGTCTTTTACCTCTTGACTGGCATTTTATCAGACACTTAAATGTTTATCTTCCAGCGAAGAGATGGCTTTCAACTGTTCAGCTTGCTCATTCATGCACAGGTTCTATGGTGCAATTTGCTCCAGGTTTATGCCTCAAGCTTCTTTCTCTACATACCCATAGCCTTAATTAGCTCATAAATTATTTTGAAATCCCTATGGAAAAACTTCCTATCCACAGTGATATTTAGTTTTTATTTATTGCTGTAAGAGCAAAAATGAGACCATGGAACGTGAGTAGATAAAAATTCCTGACCACACATCTCAAAAAGAGGTTGAGCAGCAATTACTGTTTTGTGTTTTGCCCTTTGAACCATCTTTGCCTTTTTCTTTAGTTCATTTTGCTATTCTCAGTCTTTGAGGTCAAGGAATAGGTTTGATGTTGGCTTAAAAGGGCTCATTTATCCCCTATGATCTTTCATCTTGCTTGGGATTGTCTTCTTTCTTCCACTATATCATCCATGTGTTTATATACTTTGAGCTCTGCCTTCCCACTGTATCTGTCTGCTGTCTGAAATGGTACTTTCTCAAACCACAGCCTTGCTTCAGGCTGTATAATGCGCTCTTCCCTGCCATAAGACAGGCACTTAGGATACTGTCCCTCAAATGTATTCACTGGATTGAGACCAAGTTACCTTATGCTATCTTTCCTTGTATACAGTCTGTGCTTTTGATTTCTAGAGCATTTCAGTGCAACTCATGTACTTTTCTTGGAGCATTCTCAGCAATTAGCTGCACAGAACTGTCTAGGTTGATAGTGAGAACTCATTTGTGCACTCTTTGTGCTTTTTGAGTGGCTAACTTTGCATGTACAGTGTACGCTCAGATGTTACAGTGTATGTTCAGATATTACCGAGTGGGCATTTCTTGATGCAGAACTAGTAGTGGTTCGGGTGATATCATGAAATGAATGTCAACTGTCATCTGATCTTTTACCTGCCTGTTTGCTTTTTCTCCTGTGAGAAGATTCATTCAGCTTTGGGTAACTAAATCAGATGTATAAATCCATCAGGAAGTGCAGAGCGATGTACATGAAATTAAACATCGCTTTAAATTTGTGGAGATCAATCTCTAACATAATCCTCAGTGAAGATTATTTATTTGTTTATTAAAAAAACCTAAAACCCAAACAACTCAAACCCTTCTGAGACTGCATATTTGTCTAGTAGTACTTCTCCCAAGTAAGTTTTGAAGCAGATGCAGAGCCCACGAGCTATTACACATCACTAATTGATCTCTTCACTCCACAACTACTTTGGCTGTAGCAATTTTGTGCATGTTCCCTGGTAATATGTGCCTGTAATTAAACTCAGCCCCAGTCACAATATGAATGAAGAGACTGGTTTTGGCTGCTCTCAAAGGAGTCACATTGGAGAGGTGATGATGTGTCATCTCTTTTCCAGAAGGATTTGCAAATACTGCCCATGTTAGAATCCTTAAGGAGTTAAGCTCTTTTGTCAGTCATTAAAATGTGTGTCTGTGGGACAAATAAGTCTTATGTTTTATCAAAGCTACAGAAACTGCTGTATTGAATTTGACAGTCCAATGCCAGATGGGGCTACATGAAAGTGAAAAAAGTCCATTATTAAAGAACAGCTTATCAAAAACTTCCAGTGTCTTTCACCCCAAAGTGTAGTTTCTGTCCTTGAGCAGAATAAATGTTGGCTGTCATGTGTTAGCGTTTCTACCCCCACACTGCTTTTCACATATTAAGAATGTAAGAAATCCCCTACTAAGTAATCCCCCATGGTCTGTCAAGCCCAACAGTGTCACCAGCCTATTGTCTCCTGCAGTGGTAAAAGGAGATGCTATTTAAAGACCAGATATGTGAGGCCTGGCTGCCTTTTGCAGTCCATTTGCCCTTTGTATTTCTCCAGCATCCAAAGTCAATGTATTAGGCATGGTGGCTCAAATATCACTGTCTCCTCATTTTAGTATCCATATAGAGACCTATTCCCTACAAATTTGTTCAAACTCTGAACTTCCTGACACTGTTTCCACAATCCAGATCTCTAAGCAAGAAAAGTTGCTCTGCCTCTTGTGTCATCATGTTTTAATCTATTAGTCTCATCAAGCGTCCCTAATCCTAGTATTACCAAATTTTATTAAACCTATTTTTGCCTATTTATTAAACCTATTTTTGCCTATTTATTAAAGCTATTTTTTCCCTATAGGTAGGGCAAAATTTGATACAGCAACAAAATCATTGTAAATATTTGTAATTCTGTATTGTTTTTAGGAAAATACAAACCAAACTGAACCAACCTTTATTGTGTTGCTTATAGGACTAGTACAGAAGAGAGCACTTCATTGTGCCATCTGCAATATCATTAAATCTTTTTTCCTGCTGGTTTAACTACTTCAGAAGCCAGAATTTTATTCCAAAATATACATGGTACATTTATTTGTGTTGTAATTATATTTAAAATATCAAAGTTCTGATTGCTTCAGTTGTAGTTTAGCTTTTCTATTGCTCTTTTTTTTTTTTTCCTATTGAGAATCAAACTTTAAAGGAGAAATGTTCATTTCTAGTTAGCAATTTAAAAATGCAGAGGCATTTAGAGGGAGAAAAATTTTGCTGAAAACCTATGTAATACGTTAATGAAGCAATCAGATTGGTGAATGGAAATTAAATGATTGTCTTCAAGAAGAGGAAATTAAGGCTATGGATTCACTGTAGTGAGGAATGCTCTTTTTAAGGGAGAGATCATTCCTCTTTCAGACCATAAAGCATCACTGTTGCAATGTATTAGCTGTTAGCAAAGCAAATTATTGGTGACCAGGTATTCGATATATTTGACTTTGTGTTTTTGAACAGTTTGTTGTCTGGAAATGAGGAGGAAATGACATTGAGCACTTGGTTCTCTTTAAAAACATTGGATAGCTGTCTCTGTTATTGATCTTTCACTTTCTCTTTTTTTGCTCTAAGAAAAATGATTGAGTGTACCTATGTGATGGTTTGGGAGTTCTCTGCCCCCACACACTTTGTAAAATCACCCAGACTAGACTCAACCAGCTGGGAGTTAAGGACTGAAGCTCTATTTATGGCTTAGCACAATGTACAAGCAGAGACAGACACAATAGACAGGAATAGTTACAGAAATATACAAGTTAAAGGTAATACAGAAACACAACTCCCCTCCCAGAAATCAGAGTCCCCAGGAGGGGCTCCCAACCACCCTTGCACCTTCTCCCCACCCCTCTACATTATCCCAGTGTTTGCTTTACATGCAAGGTGAGTTTGGAGGATTGGCCAGGGGGGTTAGAAGCAGAGTGGTTAGTTAGATTGTTCAGAGGAGAGGACCCACTAGCTCCCAGAGAAAAACCGAGAGACTGCCTTATCTATGTTTGTCTTCTTATTCTTAAACATCTCAGCAAGCCTATGAGTGAAGTAGGCATCCCCATTGTTTTATTTTCACAGCCTGTAATATAATTTTCTCAATTAAAATATTCCAATTAGCCTCAAACCAGCACAACCTAAAAATAAAATATGAGCAGCGAACATTTGGTTTATTTCTCTTTTATACTCCTATGTATGTTTAAAGATTTGTGTTTTTATTTTGAACTACAGCTGCACAAAGACCAGTACTGGGCATTTCTAACTATAGTAAGTCTTAGATATCTGATGTAAGCCACTTCAACCAAAAGCCCTTTTGCCTGTGTGCTGGTTTGAAACTAATTGGAGTATTTAAATAGAGAAAATTACCCTATAGGCTGTGAAAGGAAAACATGGTGATGTCTGCTTCACTCATAGGCTTGCTAAAAATTGTTTGGGAAAAATAACCAAAGCATAGATAAGGCATTCTGTGTCTGTCTCTCTATGGGGACACAGCACAGCATCTGGGGCAGTCTAGCAGCTTCGGGCTCTGGCTCCTCTTTTGCCGATTAATCTTCACTAACCACTTTTTCTTCTAAGCCCCCCAACCAATCCTCCTAATTCACCTTATGCGTAAGGCAAACCTTGGGGTAAGGTATAGGGGTGGGGAGAAGGTGGAAGGGTGGTTGGGAGCCCCTCCTGGGGTCTCTGATTTCTGGGAGGGGAGTTGTGTTTCTGTATTACCTTTAACTTGTGTATGTCTGTAACTATTCCTGTCTATAGTGTATATCTCTGCTTGTACATTGTGCTGAGCTGTAAATAGAGCTTCAGTCCTTAACTTCCAGCCTGCTGAGTTCTAGTCTGGGTCATTTTACAAAGTGTGGGGGGCAAGGAACTCCGAAACCATCACAGCTTGACTTTTTGGGGTCAAATACATGTGAACTGGAACTCAAAAGCTTTACAAATATTTACTGACTTTGTATGTTGCGGTGGACATTGCTTTTCTGTGGCTGATGTGCTAAAAATTGTGATGCTGTCTTTTCCCAGCTTCTGCAAGCAAGAGAGATTGCCCATTACATTCCAGTCCTGTGTGATCACAAAGGAGTGCCAGGTGTCGGAGTGGTCAGAGTGGACCCCCTGCTCTAAAACCTGCTTTGACATGACAACCCCTAAAGGGAATCGTACCAGATCACGGGCCATAAAACAGCTCCCTATTGGCGGTGAAAGCGAATGCCCACAGCTAGAAGAAGCAGAGCAGTGTGTTACCCAAGGAGATGGTGTGGCACCCTGCATTACGTAAGTTGGTTCATTTCAGTTCCCCCTGTGCTAAAATGAAGAATTTTAATTAAGCATACAGGGCTGATGATGTAAGATCAACCAAATCATTCTTAAGGAAATCATAGGTTGGATTTTTATTTTATGTTTTATCCTTTGCTTATTCAGTACTGTTCTTAAAAGCCTGAACTCTGCAAGTTGCAGCTCTATATAGTGAAATCACTTCCTTCTCTGAATAAAAGAAAAAAATCTATATTTTCACATTAATGTTAACTTTTCAAAGAGAACATCTGTGCATTTCAAGGCTCAGTCAAGACCATAACAAATTAATTGTATTAAACCTCTCAGTAATCTTTTTTCCTACATAACATTTCTACCAGCATCAGTTTTCTGAAGGACTTGTCTATTTGCAGACAAAATGCTGACAAATAGGGGTGATAAACATCTACTCAGCAGCCAGATGTTTTTACTGAGATTGATGTTCAACAGGGCCTCAAATAGAAAGTGGGAGAAGACTTAGCAATGACACTTAATAAATAAACCCTGTTTAAAGTTTAGGAGAAACGACAGCAAGCACTTTATAATTCAAGAGATTATTGTAATCCATATCAGCTAATCGACTTAAATATTGGAGTCTCAACTGTTCTTTATCAAACTGAGAAGAGAGTCTGGGAAAATGCCATTTGATGTTGAGTTTCTTTGACTGCAGTAGATATTTTTTATTTAAGAGTTGAATGTCAGCTCTTCCCTTCTCCAGCCACATTAGGAAGCAGTTCACTTGATTTAGCCTTAAAGTACTTGTTGAGTATAGAATCTTGTGGCATTTCTTGTGGTTTGTGTTCCCGACTGGAGTTTTAACTGGGAGTCATAGATCTTCTTTCCTTTGCATTCACTGATTAGAAATCTCACAGATTTTTTTTAATTATTTTTTACATCATTCAGCAGTACCCAGCAGGGATACTTCAGTACTGCAGAGCCATCTTCTTCTTGACAGTGAAAAAGAAACTTAACTGAAAGGACTTTCTGAAGTAAAAATAATAATTAAAATGTCATTACAGTTTTTTGTTGATAATTAAGAGAAACTTCTGTCTCTTAGCCATGGGAACCAAGAATCTTTTGGGTTGATCTGAGGCATTATTTTCCCCCTCTTTTCTGCTCTTATATGTCTCCCTTTTTTTTTTTTTTTATTTTTTGCCCTGCACAATTCTTTGATATTTTGACTTTGGTTCATTTAAATTATCTAGCTGTAAACAAATGCCAAGACTTACAGTCTTGAGAGTTAGCTTATCTGAACACAGACTGCATGTCTCTGTACATCAAAGTTTTCTTTCCTCCACTGAAGTATTTATATGTGCAATGTGTTTCAGAAACTGAAAAGAAAAAAAAAAAATCAATCTTCCTGAAAAGTAATGATTTCCAAAGGGAACTGATACAGGAAAAAATTCCAGCCACGTGGAATACCAGACTTAGCGCATCTCTGTGTACAAGACATTAGAAAATTAGTAAAGATGTCTCAACATGTGTAGCCTGATGCTGTGCAAAATGCCTTCCTGATTTCTAAAGACCAAATTAACCAACTTTGATCCAGGTACGGCTGGCGGACCACGGAGTGGACAGACTGCCGTGTGGATCCGCTCCTCAGCCAGCAGGACAAGAGAAGAGGAAATCAGACTGCGCTGTGTGGAGGTGGCATTCAAACCCGGGAGATCTACTGCGTGCAAGCTAATGAAAATCTCCTCTCCTATTTAAATACCCTTAAAGAAAAAGAAGGTAAATTGATCTGGTGTGAAATTAGAGTACTTCAGCATTACAGAGCTCCTTGACAGCCATTGTCTTCTATCATTAGCGCCTTCTTACCTTGCAGATTACTGTTCCTTTCTAGGTCAGGTGAAAATACTTAATTACAGTAGAATGAATTTCATTCTTTGTGCTGGAGGTATTGCTTCTTAGCTACAAATTACTATTTCTTACTATCTCAGTATCAAAAACATTGTCTTCAGTGAAGAATGCCTCTTAATAAGAAAGAAGCACTAGAAGGTGGGTCAGAAAACTTAGATTTGGCTCCTTCCTCCGTTGCACAATTCCTGTGTCCTTTAGCTGGGTGCTGAAGCTGTGTAGCACAATAAGCAAGTGGATATCTATTCTAATATGTAAGCTCAATATAAAAAACAAGTCAAAATATAACTGTATTTCATTCTCAGGGAATTGTTGGGAGATTTTTGGCTTTTTGTTTCATTTTGTTTCTGTTTTGGTTTGTTTCCTTCTTTTCTTGATTTGGTCAAGTTCTGAAGTCATTTTCAGGACTTCAAGCCAATATAATTTTGTGCGTTTGTCTCCCTAACTGAAAAAACAGAGAAAAGATTATTCCTTGTCACTGTTACAGCTTATACAGCTTCTTAAGAAGAGAGAGAATAGCTTAGGACACAAAATCTCTAATTCCTTTGGTGATTTACCAATTTGTTCTTGGTTTAAGAACAACACTTGAGTATTCTCTGTTCCATCTATTTCTGCATACTAATGCAGCACTAGAGATTTAGGAGGCAGTGAATAAAGCTAAATGCATTTAACTTGGTAATTAAATTTTATCCTCTTCTGTAGCTGTTTCATACAAACAGGCATTATTATTAAAACCCAAATAAATAAATAAATGCAGCCACTTAGTTCAGAAATATCAGCATCGTTGTACAGATTGTGTGCAATACAACACCGTGACTCAAGCTGACCAAACCACAGGCCAGTGAGGCTCCCGCTGTGGGTTAAAGGTACTCTTCTTGAACTTACCGTAGAGGTAGAGTTGGTGGGGAACGTTAATGCCAACATCCATTTCAGTGTGACAGCTGGGATCAGTAGGGTATGACTTGCCTGCTCCCTGGGCCCCACATCTGTATTTGTTAAGGAAGAAGCTTTCAAGGCTCTTTGTTTAATGCAAATCAGCTTCCGCCCAAGGGCTTTTAGTAAATCGCCTCTGCAGAACAAAGTTTAGATGCCCCTGCCTTAGAGTAAAGGAGTAAAACCTCCCAGCTAAGGAGAGATAACAATAAAATCAGTGGCAGCTTACTGTTCGGAATGATGATTAGGATTTTGGTAGGCTGTGAAGTCTGGCTGGCTTAGGCGGGTGTGAAATCTGCCCTTATCAGCCTGTGACAGCAATACTTGGAGCCCATCAGGAGGTAATCTCCGCAGGCCCCAGAAAGCTGATTAAAATGTAACTACTCTTTGAATGCATAAACATGAGAACAGTTTTCCAAGAGCTCAAACTAGGGGTGAAGTGGGGCTTACTTGAAAAAGAAGCTGTGGGCTGCTTTCTTATGAGGAGAGAGATTTTCAGAAGAACTGTTTCTCCACTCATCCTCCCTCCCTCTCCCCTCCCATCCTGCATTCGGTGTGGGCAAGAGCTACTTTCCAGGCCTTCCTATGAACGAGCAAGCGAGTGCCTCTTGAAAACACCAGCATTCAAAAACTGAGTCATTTGACAACGAGGAGCAGCCAGGGGAGACACCTATGAGGCTCAGCAGAGGGCAAATGCCTTCCTTTCGGCCTAACTTTCTGTCGGTTGTAGTGAATGCTGTCTTAGTAAGGCTGCTTTGTAGACCTCCAGTCACATATACTCACGGTGGCATTTCCCTGTTATTTCAGAAAGTCAGTCACAGAGCAAGTCGAAGGCTAGTGCTGCACCTCTACTATCCATCTCTTTTGAAATAACAGGTAGGTAAATTAAAACCTCCAAGCTGGCCTTTCAATCAAAAGTGTGCAAAGGAGGCAGCATCCCTTTGGGGGGAGCTGAGTTGTCTGTATGTGTTTAATTACTGTGCTTACGTAGCTCTGAAATAATTTAAGAGATTTATGCATTCTCAGGAAATTTCAGATCAGTTTCAAAGTGACAGGCTAATGACGCTTAGGAGCCAGCAAGGATTCTAAGGCAGGTCCCTGCTCCACTCCTGAACCATTTTAGTGAGTGACTGATTTTCCTCTTGATTCTGAGCACTGGAAATTGCTTTATTGCATTCATCACAGATGCTGCTTCAAGTCCCTTCTGTAGGTTTTAAACACAGAGTTAAGGCTCCAGCGGGAATTTGAACTTTTACTACTGTCGTGGGTTTAAAGAGCCGACAGACTAAAACTCTCAAATGAAT
>VWZE01010265.1:66703-122875 GCA_013396675.1 Eubucco bourcierii
GCAGCTCCTGCCTGGCACAAGGCTGGAGGGGGAGGAAAGGAGAACAAGCTGCCCTTGATGTGAGCTTATGAAGAGACAGCAGAACTATGGGATTGAATAACAATCTTCCAGTCCTCAGAGGACTCTCTTTAACCTTATAGTTCCCAATCTGGGACAACTACTTAGCTGAACCAGAATCCTTCATAGCATTCAGGTCTACATTATCTCCCATTAGAATTCATAAATTGAGATTTGAGGTAGATGAGGGAGTATTTGGTGCAGTAATTATGCAGCTGACAATCAGGATTCTTGGAGGCCACTCTTATTCTGCCATTTACTTGCCACTGACTTACATTGTTTCGTCTCTATTCACCTATTTATCTGCTTTAGCCTTTACATTTCTGGCACTGTAAGCCTATGGGGTAGATTGTGTCATCTTTTTCCAAGTACCTTTAAGACCCTCATTGTGGAATGAGGATGAGAGGAAAGTTCCTTTATGAGCACAAATTTGTTCTAGGTCTGCAAATACACACATAGCCCGGTTAAACACAAAGGAGCTGCTTACATACATGGAGTTGTGCAGTTGCTTAGAGGCTCAGATCCTAAATTATTTGATGTCTTTTGAGAACAGCATTCAGCGTTGTAGAAGATGAGGGAAGAATTTTTTTGCTGGTAGTCAATGTGTAGTGGTCTTGGTTTTTACTCATTTTGTGTGAGTACTTGAGTTGCAGAAATGTCCTGCTGTTTGCTGTGAAACCAGTACAACAAATGACCAAAAGGAAGACCATAAAATGATGTCTGATTATCCTGATGTAGCCATTACAAATTCACTCTCTTTGCCAGTCTGGCTGTTACTGGGCACTAGTCTGTTGAGGGCTTCTGGAGAAATGTGAGGAGGTTGAACCCTTGCTGAACATAGCAAATTCTGAGGAACAGAGCACTGCTTTTTCCTTTCATTTGTTTTTAACATGGAGTCATTTGGGAAGGTATTTTAAAGAGTAAAATACAGTTATCTAAAATTTTCTAATGTAGTAGATGATTTGAGGACAGGGTGACTGAATCTCAATTTAGATTTTAGGTCACTATCTCAAACCTGGGTCTGATTTTGTAGTTAGATTGAAGGAGAGAGAGAGATTATCAAAATACATTCACTTTTATTTCCTTTTTTTGACCAAAAATTTTGTCAAATCCCACAGAGAGCTTGTAGCATTCCACACAATCTAATCAGCATTCAGCATCACTGCTAAAGAATAAAGAGCAATCTTTATTGATGCCACAAGAGACTGAAAGGACAGAGATAAGACATGGTTTTAAATGATAAATTTCTGTATTCAGCATCATCTTCTCTCAAAGACTCTTTGCCAAACAATAAGCAACAAAACCTGAGCTCATTTATACTTTTTTGATGCTGAAAGAAATCCATTTATACTAATGGGAGCAAGATGTTCACAAGATAGCCAAGCAAGGCTAAGTTTTCTTATTGTCATCTCAAAGAGAGAACCTTGGTGAAGTGCATCCTGAGTGCTCAATGATGAAAACATTTTTAAAGTAATGTGAAACACGACTTGTCTCTCTTACTGTTGGATTATTTAATTTTAAAAGCAATGTAAGAGATCTGGTAGCAGACAGCTGTACATCACTTATGGTCTACAAACTGCATTCCGAAAACATTTTGGCATATTGAGAGATTTATTGATACCACTTACCTATCCCCAAAGCGCTTATCTCCTACAAAGAATGAGAATTGTCAGAGTTGAAGAGGCCTCAAGGATCCAACTGAGTCCTAGGCTGCGTCAAGAGCAGCGTGGCCAGCAGGGCAAGGGAGGTGATTCTGCCCCTTGACTCTGCTCTTGTCAGACCCCACCTGGAGTACTGTGTGCAGTTCTGGAACCCTCAGCACAGGAAGGACATGGAAGTGTTGGAGCGGGTCCAGAAGAGGGCCACAAAGATGATCAGAGGGCTGGAGCAGCTCTGCTATGAGGGCAGGCTGAGAGAGTTGGGGCTCTTCAGCCTGGAGAAGAGAAGGCTTCGAGGGGACCTGATAGTAGCCTTCCAGTATCTGAAGGGGGCCTACAGGAAGGCTGGGGAAGGATTATTTACAAGGTCCTGCAATGACAGGACAAGGGGCAATGGGCTTAAACTGGCAGAGGGGAGATTTAGACTGGATGTTAGGAGGAAGTTCTTTCCAGTGAGGGTGGTGAGGCACTGGAACAGGTTGCCCAGGGAGGTTATGGCTGCTCCCTCCCTGGATGTGTTCAAGGCCAGATTGGACGAGGCCTTGAGTAACCTGTACTAGTGGGAGGTGTCCCTGCCTATGGCAGGGGGTTGGAACTAGATGATCTTTGAGGTCCCTTCCAACCTTACCATTCTATGATTCTATGATCATCTAGTTCTAACTCCCTTGCCATGGTTAGGGACACTTTGCACTAGATCAGGTTACCCAGAGCTGCATTCATCCTGGCCTTAGAAACATCCAGGAATGAGGCTTCCACCACCTCCCTGGGCAACTTGTTCCAGTGTCTCACCAGCCTTTGAGGAAGTTTTCATGACGATTTTATTTAGCAGTTTTATTTTTTTGCTGACAAGACCTAGAATTCTTACTGTACAGATAGTTTCGAAACATTGAAATAGTCTTCCTGTTCCTTAAGTCACCCAATTCAAAGCCAAACACAACTCCTCATATTTTATAATTTCAGGATTAACACAAACTTAGCTTAAAAAACAAATGGATTGGAGTGGTATCACACTAGTAGCTTTTATTGGCAGACTAAAAAAATCTGATTGAAATATGGAATGTGATAGAATGACAGATATGAAAATCTGCTATTTAAAGCTTCCTGATGCAAGGTCTTTGCTGTTATTCTGAGTAGCATTCCTTGAAAATAGTGTGATGGTAAAATGCTTTATCCTAGTGCAGGCTGGGAATGAAACACAGCATTCCTCAGAACACTTTCTCTTGTTCCCTGAAGCAAGGCTGTGTCTCAGGGGTGTAATTGACCCTTAATTTCAACTGTCTCACTTGGGTAATTCCTTGATTAAATCAAGGTTAAGAAGGTGCAGTTAGCAATTGCTTCCTGTTTTTCTTTTCTTATTAGAAACTATTCACTATGCAATTCAATTACAGGTAAATTCTGTTTATATGCATGTTCTATACAAGATATGCATATTATGTTGATTATCATGCACATTAGGTATGCATGTCAAACTTTTTTTGTAAAGCTCAAATGTTCTCTCAAAATTTAATTCCAATCTAGCGTTGTGAAAATTAATTCTTGGATTATTTTGTGTTAAGAGATCAGTTGGGAGGAAGCAGGAATGTTGAAGGGACTTATCTGCCATCTTCATGCTTTCATTACATGAAACAAAACCACAGAATCATGGAGAATTAACCAGGTTGGAAAAGACCTTTGAGATAATCAAGTCCAACATATCACCTAATACCTTCTAATTAAATAAACCAGGTTGGAAAAGACCTTTGAGATAATCAAATCCAACATAGCACCTAATACCTTCTAATTAACTAAACCATGGCACTAAGTCCCTCATGCAGTCTCCTTTTAAACACCTCCAGGGTTGGTGAGTCCACCACTTCCCCAGGCAGCCCATTCCCATGCCCATCACTCTTGCAGTGAAGAACTTCTTCCTAACATCCAGCCTGAACCTGCCCTGATGCAGCTTGAGGCTCTGTCCTCTTGTTCTGTCACTGGGTACCTAGGAGAAGAGCCCAACCCCACCTGGCTACAACCTCCTTTCAGGTAGTTGTAGAGAGCAATGAGCTCTGCCCTGAGCATCCTCTTCCACAGACTGCACACCCCCAGCTCCCTCAGCCTCTCCTCAGAGGGCTGTGCTCCAGGCCCCTCACCAGCCTTGGTGCCTTTCTCTGGACAAGTTTAAGCACCTCAACATCTTTCTTAAATTGAGGGCCACTGTGTAAAACTGTGCCCAAGGAACCAACATGGGTAACCACAATGGGGTGATGATTCTTCATTCTCTTTATGCCTTAAAGAGTGAAAATAGAATGCTTTTTATGTGAATGGAAAGATTATTTGCTTAGAAAGTCTGATTGGGAAGACACACAGGTAAAACTTTAAAAACCTAATGTTTACCTTACCTTAAGTCTGTGGTTACTGATCTTGTTTTTCAGAAGGATTTTGTCATATTCTGAACTTATTTCAGAATATGTTTCATCAGAGAGCTCTTTGCATCTAAAGATATTATTTGTAGTGTTGGCAGAAAATTAATAAGGTATCTTTCCTGTGAAAAAGTGCTGAGGGAGTAGGATGAGATTGTTTTAAGGAATTGCATGTTTCTTCAATCAACCAAAGCGAATGAATATGACAGACCTCACTTTGCCTTCTAGCAGATATTCTCTGCTTAATGCAGTGTTTTGATGAGTTCTGTATTATTAAAAGGTACTAAAATCTTCCATGTAATGAAAAAGTACATTTTTTTTTTTAGAGTTCTCTGCCTTACTTCTGGCACAGTATAGAGTTATCTTATTATTTGTGTAACTTGAGAATTCAAAAGACTAAAGTATCAAAGAAGTGGGATGATTCTGGCCTATTCCAGGCTTATTGATCCTTAATGAATAGAGGGATCTGCCTTCACAAGTTTCTTTGTGAATTTATAATAGCTTAATGAAAAAAAAAATCAATTGTCTTATGCAGAGTTTTAATAATTTTAAATCACTGTATATTATATGCTAACCATGTATTTGCCTAAAACAGAACCTTTCTTCAAATAAAGCTGCTGCTGCACAACTCTTACTGCTGAGTGTGCACTTGAAGGTCTTTAGAGTAAAAGAAGAAACAAAATTTTGTCATATTTTTTTATCTATGTTTCAGATTATAGCTTAAAAATAATCTTTTAAGTATTAATTAACCAGGCTTTTGAAGTTACAGTATCATATAGGAGCAAAGGGATTTATACAGCTTTTTGTTCAGTTTCTTAGGTGAAGACCTGCTCAGTGAGACAGCAGGACATCGATTTGCACAGAGAGCAGTGTGAACAACTGTTGTTGTAACATAATCTGTGCATTAACTGAAAGGACAAGGTCCTAGAGGCTGCTGCAATATCCGTGGGCCTCCTGACTGCACATAATGGGATTTGGCTGTGTTCATGCCGAGAGTAAACTGACTTCTCTTTCCTTTCTCCAAGAGGCACTTTTCTGTCGCTTCACCGTTCAGGCTGAAATGATGAGATAGCAGCATCCTTTCTGAATGGAGAATGGTTCTGTCCACTTAGAGCTGAGAATTCTCACCAGTGACATGTGAGAAATGTGTTGACTTTGTTTTGACAGCCTCGAGGCCAGTGGACCGTAACCTGTGTACAGGACCTCTTCCCAGCACCTCTCAGTTGTGCCACATCCCCTGTCCTACAGAATGTGAGACCTCGGCGTGGTCAGCCTGGGGACCATGCACCTATGAAAGCTGTGATGACCCTCAGGCCAAGAAGGGTATGTAAAAATTCAGCAAAACCTTTTAATTGTATAATTGTGGTTATTTCATATTCTTAAGTTACTAGGCATCTGTCTGTGCAAGCATACTAAATTCTATACTGAGTGTATCTGGTGCCTCTGAGCATGGCTATAACCTGTTCAGGAGGGTTAGGTTGGGAAGGAGAGGTGGTGGAATAACCCTGTACATTAGGGAGTGTTAACAAGTTCTAGATCTTAATGATGGTGATGAAAAGGGCTGAGCTGTTTAATGCCTTCACTGCCTCAGTTTTCAATGGCAAGAGCACTTGTTCATGGCTGTGTAGACCCCTGACCAGGACAACAGAAATGGAAAGCAGAATGATACCTGTGTAATGCAAGGGGAAATAGGATTCTGCGACACTGCTTAAAACACACATAAGGCTATGGGACTATATGTCATATACTTAAGTGTATTGAGAGAGCTGATGGAGGTGCTTCTGAGCCCCTTTCAGGCATTTACCAGCAGTCCTAGCTAACTGAGGAGGTCCCAGTTGACTGCAGATTAGCAAATGTGGCAGCCATCTATCTACAAGAGGGGCCGGAAGGAGAATCCAGGAAGTTACAGACCTGTTAGTCTGACTTCAGTGCCAGGGAAGGTTATGGAGGATATCATCCTGAGTGCCATCACACAACACATATAGAACAACCAGACAATCAGGCATAGGCAGCATGGGTTTATGAGAGACAAGTCCTGCTTGACTAACCTTCTTGTACAACAAGGCAATGCACTTAGCAGACAAGGGAAAGGCCATGGCTGCTGTTTATCTGGACTGTAGTAAGGCATTTGACACCATTTCCCATGGTGTTCTTTTGGAGAAGCTGTCTGTTCATGGCTTGGACAGGCACACTCCTCTAAGAACTGCTTGGATGTCCAGGCCCAACAAATGATGGTGAACGGAGTTCAGTCCAATTGATGGTCAGTCACAGGTGTTCTATAAGGCTGAGTGTTGGGGCTGGTTTTGTTTGATATCTTTATTAATGATCTCCACAACAAGGGAATTGAGTGCACCCTCTGTAGATTTGCAGACATCAGCAAGTTGGGCAGGAGTGTTAATCTACTTGAGGCTGGGAAGGTTCTTCACAGGGATCTGGCTGAAGGCTGAATCGGTGAACTGAGGCTGATTTGATGTCATTCAGCAAGGCTAAGTGTTGAGTCCTGCGCTTAGGTCACAACAACCTCACTCAGTGCTGACAGTTTTGTTCAAGAGTAATTGGAAAGATGCCTGCTGGAAAAGGACCTGGGACTATTGGTTGAGAACCAACTGAATGTGAGCTAGCAGTGTGCCCGGGTGGCCAAGAAGGCCAATATCATCCTGGCTTGCATTTGAAGTAGTGTGGCCAGCAGAACTAGGTGAGGCCATACTGGATATACCAGAGAACAGGAGGCTGAAGATGAGGCCTTCTCACTCTCTACAACTACCTGAGAGGAGGTTGCAGCAAGGAGCATGTTGATTTCTTCTCCCAAACAGCAAGTGCTAGGATGAGAAGACATGAGAGGTTTAGTTTGGATATTAGGAATAATTCTTCGCAGAAAGGACTGTCAAGCATTGGAAAAAGCTGCCCAGAAAAGTAGTTGAGTCACCATCCCTGAAGAGATATTTGAAAGATATGTACATTTGTCCCTAAGGGGCATGGTTTGGTGGTAGACATTGCAGTGATAGCTTACTGGTTGGACTTGGTCTTAAAAGCTTTTTCCAACCTAAATGGATCTGTGATTCTAAAAAGAAGGTCTTTGAATTAACACTGTGTTTAATGTTGCTCTTTGAATTAACACTGTGTTTAATGTTGCTCCACAAAAGCTGGCAAAAGTGTAGACTGTTTACTAAGCTCTTAGGGTCAACCTGCATTATTGCAAACCAATTTCAGTTTCAAACCTTTATCTCAAACTGATAGGGTTGCTTGTCTATGTGCTAAAACCACAATTCTGTCCCTGTTTCAGTAGGATAGAAGCAGCTTTCTAGGTGTGTGGTGTCCAAACCGCTCAGAGGTTTACAACTGAGAAAGAGTAGACTGTGAAACTTGCTTTGCAAAGAGCGCTTGCTGTTAATAAGTGACACTAGTTGACTGGTGACATATGTGCTGGTTTCAATTTTCACATATTTTACAGTTTATTCCTATGCAGAACAGACTGTAGTAACCTGACATCAAAACAGGAGAGGAAGAGTAGAGTGACAAGGGCCTCATGTAGTCTGCAGGTTTCTGACTGCGAGTGATAAAAACTGGCCTAGTCCTTGCTGCAATCTGATTATCTGACAAAGGCTGAGAATACAGACTTTCCTTGACTGAAAACACTCGTAAGAAAGGGGAGCTACATATGTCTGCTTGAGCAGCTGTAATTACCACATTAGCTTAGCTTAGCTTCGCTTCTTGCTGGTGTACTGCTGGCTACACTTCAATCTGGGCATCAATAATGCAAGTTTTACAGTGCTGTCTCAAGGTAATGTGACCCAACCGTGATCAATTCAAGAAGGAAAAAATAATTCATTGTGTAAACCTATTGGATTAAGTCTCCTCTGAATACAGCTGTCAGATAATGTGTTATTTCTGTTGCTGTTCCATCACTGAAAGATTGTGCTACATTTTCAAGGGTGATGCTTAGGTTTATGAGACTGATTTGCACAACTGCCTGATGGAAAGGTGTTGGGATGTGCTTTATGCAAACCTTTATTCCTGCTCGGAGGAGCAAGAATCTTTTCTTAACTCTTATCTGGAAATTCTTCTGTTTTGTTTTATAATTGTGTTGGCAGTTCTGAGAGAAAGATGTAAAAGTTTTGTCAGCAAGTCTCTATGTCACAGCATTGCAGAATGTCAGGGGCTGGAAGGGACCTCCAATGCTCATCCAGTCCAACCCTCCTGCCAGAGCAGGATCACCTAGACCAGCTCACACAGGAACTCGTCCAGACAGGTCTTGAATATCTCCAGAGAGGGAGACTTCACAATCCCCCTGGGCAGCCTGTTCCAGTGTTCTGTCATCCTCACAATGAAAAAAATCTTCCTCATGTTTCCATGAAACTTCCTATGCCTCAACTTCCACCCCTGGTGCCCCTTGTCCTGTCATTGGGCATCACCCAGCAGAGCCTGGCTTCATACTCCTGACATTGATGAGGTCACCTCTCAATCTCCTCCAAGCAGCACAGTCCCAGCTCCCTCAGGCTCTCCTTGTAAGAGAGATGTTCCATTCCTTTCTTCATCTTCGTGGCTCTATGCTAGACTCTTTCAAGCAGTTCTATGTCCTTCTTGAATTAGGCCGTCCAGGACTGGACACAGGTTTCAGGAGTGGCCCTTTATAGTGGATCAATTGCCTCCTGTGTTGCAATTTTGTGGCAGGATCAGTAAACAATTTGGACATTATTTGGCTGACCACTGCAGTTTAGAAAAAACAACCCAAACTACTAAATATACATTTTAAAATTAATATCTATTATAATTGAATTGAGGTGCATCTTCAAACAAAGAATCAATCCTCACACATGTGTGCTTGGAAATTCTACCCTGTTCAGTTTGTGTCCTCACAGAAATTAGAGTTATGCCTATGGCAGGGGATTTGAGCTAGATGATCCTTGAAGTCCCTTCCAACCTTACTATTCTGTGATTATATGTGTGGTATTTTATATATAAAGAAAAATCTGTATATTACTGACCTGCCTGGACGTTGAGATAGAAGAGACTTCGAAGAGAAGTAGAAAGAAACAAACCTTTCCCAAAGTTAAAAATATTTCAATCAGATATATCAGAAAGGATCAAAATTATTACATGAGAAACTGTTTCTTGAATCCTTTCAATTTGTTTAGGTTGTTCTGACTGTAAGTTTGATCTGTCTTTCTTGACATGCCATCCTGAAAATGAGAACCAGTTTGTTGCTCTTTGAGACTGACATTGGCCTGGCAGCTGATGCACTAAAGGCTCATCGGTTTCTCTAATCCAAAATAAGCTTAGGTAGTCCTAAGGAAACTTGGGAATATTGTGATTTTTAACTGCTGAAAAAATGTTCATAGTACTTGGATTTACTTTCATGCCTGGTCTTTTCTTGAGGTGAAGCTTGTTATTTTAGTTGTGTTTTGGGGGGGAAGAGAGTGTTTATAAACTAATTTTACTTGATAATCCAACCCTCTTGGAATATACCTGAGAATAAATCAGGCAATGTGTTTGACAAATGGCAACCTAGCAATTTAATTAAGAGTGATGCACAGGAAATGACTCCTGGAATGGGTATGACCAGGATAAACGAGTAGGTATGATCAGGATAAACAGAGGTTTAAGGCAAAGCGTACTGAATAAGCTCAGTTTTTGGGGTGCTGTTGTTAAATTTCACCTCTCTTTCTCATTTAATGGATTTTCTACCCAGTTATCTAAAATGCAGAGTGCACTGAGTGTCTATAGTATATTTTACAAGGAACTGCTCACTCAGGTATAGAGAGATAAAAATCTCTCTACTTTCCATTTTAGAATTGACTGAATCTGCTTTTTGTGTTGTCGTGGACATTGCAGGCTTTAAACTAAGGAAGCGGCGCATCACCAACGAGCCTACGGGAGGAACGGGGAACTGCCCTCACCTTCTGGAAGCCATCCCATGTGAGGAGCCCTCCTGCTATGACTGGAGAATCACAGGGCTGGAGGAGTGCATTCCTGACAATGAGAAACCATGTGGCCCAGGCACACAGGTTCCTATTGTCGTCTGTGTCAACAGTGATGGTAAGATGCTTTTTACCACAGCCCACACCGAGTAGAGAGATGCTAAAATGTAGTGCAGAAACGTGGCAGTGCCTTTCTCAGTCTTTAAGGCCAAGCTGTCTGGAATAGAGAAAGTGGCCTTTATTGGGTAGGAAGGATAGTTGTGTGATGGTTTGGGAGTTCCCCGCCCCCACACACTTTGTAAAATCACTCAGACTAGACTCAGATGGATGAAAGTTAAGGACTGAAGCTCTATTTACAGCTCAGCACAATGTACAAGCAAATATATACAATAGACAGGAATAGTTACAGAAATATGCAAGTTTAATACAGAAACACAACTCCCCCCTTCCAGAAATCAGAGTCCCCAGGAGGGGCTCCCAACCACCCTTCGACCTTCTTCCCACCCCTATACCTTACCCCAGGGTCTGCCTTACACACAAGGCAAGTTTGGAGGATGGGCCAGGGAGGTTAGAAGCAGAGTAGTTAGGTTAGCAGAGAGGCCAGCAGACAAAACCTGCAGCTAGAGAGACCAAGGCTTTCAGAGTGTGTCTTATCTATGTTTGTGTTCTTATTCTTATACATCTCAGCAAACCTATGAGTGAAGTAGACATCACCATTGTTTGCTTTTCATAGCCTATAATTTTTTTCATTAAAAATATTCCATTTAGCCTCAAACCAGCACAAGTTGCTCAAGCTCCTTCACCCACACACTGCAGATTTTCAAAGGTTACCAAAGACACTTTGAGAATCAAAAAGGAAAGACAAACCAGCTGGTTTCCAGTAGCTCAGACTCATGCCTACAGTGACTTGATTGAATTCCCTGATGTAATCCTTCTAACAAAGCTGATTTTCTGAATCCAGGGCCAAATAAAGAAAGACACATTGCAGTAGGTACAACTGGAAGAAAAATACTTATATTGCTTGGTGTTGGTTTCACAGTCTTGCTTAGTTAGGAGGTCAACCTCTCCCCACCCCATTATTATTCAATTATCCTCTGTGAGAGATAAGAGGTTTTTTCATGACAGTCATAAAAGCCAATTTGGAAAGCTGCTTACAAAATACTTTAATCTGTGGAAGACTCGTGAATTACTGTTGTGAGAATATTCCTTATTCATTCATGGTTATGTAGTCTAGGACAGCATATAAACTAAAAGAGCTATACTGATTGCAGTGGAGTTGTGGCAAAAAAAATTCTAACTCCCTGTAAAGGATTAAGAAAGAGGGCGCCTTTGATGAGTGCTTAACAGTTGCACAAAATAATTTATAGTTAAATTGATCAGCAGTAATAAGAACTGATTATAGGGAGATTTAAATCTTGAGCTTTCATGCTCAGGAATTTGGGTCATAACTGAATTTTGGGGCTTAAATTTAAAACCTTAGAGTATAAGCTTCATTTCTCTGTATACACCTAAGAGAACTGGTACCCATTTTTACAGCTCAGAAACAGATTAGCATAGAATTACAATAGTGAATTTGGTACTTTTAAGACCTTATGTCAAAAAATTTCCCTTCACGCTGTAATGATTTCTTGTCAATGATCAGAAACTACTTGAAATTTTTTTCATACACATTTTCAGATGAAAGGTGACCTTTCCTTCAAAAGTAGTATTTTTTCCTAAATAATTCTGAATTTTAATTAAAAAAAAAAATTAGCAAAAAAAAAAAAAATCAATAAAAAAAGAAAGGTGCTTTTTTTTTTTTGCCTTACTAGATTTTGACTAGTTTGGCTTACCTTTGAGTTTAGGAAGTGGTATTTGCTTGGATATCTAATTTCTGATTAACCAAATTTTTAACTAAATTATAATACAGGCATTTATATATAGACTGTAATTTATGTAACCTTAATATGTTTGGAGCATGCAGTCAAGCTGCTGAACTCTAAGCTATGTTTTATGCACATGGTATTTTCTATTGTTGTGTTTCAAACTCACAGGATTTGTGCTTCACACCGCATGGGCTTTGATTTTGGCCAAATTTGACTTGAAACACTTGTGATTAACTTTTTTTACTCCAAAGTAAAAATACTTACAAAGTAATACTTACAAAGTATTAATCTTTGTCTTTCTGAATTATATACTCCTGTAACTCTATGGCATTATACACAGCCTGGATCAGCAATGTGTCCCAGGAGTGAGAAGTTGAGCTTTGGGCCACCTGCCTGACAGTCTTTAAGATTAAAGAGTTGTGGGCACGGCTTCAAAGAAAGGGGAACCCAAATTGAAATTCCTGTTTGTTTTGCACAAAGATAGGTGTTCAGTATCTTCTGACAGAGTGCAAAACCAGTGGAGAGTGATGTAACAGATTATCTCAGCACTTCCTTCTCTTGGTAAATGATTTTCTGTGATCTTCACCAGTAATACCAAGTGGGTTTTCACAGAATTACAGAACATTAGAGGTTGGAAGGGACCTTCAGAGATCATAGAGTCCAACCCCCTGCCAAAGTAGGATGCCCTACGGTAGTTCATGTAGGAGTGCATCCAGGCAGGTTTTGAAAGTCTCCAGAGAAGGAGACTCCACAACCTTTCTGGACAGCCTGTTCCAGTGCTCTGTCACAGTACTTATGTTGAAGTGAAATCTTCCATGCTCCAGTTTGTATCCATTGTTCCTTCTCCACCAAAAACAGATTGGCCTCATCCACTTGACACCCACCCCCTCAGACATTGATCACATCTCTTAGAGACATTGATCAGATCTCCTCTAAGATCTCCTCTCAGTCTTCTCTTCTCAAGACTAAACATCCCCAGATCTCTGTCTCTCTTTGTAGGGTAGATGGTTAAGTTCCCCCAGTCATCCTCATGGCTTTCCATTGGATTCTCTCCAGCAGGTCCCTGTCTCTATTGAACTGGGGAGCCCAAAATTTCACATGGTATTCCAGATGTGGTCTCTCTTGGGTAGACGGGGAAAAGAACCTCCCTAGATCTGCTGGACACACTTTTCCACTGGGACTCCAAGGACATGGAGCTGCTTTCCAACTGGGCAGCCCCCAACCTTACTGGTGCCTGTTTTTATTCCTCCCCAGCTGAAAGACCCTACACTCATCCTTTACTGAACTCCATGTGGTTTGCCTCATGAAGGGTTTTGCTTAGATGATTCCTGAGAATGATTAGTATGATACAGTAGAAGTGAAGAAGGTATAAAGTAAGGACCCACCAGTCTCTGTAGTCCTTTCCCTTCAAGCTAATTTTGCTCAAGCATCTCCTTACTTTGCCTTGCACAGCACCAACCCACTGAAAATCTTGCAGGCAACTCCTAAATGTTCTCCTAAGCACACACTCCCACCTCTTCCCAGGTAGCTCCCATCTAGTACTCTGGCCTGCCACCCTGGCACGTGATACCCTTGGTATCCTTCACCTGACACTTGTTGTGGGCATCCAGATTCTGCTCTGTAAAATCTAGGAGAGCAGCACCATGTAATCAGACAGGCTTTGTCAAGTCCCACAGCAAAAAGGTAGTTAACAGTAAAATAAATTTTGGAGAATGTTCCTCTTCCATTGTCTTAGCTTGGTTTAAGTTAATCATTATATGAAATTGTGATAATTGGTGTTCTTCGAGCACTTCTTGGGAGAAGACTGCATTGGCTGTCAGTTAAAGGCTATGCTTCAGTTAACAGGATGCAAAATAACTATAATTATCCTGTGTTGCTATAATTTTGTTCTAAATGTCCCATAGGGAATTTCATTCAGTTTTACAGGTAAAAATGACTGCAAAGGGAAACAGTGTGTGGAAAGAATTCATTAGCACCTGAGTTTGCTGTGTTACTTAGACTGTACTCACCTTAACAATACTCTGTTCATTCTCTGGAAAAGCTTTCTGAGTCTCTTTTTGTTCCTATAAATTAATTAGCCAGTCCTAAATCAGTGCCTAGATAGGAGAGGTTGGATCAATGAAAGCAAGGTAAATGTGTTAAAACAAAAATGTGTATTTTCCCTTGGCTTCTGCTTTATAAAATGGAAAAGGCTGGCTTTGTGATTCTCAAACAAGCACCGTGCTGTAAATGCACTGCTTCAACATAAGAGAAACTGAACACTAATGAGTTTCTTCTCCTTCTATGGATTGTTGCATCATTCTATAAGTTTAAAGCATAATTAGCTGGGATTACATGTCCTGACCTGGGTGTTTTACTTCAGAATTAGAATCAAGTAGCAGCGTCTGTGAGATTGTTTTATGTAATTGGAATGAGCTTCTCTCTTCAATTTGGTGTAAAGATAAGAGTCATTACAGCCTTCGAGACAATAGCAAACAATAGATTATCCTCCCATGTTGTTGCTGGAGGCCTATGATTGTCATTTTCTTTCCACAGTGGATTGCAGCAATCAGAATTTTCATTCAGACTGAAAAAAAAAAATGATACTGCCCCAGTTTGTCATTACAGAGGCTATAATGAACTTTGATGCATTTTATTATATAAGTGGAACTTCAGCCTTTTACTGTGGAAATAACCTTTCAAGAAAAAATATTCTAAGTCAATCTTCCAGGAAATTTCACAAAGGCACTGCTCTGAAAAAAATCCCCAAACAATTCCTTTAGGGTGTGGAAACTCTGAGGCTAGTCAGGAACTGATCAGAATTCCTCCATCATTATCATGACTTTAAGAAGCAGAGATCTGTGGGTAATGTTCTGTGCTATAGATTAACTTTTGCTAATGATATAATGATTTTTGTAAATGAAATGCAGTGTTACTCATTTGTATAGGTATATATGTAACACACTTAAGGCATACTTGCATGCATGCCCACACAGAGGTATTTACACATGATTTAAACAAGTTAATGCAGTTCAGAACAGGGATTTTACAACAGTTGAGTTTGGTTTTTTTAATTCATAGCTAAGGGAATCTCTGAAGACTACATTTTCAAATGTAATATTTGAAGACTCAGTCTATAGCAGGAAAGCTGACCACTTGTCCACCCTGTAGCAGATACACTAATGCTCCTCAGATGTAAATAGGACAAAATCATTTCTGATACAAAGAATCGACAAAGTTAGCTGCTGCTGGAAATGGCTACAGAATGCTGATTTGTTCATTATGGTGTTTGGGGCTTTTATCTTCATACTGAACTCTGAACTCTGTAGCAGAGGTACTGACAGTGGCTGGGGTGTGTGCAGCACGTTTCTGATCCTCAGACAGTGGACTGAAATGACGTGTTCATTTTCTAGGAATGTGTAAATAATAAATTGATTTACAGCCTTTATAATATACTGGGCTTTGTATCACTGCATGTGTTACTCTGGATAAAAGAGATCTCACTTTTGAAGAGCAAATTTCTTCCAGACCTTGTTCAAGCTCTCTAATTGTTGGGTTACAGTTAGCTCCACAGGGGAAAGGAAAGGACTCATTGCCACCTCCTGCCTCACAGTTGTGAGAGATGGCTCCCCTTAGAAGACGGAGCCATGGCAACAGCAAAGCTCTTCATGTCTATGCAAATTCCTGCAACTCTTTGAAGTAGCAAAATTATTCCTAAAGTTGTCTATGCAGAGATGTTTGCTGGTGCAGTTGAGTGCCAGTTCTCTTCTGGTACCTGAATGTACACAGGCAACATACACCTTGTCTTCCTCAAACACCTGGTGACATCAGTATATCCTAATCTAAACTGCTGGGCTGTATCCTACTTGCAATACTGGGGGCAAAACAATGGTATTGGTAGTTAATTAAAAAATACAGAAGGTAGGCTAGTCTGCTTTTTTAATTAAAGGTTGTAGATATTTCAAACTGATTTAGTATGGTGGGACTCTGCTGTCCAAAATGGAAGAGCACATCATCTTCATCTGCAGTTATTCTCAGCTAGTGTGACTAACTGAAGACAGTTATGTGATAATCCTTTAGGATTTAGTTGTTTTTTCTGCTTTTCCCTAGACTTAGAAATAATTTATTTCTGGAATACTTCTTGCATTCTTTTCATTGAATTTTGCTTTGCAGTGAATCTTATAAAATTCCTTTGAGTCATTTAAATTTTCTTGTATGGTATTTAGTTTCTTAATTATTTTGCTTGTGGCTTTAGATCTTCCTAAACCAGCATCTAATTAAAAATATAGAATAAACTCCAGGAAAAAAAAATGAAGATAGTACATCCTGATCTTCACTTAAAATCTTTTGGCTGCTTTAAAAATTTGTTCTTTCTATACATTCATGATTTGAATCAAGTATATGCTAAATGGGTAGCTGCTGGACTTCATTCATTTTCTTCATGGGAAACAATAAGAAAATCAGTGGAGGCTTTATAGGTGTGCCCAGGTATAAAGAGTTGATTTCTTCGGCCCTTCATTTTCTGCCTATATGCTTTGAATGGAGGAACCATCAGACTAGTGGGATTTTATGATTATTTACAAAGAAAATATCTACTTTGTGTCACTTTTATTACTCAGTTCTTTAAAAAAAGAATGAAGAGCCAGATTCAAATTCAAATTACATTGAATTATTGAGTTAATGCTGTAAGAGAACCCAAATCAAAATCTGGCCAATGCTCAGTAGTCAATTAGTAGAGAAATACAGTAGCTAATGACAGTTTCTTTCAGCACATACTGCCTTACAGTTACAGGAACTTAGTTATATGGGCATTAGTCATCATTTCCCAATATTAATTTCCTAGCTAATGTCATTACAGAATTGATTTGAACTGTTTTTTTCCTGCCTGACAGCTTTTTGGCTGGCCATCTGAGGGATTAAATCAAATGTAAGATGCATTCTTATCTCTTCACTGTAAACACATAGGATATGAAATTTATAACCCAGTCCTTTCCTTTAATTTGTCTGGTTACATAAAAGCTGTTGAATATGTTTATTAGATGTTTTTGTTTTATGTCAGAATTTGTTACTGAGGGTAAAAACCAATCACTGTAAAGGACCATAAAATTTATACTCTCAGGACATGATGTTTCAGAGCATTGGATTTTTAAAAGATTTCTTTTTAACAAGATTTGCTTTATTTAGCGTAAAGGAATATAAGGAAAATTTAGTGCACACTACTGCTGAAATGATCCTAATTCAGTACTCAGGAAGTTTGATAATGGATAATTCTTCTGTCAATAAAAGGTCACATTTAATGTGTCATACCAATTTCTTTTTGTCTCTGATCTTGACATTAGGAGAATTGACATATCCCTATCAAGTTAGCTCTAAGAATGGACGCTTTTAGCGTTTATATTACATGAAGTGATTTCAGTGTATAGGATGACTTAAGTACATCACTTGCTTTGTCAATGTCTTTAATAGTTGGCCTGCAATGGGAGATGATGATTTCAGTTAAAGGGAGAAGTAAATAAAGCCAGAGTTTCATCTGCCTAGTGCACCACACCATTATCACTCATCACAGAGCAATAGACATTTCTTTCCAATTTATCATATTTCCTTGAACACAGAATCATACCCTTCAGATGCTTCTGTAAGGTTCCCTCCCAGCTTTCTCTTCTCCAGACTAAAGAGCCCCAGGTCTCTCAGTCTTTGCTCTGGTCCTTGCAGCTCTGCATTGAACTCTCTCCAGTAGTTCCCTATCTCTTTTGAACTGGGGAGCCCAGAACTGAGCACAATATTCCAGATGTGGTCTACCTAGTGCTGAGTACAGGAAGAGGAGAATCTCCCTTGACCTGTGTTACACACTTTTCTTAATGCAACTGAATACATAATTTGCCTTCTTGGCCACCAGCACATGTTGCTGTCCCATGGATAACTTAGTATCAACCAGAACTCCATGGTCTTTTTTCGTGGAACTCCTCTCCATCAGGTCAACCCCTAACCCGTACTGGTGTGTGGTGTTATTCCTCTCCAGGTGCAGGTCTCTGCACTTACCTTTGTTGAACTTGATTAAGTTCATCTTTGCCCAACTGTGGAGTCTGTCCAAGTCCCACTGAATGGCAACATAGCCTTCCAGGGTGAATATTACAGTTAAAAATAGGTGGGCCAACTTGGTAATGACCAAGATCTTTTTCATCACAATCTGACTGTCCAGTCAGATGAGTTTAGTGGGTTATGGCATGCTTACTTCTAATGTTCTCTAACGTCTTTACAGAGAGAAGCTGTACTCCTGTATGTTATTATACCTCTAGAAGTAGAAACTGCCAGAGTGGGAAGCACAAATGCTTTGCAATTATACCACAGAGGCTGCAGTTGCAGGCTGTGTATGATGAATGTTCTTAGTAACCTGCTTTTGGTTTTGATGGCACAACCAGAAAAGTGGATTGCTTCCAGAACTGCTTGTCATAGCACTGGGTAAATTGGAAGGGGGGGATTTTGATGTGTAAGTTTTAGTTTACATAGCAGTCTGCAAAGCAGGAACCCAGCCCTATTAGAATCCAAGCTTCAGCAGAGTAAGAATACAGAGAGGGATAAGTGTAGGTAGATTTCACAGAATCACTACATACCTTGGAAAGGACCCCATGGATCATCTGGTCCAACCTTTCAGGGTAAGAATATAGTTTGAATGAGATAGCCTAGCACCTTTTCAAGCTGGTCTTTGAAACTGTCTAATGTAGGGGAATCCACTGCTTTTGGGAGATGATTCCAGTGTCAAAACAGTTGGTTTTTGGAAGGTCAGTTTAATGTTTTTGGAAGGTCAGTTTAATGCTTCACAATCTTTGTGGTTATTATTTCTAATCATGCTGTTGTGAAACAAACAAACAAACAAAAAGGGTTTATGGCCTTAGAGGAGGATTGTAAAACTGGATTTATAGACCAAATATTGATCTTTTATTGGTTGTGGTTTTGTCTTTCAAGCATTAGCTCTCTAGAAAAGACTCAGAAAATGCTTTAAATATTTTCACAAAACATCCTCAGGAAAGATAATAGTACACTTAATATTGTTATATTTAATAATAGTATTACATAGTTATAAATGAAATACCACTTTCTTTGAAGATGATGTTACACAGTTCTAATCATTATGATAATGTTCTAAGAGAGTTTCCTCTCATCAGAATTGATATGTGTCCATTTTCCATCCGAGAAAAGGAAAAAAAAGGTTTTGCAGGCCTCTTGATATTTGCTGACAACCTGCATGCTAATGGTAAATTTTCTTAATAAATGTTATCAAGCTCCAATGCTGCATATTGATAAATGGTGACGATTAAAACGTCTTCATTAGCCCATCATGTTGAGCCAGGACAAATAGGAATTTTATTCTCAGTACTTCCAGATTTAAGCAGCTCATTGTCTGACCTTTCCTTCAGATCATAATTTGTGTTGAGGACTGATCAATGTGAAACCACTCTTATCTGCCAAGAAATACTTGATTTCGCAAGATAACTTTTCCAGTGGCAACTTAAAGAGCCTTAAGATAACCTGTGCCATTTTGCAATTCTTCTAACTCCTGCGCCCTGCACGAGCACCATCTTCACTAAATACATAAGGAACTTCAAACTAAGAGTAAAATGGGAGAGCTTCAAATCAGAGAAACAGCTGAAGATCCCAGTTCTGTCTATGGCTCCCAGTGATCTGCTCCAGATTTTGAAGTGCAAGTTTCTTTTGGCGGTTTCAGCGGTGTAGGCTCACAAACCCAGTGTGGAGGGAAAGGAATAAATTCATACTCAGGATTTGGTACAAAGAGGAGTGAAGAGAAGAGGGAGAAACTGGTACTGATCAAACAATGAGGTTAAGAGATAGGGAAGGATCACAGAATCACAGAAGCATTCAGGCCCTTAGGGTCACCAAGTCCAACCAATAACCCTACTCTACAAGGCTCACCCCAAACCATATCCCCAAGCACCACATCCAAATGACATTTAAACACACCCAGGATGGGTGACTCAACCACCTCCCTGGGCAGCCCATTCCAATGCCTGACCACTCTTCCTGTGAAAATTTTTTCCTAATATCCAGTCTAAACCTGTGCAGTTGCAGCTTGAGGTCATTCCCCCTTGTACTGTCTCCAATTACCTGTGAGAAGAGACCAGCCCCAACCTCTCCACAATGTCTCTTCAGGTAGCTGTAGACAGCAATGAAGTCTCCCCTCCAGTTCTCTCGAGGACAGATGAAAGGAGTTAAGGAACTTACAGGAAGTGATAAAATGGCTTGATGTGACAGGAATTAGGAAGCAAATCTGGGGAAGAATTCAATCTCCTGACTGTCAGCTCCAGATAGGATTTTGCAAGCAGCTGAAAAGAACTTGACAGAGCCAGGTGAATGGGACAGTGAGATGCTGAGTGGGATGAGTGTCCAGATCAAACAAGGCTGGATAGGAAGCCAGGTAAAGGAAAGAGAGAAGGAAACTTGTCACTTCTAGAGCTGGAATATAGTGCCTTAGAGTTTGCTCTTGATTTTTTCCCATGTCTCACTGGCAGAGCAGTGAGTGTTTACAGTTGGTGTAATACCCATGGCTGAACTGCTGTTCCTCATTTTGCCTTTGTTTTAAACTAGAACACTGGGAAAAAAAAAATATCAAAATTAAATATTTTGGATTGCAAAGCCAAACCCTCAATTAGGAAATTAAGGTTATTTGTCTGGTCTTTATGTGAATGTATCAGATGGAAGTCTTTAATTATTTAATTGTGCCTACATGACATTTTCCCAACAGAACCTGCTACTTATTTGTGAAACAGATATAGCTCCTTTGGGGATTAATTGAGCATTTTGTAGTAATGAATACTTTGTCTTTGAGACAACAATCTCATTCTTTTGGGTTTAATTTTGCTCTACTTCTGTTCAGCAACAGCAAGACATAAATAATAGTGACCTGTCACATCTTGAGTGTTCTGAGAATTAATATATTAGTGGGTGTCTGAGAGCCATGAAAACTACCTTAGAAAAAAATTACTAATTCCATTTTAATAGCACTTTTAATTAATGTGTAGTAAATAAAACATTGACTCATGCCTTGAACAAAGAGCTAAAAATACCAAATAGCTACTCATTAAGGAGTTTCCAATCTGTGAACTAAAGGAGGAAGGGACCCAGTGGAAAAATAGTAAGCTCTGATTATGCAATTAAAAAAGTTGCATTATACAAAGGCAACTTTAATTCTGGCATTTACTGCAGGTTGCTTTCTTCAGATAATTTTGAGGGTAATTTATGGCTTAGCTATGTAACCTAGCAATTAGCAGATGTTTGGTTTTAATTTTGAAACATCCTGTATTGGTATGATATTATTTTATAAATAGCAAATTGCTGCATTAGTGTTTTCTAGAGAAAAACTACTTGGTAGAAACTACAGCAATTTTCTTGTTCTGAATGCCTTACAATAGTTTGGTGGGGTTTTTTTAAATTGCTTTTAAAAAATATTGTTACTTTTAAGAGGGGAAAGAGAAGAATAATGCCAGCTCCAACATCTTAAATCTTCTGAGACTTCTAGAAAACCAATGGTGTCCTTCTCAGTAGAGGAAGGGAGCTTTATTTCCAGAGATCAGCTGATTACTCCGAGTAGGCTGAATTCTGCAGTGAAATCTGTCCCTTTCTCTGACTTCAGGACATTAGACTGTAAAAAAAAAAACAGGCTACTGACAGAGCAGTCGTGGTGTGTCAACATCTCAGATGTGTCCCTGCCACTTTTGGTTTTGTTTTGTGACAGTGCTATTGTATTTCCTTAATTTGCCTTAAGTTTGCAAGAGGTGTCGGAGGAAACGACTGCGTGTTCGTATCACGTCGAGGTCACCATTTGTCGGAGAAAATGACGGGAGGCAAGCACACTCTGTAGTGATCAACAAGTCTCCATTTTATTCCAGCAGCGAGCGTAGTTTTATAATCCCAACAATGAGGCTCATACGTATTACAAAAGAAAAACTCATCATTGGTCCACTATACAAAGTCAGCTACACCTTAGTTATGCTGATAGACTGATTTAGTGTTCATATTATTTACGTAAGCATTCTGTTGTCTAAGCAAGACTCTCTCACAGATGTATCCCTCTTCGTGAGAACCTAAGAGGGGAGTTAGTGGTAACCAAGGAGAAAGCCAATTAAGCTGGGCACATCCCTGCATATAACCTTGGAACAGTGAGATCAAACATAGTAGACTGATATGCTGGCCTTGTGTTACATCTGCACAGATGCAGGATAGGCTTAGAACAAAGAACTAACAGTAGTCTGCATCAAAACAGCCAACTTTGCCATCATCCAGGCCCCAACAGGTGCGGCCTGTCAGTTACTGCAGTTCCACATACTCATCCTGCCACTGCTGCTTGCCCACCATCAGGTTAAATTAAGAGTCATACCCTTGCTCCTGCAACCATTCTGCAACAAAGAGGTAGTGGTATTTACCTCTGGTTGCTATCCTAAGAGCTCTTTCTCTGAGTCTCTTTCCTGAGAAGTCAGGAGAAAGGCAAAGTCAAAGGAGTGGGTCCATTTCAGTTTTCTAGAGAGGAAACAGGAAAATGTTTCCCAAAGACAAGATTAATTCACAGTCCGAGCTCCCTGAAGGCATGCTGTGCTTTCCACTTGTAATGATGAGAAGATATTCATTGCAGGATGGATAAAAGGATGTTCTCCAAAGGCTGTATTTTTTTCTGCCACTAGTAGGATGCGGACAGAAGTATCCATGAAATTAATTATCAACCCGTTTCTCAGGAATGTGTAAACATGACAGGGCAGTGATCTCTTTTACACCTCTTGGGTCCTGTGTTTTAGCTGTGATTGAATTGAGCTGTCAGATTACATCCAGAGTGACAACTCTTTACTAGATGCAGCTGGATGAATAATGCAAAGAAAATCTTTGCAAATCATCTTTTACTATATAAAATGTTCTTATTCCCTTAAAGCTCCCTTTTGAGTTGCAAGTGTATTTGTGTGGCAAGAGGTACTGCAGACCTCTAAGAATATCTGGTTTTAAACTTGCTGCAAAGTCACTATAGAGTTGTGAAATGCTAGATAACTGGGAAATTCACCTCATATTCTGTCAGTTGTATTATTTTAGTCATTCTCTTCAACTGTGGGTGTCCCTCTCTGGAGATACTGAAAACCTGCCTGCATGTGTTCCTGTGTGATCTGCTCTAGGTGATCTGCTCTGGCAGAGGGGTTGGACTGGATGAGCTTTTGAGGTTCTTTCCAGCCCCTGACATTCTGTGATTCTGTGATCTCCTGTTAGAGAGAGGAGTAAGATTAAAATGTTTGTGGCCAAATTCTAGGAAGATCCTTGGTGATGACACTGCAGTGCTGGAGTAGATACAAATCCATTTTTAATGCAACTTTGTGAACTTCTGAGCTTAAATGCATAAAGTTGTCCTCCAGAACTGATATTTATGCAGCAAATAAGAAGACTGAAGTTCGTGGAAGTTATGAGTATTTAGCATTTCTTGAAAACAAGGCCATTTAAAGTAGCTGTTTGAAATATGCAGATTAGTACCTTAGTGTAGGGAATTGTTGCAAAGATTGACTGTTGTGAGCACTGTCATTATACTGACGTTACTGGAGCTGTCACTTTGTTTTCATGCTACTGTTTTTGCAGACCTGCCTATTGTTTCTTTTTTATGCTTCTGTTCCTGACTCATGCCCCTGAATGTTAATCTAGTTCAGATCAGCACATCAGAATTATTGTTACTGACCATACTGGTTTGAAATCCTTGACACTCTATTGCTCTTCCTGGACTTACTCTTCACATAATTTTGACCTTATTGGAGGGAGAAATGCCTAAAATAGTATTTACAATAAAATGTAATAAAACCTTTTTTAAAGGCTGCAGCACAACGCTTGTCCGTCTCTGATGAATTAAAAAAATTAAGAATTCTTAGTGAAAAAAGTTATCTAATGCCCAGTGATTAGCAAAATGTCTTTTCTAATGAAACAGAAAAAGACATATTGCAGTATTGAAGTAGATACAAGCTGCATTTTCAAATCCACATCTTTTCAATCCTTTTCTTACAAACGTTCAAACTAAAACTACCAATGTCTCTCAAGTCTGCCAAATGAATTCTTTCTTTGCTGTTAAACAATAGGGCTTCTGTTACATTTTACAAAGAAACAGAGATGGTGTTTTTGTATTTTGTATCTGAAGTTGTGCTTTTGTATCTTTTTGTCACTACATCCATTGTGGCTTGATTGGAAAAGGTTTACAAGAATGTATCCCAAGAATGATCTTGGGATCAACTGTAGCTTTGTAAGGTGTAAGCTTTTACCAAATGTTCTTAGAAACAGTGTGTGAATTTTCAAGTGATCTCATCCCTCAGATTCTCGTTGTGTCTTGTTTCCTTATAGCTCTGTCAGCACTTTTGCCCTCCTTTCCCCATTCTGCTTAAAATGGCTTATTGGTCCAACATATTGATCGCACTTGGTCCCATGACTTAATATTGATTTTGTTCTCAATGGAACTGAAGCCTGTCATCAAACTTACTTTTGCTTTCATATCAAGATAGTGTTTGATTGGCTTATTTGACATTAGAAGGCAACTGTGCTTGGTTATGATCAATACACTTGTATTCTCTGTTCCTTATCATTCTCAGTAAGACTACATTAGCAAATGAACCATGAAAATGCCTCAACTACCTGTCAAGCAGTAGGAGAGTTGTACTCCTGTTGTTAGGCAATGTGTAGGTACTCTAATGGGGTTTTTATTAGAAATATTGGACTACTGCTCACCAGATACAAAACTACAATGGCATGAAGTTAGTATATAGAAGATTTTCAGGTAAGGGCATATCATGTTTCAGGTTTTGTTTACTTTATCTTGTCTGTACAGAGACACTTAGGAAAGTCAATGAAAATTGACTGTGAAAAGTATTTTTAGTTGGACTATATTAAACGTGGATGTGAATCCTCTTATGCAGAATTAAGGTGGTCTTAATTCTATTTGTCTTTCTTTCTGAATAAGGATAACCATACACAGAGTTAATGTAGTTTAACTAATCTCCTTCAAAGTCTCATTTTAATTAATTTGGATGAATTCTTCAGTGTTCCTATTTAGATCAGTCTTTTTAAGTGATATTTGCACTAATACCTCAGACACAGCCTCTTTCATGCTGGTGGATATTCAGTGGTGTTAGAAGTAGTGAAAATTCAGAGGAGGTATCATCTGCAGCAAGAGTTTTCCATTAGTCTTTGATGCATAACAAAGTTTGCAGCCAATATCTTAGAGTGTTGTGTCAGAGATAAAAAGGCTGTTACTTTTTAAGCCATAATTAGTGTTGTAAGATGCCCTCAGTGTACCTCTCTGTGTACTGAAGGAACTGACTGCATATCTGTGTATATATATAAAATTAACTTTTTTTTTTTTTTTTTAATTGGGAGCTTCACAGGTAACCAAGTGATTGCTTTATGCTTGGGGGAACTGACAGCGTGGGTGCTGTCGCCACTACCACTTACAAAATTAAGTAAATGAATGCAGGCAGAATTGGTAAAGCTTTTTCCTTATTTTCCAGCTGAAATGCATGTGATTTAGTTTTTCAGCTTGAGTAAATGCAGCAAATAATATTGCAAAATAAGAGAGAGGATAAAGGAATAAGAGATAAGGTTTGGAAGTGGATACCCCAAAAAGTTCTTGCTAAGATGACAAAGACAACAGAATAGTTTCTTCCACATTCCTCATTCTTACCAAGTGTAGAGTTCACTTGGTGAGATAAATAACAAATTTATGATTCAATGAGTCATAAATAACAATAACAAATGTTATATTTATATATATAACACAATAATAACAAATTTATGATCCAATGAAAAAAAAACGCTGGTTTTTTTTTTGTTTTCTTTTGTTTTCTTTTGTTTTTCCCCAGATGCATACTTCAGGTTGCTGTATATTTCTAAGGTAACAAAGTTATGGAATGATATTTTTCTCATACTGTTGTTTAATCTGGTCTTCCTACATATGTGACAGATGATACTGCATTTCACATCAAAGAAATTATTATTTGGATAAAGAAATACTATTCTATTCCTTTCTCTTTTATTATTTGCCTCTATCAAATGTAGACTGTATTACATGACTGTAATCCTGATGGATGACTGTAATATAAATGGAGGAACATATGTTGTTGCATTACCAAACATAAAAATGGGATTACTGGAGGCATTAATATTGTATCTGAAGGTGCGAGTTCATTATTTTTTACCCAGTTACATCCAAAGAACATCCAAAGACGTTTCCCATCAGAAGCAATTTTAGAAGGAAATATACAACTTTAAAATGTTCTTAATTTTTGTTTCAGAGTTATCTCTTTACTGCTGACATTATTTCAAAGTAAGGAGTGATATTTGAGTTTGATAATCCCTATAATTGTTTTGTATGTGGTGCAAAACCTTGCCATTACCTCACACATTAAAGATTCACAGAATGTTATAGGTTGGAAGGGACCTCCAGAGATTATTGAGTCCAATCTCTGTGCCAAAAGCAGGATCCCCTTGGGTAGGCCACACAGGAATGCATACATCTGGGTTTTGAAAGTCTCCAGAGAAGGAGACTCCACAACCCCTCTGGACAGCTTCTTCCAGTGCTCTGTCACCCTCACTGTAAAGAAGTTTCTCCTCATGTTGAGGTGAAACCTGCTATACTCAAGTGTGTATCCATTGTTCCTTGTCTTACTACTGTGCACCACCAAAAAAGAGATTGGCCTCATCCACTTGACACTCACCGCTCAGATATTTATAGAAATCAATCAGATCTTTTCTCAGTTTTCCCCTCTCAAGACTGAACAGCCCCAGGTCTCTCAACCTCTCTTCACAGAGGAGTGTCATGGATAGAGTTGAACCTGCTGCTGTTCATACCATGCTGCAGTCATGCCAGCCTCAAAAATCAACCGGAGCAAAATATGAGGCTGAAATTCAGATTGCAACATGGGGGACTTCATGTTCTGGTTGCTGCTGCTGGATCTTCTCTGCGAGCATGGTGGCAGAACAAGTGGGAGTCAGGTAGCTGCTAGTTTGGTTTTCTCTTTTAAGCTGTTGGGTTTTGGGGTTTTTTTTTTGTTTGTTTTCTTCCCCCCCCTGTGTATTTCACTGCGGTTCTTCTGCAAATAGGCTAAGATAAGATAGTCATACATTGTACTATTAAATTAATTAGATTATTAGCCAAGGTAATTATGCAGTGTGCTTATGATATGTTATATTAAGCTCTCATCTCTTGTATCTCAACCCTGAGTTTTGCGTGTTGCCTTTCCTCTCACTTTTGTGTTGGGGGAGTAGGGAGTTTAGCGCTTGCGAGGAGATATGCTGAGCTGGATTTCTCAGCAATGACTCTTGAGATGTGTGTGACTGAAGCTTTGAATGAGCTTAAGTACAGGGAAGACATTCTGGAACTGTCCTAAGTCTGCAGCACTTGCAGTAGGTTACCTGCTTCTATGCTCTTTTTACATCACTGCTAATGTGCTGTGGTGTGGAGAAGGTTGGCAAGGGCCATGCTACTGTTCAGTCTAGGGCTGAGGCACAGTATTTTTATTTAGTGTCTTGGTTACAGGGAAGGAGCTGAAGCACTCAAGTACTACTGTAGGAATTAAATTTCTGCATGAATATGGGAGTTTTGGAAGCCACTGTCTCCTCATTCACCAAAGTTTATTTTCCCCTAAGGTTCCAAGGATTGGAGCACCTCTGCTGTGAGGACAGGCTGAAGGAGCTGGAGTTGTTTAGCTTACAGAAGAAAAGACTTGGGGAAGACCTTAGAGCTGTCTTCCAATACCTGAAAAGATCCTTCAGGAGGGCTGGAGAGGGACTTTTCACAAGGGTGTCTAGTGATAGGACAGGAGGAAATGGTGTTAAGCCGAGGCAGAGTAGATTTAGCATGTATCTTAGGAGGAAGATTTTTCAGTACGGGGATGGTGGGTCTCTGGAATAGACTACCAAGGGAGGTTGTGGTTGCCTCCTCCCTGGAAATATACAAGACCAGGATGGATGAGGCCTTGAGCAGCTGACTCTAGTTGAGAGCCATCCCTGCCCATGGAGGGGAGGTTGGAGGAGATGATCTCCAAGTTCCCTTCCAAACTAAGCCATTCTATGATTGTATGAATACATGAGGAAATTTGCACATAGCCTTCAAGAAGAAGTTATTTCTTGTAAAATGTGGTGATTCATCTCATAAAGGAATAGAAAAGTAGTTTTTTTTTCTCAGTGATGTTAACATGCTATTATCTTTAGTTTCAGGAACACTGGATTTGGTGGATTTCTTAACTGTTTTCTGTTTGTATTGCATTTGTACGTTTCAGTATTTGTGTAGTGAAAGAGTAGTCAGTGGCTTTTTCTAGATGCCATTGGTTTCACAGAACCACAGTTTCTGTGTGCAGTTATGGTGAATATGTAAATAAGATTAAAACATAGGGTCTTATACTAAGTAGTTTCTTGGTTTTAAGTAATTCCATCCATGTTTATGAGATTCAAGGTGGTCTTTTTGAGTAAGTAACCAGGGTCATGTTTCTTTTAGTAAGGAACAGACTGTGTAATACTACTTGAAATTCTGCCTTGAGACCAAACCAGTAAATTTTCACACACACACACCACCAAATGAAACAGCTTCCAATCCTACCATGTTTTCATATCATTAAACTATTAGAGCAACTTTCTTTCATTTTTTTGCATAATGAGCAGATGTGAGAAACCAGTGTGTTTGTCTTCATTGAAATCAGTGCCGTTTCTGCTTAGGCTTCTTAGAAGAAAATTACTTCACGAATATTAACCATCAACTAATTAAGATGTACTTAATTAAATGCAAATGCTACTTAGCAAAAGCAATTGAGGGAAAGGCATATGATTAGGGAATTAGCAACTGATTTAACACTTGGAGCTACTAGCTAGGCACCTAAGCAATACAAATAAATGCAGAAACTTCACTTGGTAAGAATAATACAAGGGAAAAATACTCGTTTTCCCATTGTTTTGGTTGAAACACTTTGGAATCAATGAAGCAGAATATGTTCAAACTATGAATTGTAGGTTACTGTTGCTTTATGTTCAATAATTAGACCGGTTAAGAATCACAGAATCGCAGAACCTTAGAAGTTGGAAGGGACCTCCAGAGATCATCAAGTCCAACCCCCTGCCAAGGCAGAATCCCCTAGGGTAGTTTGCATGGGAATACATCCAGGCAGGTTTTGAAGGCCTCCGGGTGAGATGACTTCATAACTCCTCTGGGTAGCCTGCTCCAGCGCTCTGTCGCCCTCACTGTGAAGAAATTTCTTCTCATGTGATGTGAAACCTTCTATGTTCCAGTTTGTATCCATTGCTCCTTGTCTTATTGCTGTGGACCACTGAAAAGGGCTTGGTCCCATCCACTTGACACCCACCCCTCAGATATTTGTACACATTGATGAGATCTCCTCTCAGTCTTCTCTTCTCCAGACTAAATAGCCGCAGGTTTCTCAGTCACTCTTCATAGGGGAGATGCTCAAGTCCCCTAATCATCTTCATGGCTCTCTGCTGGACTCTCTCCAGCAGGTCCCTGACCCTCTCGAACCGAGGAGCCCAAAATTTGACGCAACATTGCAGATGTGGTTGCACTAGGGCAGAGTAAATTACTCAAGATATTGTAAATATTGAAAATATATCAATCAGTCTCATGCTGAGATATTTTTTTGACAGCTGGTCATTCAGGAGCTAGAACAGAGCAAAGTTACCTAGAAAGTACCACAGTGTTGCTGCTGCTTTCAAGGACACTGCCACTCTACTAACATCAAAGCCTACATTGACAGCCTTTATCTTTGGAGCAGATATGAATAAACACTGTTAAGATGTTATGAAGGCTGCTAGGATTAATAAAACATTTAAAGTTTCCTAATGTCTGTCAAAGTAGGTGTTATATGCAAGGGTAAAACCTGTCTATTAGATCCTGTTGCACATGCTGTTTTTTTCCCCTCCAAACACTTGAGATTGTTGGGCTACACAAGGTGGTAGATGGTAAATTGCATGTAAATATTATGGGTTTTGTTTTCTGTAGCTTATTTGATTGGATTTTCAGAGATTAACTTCTAAGTTCTCCCTGCTGAAAAATCTGGGTCAACCTTTCACGGTTGTGTATGCATTTTAATTAGAGACATGTGCTCTGAGAAAGACAGCTTTCCTCTGAGAGTTCCTCTTGTAGAAGGCAGAAAAAAGCACAACAAAACAACAAAACAAACTGAACTGCAAAAAAAAAAAAAAATTAGTCATGATATGAGACTGAATTTCCAATCAGCAGTTCTGATAAAGTCAAGGCAAGATAAGGAGCTTTGAGGAAAACAGATCACAAGTGCCTCACTATGCAAAAGGGCAGAAGTTCATAGGGTCATAGAATAGGTTGGAAGGGACCTTTAAGGTCATGTAGTTCCAACCCCCTGCCAGGGGCAGGGACACCTTCCACTAGACCAGGTCACTGAAGGCTTCATCCAACCTGGCCACCCTCACTGTAAAGAATTTCTTCCTAATATCCACTCTAAATCTACCCTCCTCAAGCTTAAACCTGTTTCGTGTTTTCCTATCACTACTTCGATCACATTGGGTGATTTTGTGCTCCACAACCTCCCTGGGCAACCTGTTCCAGTGTCTCACCACCCTCACTGCAAAGAATTTCTTCTTAACATCCAGTTTAAATCTCCCCTCTGCCAGTTTAATACCCATATAATAATGCAAAAACTGAAAAATTGGGCAAACTTTTTGCTGGAGAAGCACATACCTTAGTAACTTGGGGTTAAAGCTAGCTCTAGAGGGCAAATCTTCTGAGGAACGGCTGAGAAAACTGGAGTTGTTTGATCTGGAGAAGAGGAGGCTGAGGGTAGGCCTCATTGCTCCCTACAACTACCTGGAAGGAGGTTCTAGTGAGGCAGGATTCTGGTTTCTCTCTGGTATCAGGTGATAGGACAAGAGAAAATTGCCTGAAATTGTCCCAGGGGAGGATTAGGCTGGATATTGGGGAGCTGGGAGTTGGGGCTCTGCAGCCTGGGGAAGAGAAGGCTTTGAGGAGACCTTGGAGTGGCCTTCCAGCATCTGAAGGGGGCCTTCAGGAAGACTGGGGACTATTGACAAGGTCTTGCAATGACAAGATGAGGAGTAATGGGTTTAAACTGTCAGAGGTGAAATTGAAATTGGGTGTTAAGAAGAAGTTCTTTGGGTGTGAGGGTGGTGAGACACTGGCACAGATTGCCCAGGGAGGTGTTCAAGGCCAGGCTGAATGAGGCCTTGAGCGACCTGTTCTAGTGGGAGGTGTCCCTGCCTATGGTGAGAGGCCTGAACTAGATGATCCTTGAGGTCCTTTCCAACCTGAACCATTCTATGATTAGGAAAATTTTCTTTCCTGCAAAAGTAGTGAGGCATTGGAACAGACTACCCAGTGAGGTGGTGGAGTCGTCATCCCTGGAGGTGTTCAAGGAACGTGTACATGGCACTTTGTGACATGTGTTAGCCACCATGGCGGTGTTGATAGTTGGACTCAATGACCTTAGAGGCCTTTTCCAACCAAAACAATTCCTGATGAAAAGCAGGGCTGTTCACACACCACAGATCCAGTTTTAGTAAGTTTTCAGTATAGGTAGGTGTATTTAGTTCTTGGTGAGTAGAGTCCACACAGCAACTTTACCTTCTCAGCCATTCTGAGGAGGTCATTTAGTGTATTTGAAGACTGGTTAGGGAGTCAGCATAAGGAAACACATAGGTCCCCCTGTTGAAGGAGTGCATCTGGGAAACTGCATGGGATTCAAGATAAGGAGGAGTCCTGTTGGCTGTTTCAGCCTTTACATCCCATACACTAGGCACTACAATAATGTTCTGCTGGTTACTTTTCTGCACAGAGGAGGAAGAAACTATAAATGGCAACCAACACAGCTCACAGACCTGAACACACTGCGGACTCACTGCACTTTTTCCCTGCAACCTCTATACTTGGGGCGTTATTGAAGGCAGATGAATAATAACAAAGCCTTCTTCACCCCCTTGCACTGAGTGCTTTCAAATCTGAGTTGTGGTGTTCCCTACCAAGAATTTCACATGCCCAGCAGTTTTCTAAGAGATGACTTATCATGTGCCTCATTTTCAGCTTCACTATGAAGATGATAGCTGGTAAGAGAGACATTAACTGAGAAATATGTCTATCTATATTCAAGTAGATGCCTATAACTCTTGTAGTCACCTACATACAACACAGTATATACTAAAATGTATATAACCAGTACTTCCAGATCATTTAGTGCTTTGAACTGTCAGTCTTTTCCATCATTTTGTATTTTTTACATTCTCATTTTAAATGTGCAGGTTTAAAAACACTTGACTGACATACTGTAGTTCCTTGTGGTCTGTGCAACTTACAAGCAGACTGTCATATGTAACTACCAGAAGCCACAAAAAGAAGATATTGGCATAACTGAGCCTTTTTAATTTGCTTGTTTCTTGGAGTTGCAAATTTGAGCATGTTTGATTATGAAGTACAGGGTCTGGAGTTTGAGTTCTATCACCTAGGCTCAGTGGCTGTTGTTAATTCTTTTATGAGTGTTAAGATACCACTGCATGCTTGGTTTTACCACTGTGTGATATCGCTGCCCTTTAGCAATTACATATGAATGTAAAAAATAATTTTCAATATTAATGTTCCAAGAACTGTCTTGATTTGATCCTACTTATTGTAAATTTATTGCCAAGTTTTTGCTTAGTTCATAGGAGGTTACAGTTCAGCCTCTCAGAGACCTGGTTTCTAGGTACAGGACTGAGATCAGGTTCATTGCCTCATTGCATAGGACTCCAGCAGCATTATTATTTGACGCCAGTCTTCTTTTCCCCGAGTTGTTCTCCATGCCTCATTGAATCATGCAGTGATTTTACTGCTCATTTTAAGGCTTTAAAAAGATTTTGCCCTCTGTTAAGTACTTGCCTTTCCATTTACTACAGGTCAGAATTTGACAGGACTTCTTTACTGTGCACTGAAGCATGCATCATATTAAAAGATGCACAATAAGCACAAGGCTTTCCTTGCCGTATCTCTGCAGTGATACCAGCTCCGGGAATGCTTTCCCATGGAAACATCTTAAAGCGTTTTAAAAGAAACTTAAATATCAGACGCATTTTTTACAGATGAGTAAACAAAAACACAAAGGAATGACATGATTCAACTCTATTAAACACAGAACATAGGTCTCCGTGGTATAGCACAACCTTTAGCATCCTGGATCAAAATTTGGTGGACACTACATCTGCTTTGTGAATGTAATAAAATAAGAATGGTGACTGAACTGAACACAGTCTAACACTTATCATTTGTTAGCTGGTTCCTCCTTTGTGCTATTCATGAACTCCCTCTCTGATCTGAAGAGATTTGCCTATTCAATAGGGGGTTTGGGGTTTTTTGGTTGGTTGATTTAGGGTATTTTTGCAGTTCATTGGTTGGTTGTTTTAAAGCAATTCAATAGTTCAGTAGTTGCTCTGATGCATGCACATATACCAGAAGGTCTTCATGCCAAGAAGGTTTTAAAGTAGTGATTTGCTTTGCTGACTGATTGTCTAGCTGGATTCAGCATACCAGTTCACGAAAGAGATGTGGATTTGAAAGGCTGTCGCCTTGGCTCTCTTTACTGATGATACAAATCTGCAAAACCCAGCAAAGGTTTAAACAGTTCTTGACATTTTAAATCCTTGAAAAGAAATCCTCTTTTACCTTCTGGCATTTCTACCTACAAGAACTCCCTTTATTTTAATCTGGAGAATTTAGCCCAAAATGTACACTTTTTTTTTTTTTTTTTTTTTTTAATATGGACTACTGAAAGATTCCAGATTTTAATGAACAGATCAATTGATAAATAGTGAGGAGTTTTCCTGATGGAAATGTTATATTCTGTTTTTATCTTCTTGGTTTTTTACTTTTTGTCTTCCTGTTCCTTGAAGTATCTAAGGACAGGGACCTTTAAGGTGTGTATTTGGAGTTCTGTCTTCAAATCTTGTACAACATAGATATAAGCCTATAAAGTTCAAACAAAGACTACAGCAGACAAACTGTTTCTAATGGGACTTTTTCTAAGTAGCTTTAGTCTTTACATTGGCATTGTTCCCAGCTTATGGCTGAGTGGTTCCTGGTAGTTGACTACACTATGCACTTTAAAGAGGAAGGCAACAAAGGTCAAGTTGTTCATAAAATCATTAGTGAAATGTCAGAAGCAATTTAGTCTCAATAAAATATTTCCCTGACGATTAGAGTTACCCATTATAAAACATTCCTTCCAACTGCATGTTTACAGTTTGTCAGAAAAGAACTGGACAGTTGACAAAAACTAAATGCTAGTAAGAGAGGTACAGATTTCTAGATTTTTTTTTTCTCCTTTGTAAAAGCAGAGTGAATTTGTTCATTTGAAATACAGACTCAGACTGAAATTTGTTTAACACAATTCTCATTGTGACCCCAAAGTTAGCTTGTGATATATAGAAACCTCTCAGCACCTCATTGTGTCTTTTACCTGGTGGTGAAACAATATGAGAGTAAAGTTCACTCCTTTTCTAGCTTTTATTTTATTCTTTGGAAAATAAGTTTGCAGTCTGTTCCTCCATCTTGTCCTTCAACCCAAACATGTTTTTGTTCTGAGAAAGGAGGTAAGAATCCCTCCTGCACTGGTGTCAGGATGTGATGACCTGTGGTACAAGGGAAGGAGCAATTAATGCAAATACTGAGTCCAGTGAGGGAAGTAGAACTTGATGTGAGAGATCTATGAAGCCTTTGGAAGGGCTTAAATTTGTATTTTTAATATGAAAAAATACAGCTATCGAGACTGAATTGTTCTCAAAGGTCTTTATAATTCAGATGACTATGACTATTTTAAAAGCATGAGCTGCATGGCTTGCCTTGATTTGCCAAGCCAAGGCGGATTGATGTTTGCAGCTCTGTTGTACCTGTATGCATAAAATATTTGACACTGGTTAAAGGGACATATTATTGCACGGGTGTCCCTCATCTTTTCCTCTTTTATAAAGCATTTGGTCATTAATTGTTCTGAGACTTGTGGTATGTCACTAGTACTAAAGTGCTCCTGTTTTCAGGGGCTCAGTTCATCAGTTTCGAATTTGAGAAGTTTTGACTCTATAAACTTTTAACTGATGGAAGTGGAGTTTCTTTTTAGATTAGGTCCTGGTCCTTTTTGTTACAAGCATGTTTTGTAATCATGTGATTACTTTTTAAATTCTGTACGATAAGAAGGCTGTAATTCTAAAACAAGAGAATCCAAATACTCCTTAGTTCATTTTTTCCATCATCTTTACAAACTGAAGATTTATTCTGAGGTGTTGTTGCAGTGAGACTTACTGACCTCTGAATTTGTGGCCATTCATTCATTCCTCACTGATTTGAGCATTTGTCACTTTATAAAGGGAAAGCATTTGTCACCTTATAAAGCTAACCACTTTCTGATTGTGATGTGCTGAAAAACAAAACCAACCCTGCTACTTAAACAGGAGCCAGATTTCATTAAACAGTTTATACCAGCCTGGGCCTTTCTATTGTAATGAAATAAAACACAGATCATATAAAAATGTTAATAATGACGACAATAATCACAATGATTATAATAATAATAATACTAACACTATCATCAATTATAAATACATTGACTAAAATTAAATACACCAATATGACAAATTACAAATTTATACCAGCCTGGACCTTTCTATTGTAATGAAATAAAATACAGATAATCTAAAAATGATAATAATTATGGTGATAATAATTATAATGATAACGATAATAATAATAACATCATAATAGTAATAATAGCAATAACAATAGCGATAACAATAATAATGCTGATAATGCTGATAATGCTGATAATGCTGATAATGATAATGATAATGATAATAATAATAATAATAATAATAATAATAATAATAATAATAATAATAATAATAATAATAATAATAATAATAATAATAATAATAGATATGNAATAATAATAATAATAATAATAATAATAATAATAATAATAATAATAATAATAATAATAATAATAATAATAATAATAATAGATATGTAGGCCAAAATTAAATACACCAATATGATGAATTACAAGTTTATACCAGCCTGGAACTTTCTGTTGTAATGAAATAAAATACAGATCATATCATAATGATGATAATGATGATAATAATAATAACAGTAATAATAATAATAATGTCAATTATAAATACATAGACCAAAATTAAATACACCAATATGACAACTTACAAATACATAGACCTTTTTATACTTCCATGACACAAGGAGTGATGTGTTACTGTGTTGCTAAGAAATGAAGATCTTTCAAACCAAACAAGATACTGATCTCAACTTACTGCAGCTCTCTTTGTATTTTGATACATAGCTGCAACTGAAAGGATGAACTTTGGAGGAAGTTAGACTCGATGATCTTGCAGGTCTTTTCCAACTTGGTTAATTCTGTGAACTGTGGGGTTAGACAACTGACTAAGATGGAAGTTAGGATACTTTTCCCCTTCTCCCACAAATGTGGATGAGGGCTAGGTGGTCGCTGTAAATGCATTGCCATGCACACAGTTTTCCATAGGTGTATTACCTATCCTGCTATTCATATTAAGATTTTCTGTGGCATCAGATATGTATTAACAAAACAAAAGCCTCAAGACCACCCAGGCTGGCATTCACTCCAGCAGAGTATCAAATTAAACCAGGTTTAAGCATGTTCTTCTAGAAGCAAGACAGAGGAGACAAGTCATTTTAATAAAAAAATCTATTTACCTTGTTTATACAGCAGAACAGAATCTAATTTATTTGTGTGCCCATCTGGATGAGATTGCTCATTTTAAGTTAATTTAACAAATGATAGACTGCTACTGGCCTTTTTTTTTCCCAGGAGAAGAGGTTGACAGACAGCTGTGCAGAGATGCTATCTACCCAATCCCCGTTGTCTGCGAAGCTCCGTGCCCAAAGGACTGTGTGCTCAGCATGTGGTCTGCCTGGTCCTCCTGCTCACACACCTGCTCCGGCAAAACCACAGAAGGGAAGCAGATGCGTGCCCGCTCCATTCTGGCATACGCAGGTGAAGGTAAGGTCGCATTCTCTTGCAGCCTCTCATCTGATTGTGAATTCTCAGCTGGTTTGTAAAGTCAAAGTAATTTCTTGATCGACAGAAGCAAATTATTAGGTGGAGCTCTGATTTTTTTTTTTTTTAATTATTCCAAAAAAAGATATTTTAATGCTTATCCAACACTTACTGTATCTGGAATGGTTTTGAAGAAGAGATTTTATTTTGCTTATTTCAGTTAATGTTGTCATTTTTCATTCTGCATAGTTACTGTTTTGATTTGACTATATGGTTTCCTCCTTTTCTGTTAAAATTAAACAAGGCAAACAATTCATCCAGAGAGGGGCGGTGAAGCTGGTAAGGGGCTTGGGGCACAGCACTATGAGGAGATGCTGAGGGAGCTGGAGGTGTTTAGCCTGGAGAAGAGGAGACTCAGGGCAGACCACATTGCTGTCTACAACTACCTGAAGGGAGGTTGTAGCCAGGTGGGGTTGGGCTCTTCTCACAGGCAACCAGCAACAGAACAAGGGGACACAGTCTCGAGTTGTGCCAGGGGAGGTCTAGGCTGGATGTTAGGAGGAAGTTCTTCCCAGAGGGAGTGATTTGCATTGGAATGGACTGCCCAGGGAGTCACTGCCCCTGGAGGTGTTGGAAGAAAAGCCTGGATGGGGCACTTAGTGCCATGGTCTGGTTGATTGGATAGGGCTGGGTGCTAGGTTGGATTGGATGATCTTGGAGGTCTCTCCCAACCTGATTTATTCTATGATTTGATGATCCTGTGAACACCTCTATGAGAGATATTTATAAAGGATTGTTAGTAACCCTAATTTAAGTCCAATTTGAAAGGATGTAAGTATGAATGGTGTAAGGACAAGGGGGTTTATGGGTTCAAATGCTAAGAAGTGGCTTTTGTAGCTTCTTAGGTTGGTAACTAAGGGTGGTGAGGCACTGGAACAGGTTGCCCAGGGAGGTTGTGGATGCTCCCTCCCTGGATGTGTTCAAGGCCAGATTGGATGAGGCCTTGAGTAACCTGTACTAGTGGGAGGTGTCCCTGCCTATGGCAGGGGGGTGGAACTAGATGATCCTTGAGGGCCCTTCCAACCTTACCATTCTATGATTCTATGATTCTATGAACTAATTTTACCACACTAACCTTTTTATTCATAGTAAGACTATGGTTTTACCCTGCAAATGCTCACTCATGTGAATGATTTCTCTTCATGCAAATGGTCCTCATTCACCGTCTACATCAAATGCAAAGAGAAGATGTAGCTAGAATAGAAAGAAGAAGAAATTTTAGTTAAGTTCACAGAAGCATAGAAAGGCAGGGGTTGGAAGTGACCTCTGATGACCATCTAGCCCAATCCCCCCTGCTAAAGCAGTTTTGCTTTATACCTTGATAATTTTCCATGTTTCCTATAACTGGTTTTACTTTGTTCTTAATTACTTTGGCAGGTAATTGAGCAAGTATATGCTCTACATAACATGGTTCTAAAAAGACTGTGTCAGGTGTGCCAGGCTCCAACTGATAAAATGCCTTGTGCAGTGTTGGGAACAAGGAGATCTAACCAACAAAGTGTACATGGAAAACTGACAGTAAAGTTATATGCCTTCAGTATAAAAGGATTATTTAATATTTTAAAATGTTAATAATTATTTTAAGTTAAGATGAAATTAACTGAAAAATGAAAACTGCAGTGTACAGAAGCAATGAAACAAAATACCTGCTTTGGAAAACAGAAAAAGAAAGGGGCAGAGTTTCTTGTACACCAGAACACTTCTCTGTTTGCAAACACACTTAACTTCATTGCTAAAACTATACTGTGTACTTGGCAGAATTTGTATAATCATGAAAATAAAAAAATTAAAAAGTAGAAGAACAGGCACTTTCAACATTTTCCCTGAAATAAAAAACCCCTTCACTAGAAGTCAGACAGACAGAACTATACTCTTTTTAATGAGAGGCTCAAGTAATAAATTACTTAGATGGATCTATGTAACGGAGTAGAAATGCACATAAAATAAGAAACGAAATTTGGTTTATGTTGTTACTTATTTTTTAGTCTGTCAAACTGACTTATTTTGAGGGAAACTCAGAGCTATGTTTTCATATGATAATTCAAATAAACATATAGTCATGTACTGCTTGCTTTTCTGTGTAGGTTAAGATAATAGATTTATTTTTTTATGTGCTTATGCAGTTTTATTGGATACAGAAATTTAACATCCTGACAAGTGTGCCAAAGAAGTGAAAACCTAAATCAATCCAGAAAAATATTCAGCTTTCTTCTGTTGGTTTTTTAAAAAGTACTCATTTTATTGATACATAACACAGATTAAGATAATTTAGAAGGCTGTAAATGGAGCAAAGCAGTTAAGTGTAGCCTGGATTTTACATATGAGAATTTTATATGTGTCCGTAGGGCAATGATCAGAATCAGCACTGAGTAATCACAAAGACAGACTGACAGGTCTCAAACCACACAGATAATAGTGGAGAGATCCCTGAACTACTCTGAGAAAGCTAACTTTGTTACCTAGATGCTGTAGTGTTTCAGCTTTGCTTGAACCCTTGCCTCTTTACCACCATGATTTTTAAGGACCCAAGCTGCTATGTCCACCTAGCTTACAGCAGTTTACTCACATCTTGGTCAGACATCTTCAACACTGTGCTCCTTTGCCTACAAACTCCAGAGAATAAAAGTTTATCAATAAAGAGCCTCCACGGCTTAGCATATTGTTACAATGCCAGCTGGAAGATGCTTTTCGCCTTTGCTTGTATTATATTCAAAATCACTTTGGTTTTTGTTTTTCATGCTTCACTGAAATGAGAGTTGTTATCCTCATATGTCTCTTATGCCTTTTAGTCATTTGCTGCATGACAAATAACTGAATGACTTTTCACCTCCAGTTCACCTGCATGACAGGGATCAGTGGCATTCCCAAAACATAAAATGCTGGTGGTATAGTTGGTGCTGGGAGGTCATTTAATGTTATGAGGGCACAGAATATATTCCTGTGGCCTCAAACTGCAATTGGCTAGGTGTCGTAGGTTTAAAGAGCCGACAGAGTGAAGCTCTCAAACGAGTTGGAGAAAAAAACAGAATTATATTTGGAGAGAGTTGCAGATAGAAATTACAAAGCAGATACAGAATCCGTAAGTGAACCCCCTGAATTTTCCCCCAACCCAAAATTAAAACTATCATCCCCAGCGCTCCAATCCTTCCCCCCCCACCATGCCACTGTCATCCAAGAGGCCTAACCACAGCCTCTGGAGGCCCCAAACCAGGCCTATCCTTACATGTTTGTCCTGATAATGCAACTCCTGCCCAACACAAGGCTGGAGAGGGAGGAAAGGAGAACAAGCTGCCCTTGCTGTGAGCTTATGAAGAGATAGCAGAACTATGGGATTGAATAGCAATCTTCCAGTCCCCAGATGACTCTCTTTAATCTTAGAGTTCACAACCTGGAACAGCTAGGTTTAGACTGGAAATTAGGAAATGTTTTTTTGCTATTGAGAGTGGTCAGGGATTGGAATGGGCTGCTCAGGGAGGTGGTCGAGTCACCAACCCTGGATGTGTTTAAAAGTCATTTGGTGTGGTGCTTGGGAATATGGTTTAGGGGTGAATCTTGTAGAGTAGGGTTATTGGTTGAACTTGGTGATCCTGAGGGTCTTTTCCAAGTGGAATGTCTGTGATTCTTACTTCTCAGCATCTACGCTGCTGAATTGGTTTGAAGAAACCATCGAGTTAGAATAATTATCCACCAGGAAACATCCCCAGTATGATCAGTTTTCTCGAATGATTAAGGAGTAATTCAACAGTATTGCTATAATTCCTTGGTGACAAAAATAACTTTACTGGAAAAATGGAAACTATTAGTAAAATTATGGTAGTGACATAATTTACATATGTTTTTGGATTATTGCTGCCTCTCCAGTAGGAATAAGTTCATTACAGTGAGGATGGTGAGACACTGGCACAGGTTGCCCAGGGAGGTTATGGCTCCTCTCTCCCTGGAGATGTTCAAAGCCAGGTTGGATGAGGCCTTGAGCAACCTGTTCTAGTGGGAGGTGTCCCTGCCTGTGGCAGGAGGTTGGAACTGGATGAGCTTTGAGGTCCCTTCCGGCCTAAACCATTCGATGGTTGTCCAGCAACATGCTGACTTCTGGTTGAGCCAGGAGCTGACCTCAACCGTACACCCTCTCATTCATCATTCAGAACAAAACATCTTCCTTGTGGTCAAACTATGTGCTGCAGAGCCTCAAGCACAGTGTGGTCATGCACATCTGGGTTGGATTTATTCAGAGAGAGAAGTCTCTTTCTTTAAGATAAAAGGTTTCTGTGTTTTGTGTGATGACTCCATGTGGAAGTTGGTGTCACAATAACCATTTCTGATGTCTTTTTTGAGATCGTCCTCAGCTTGAAGGCTTGAAAGGTGAAGTGATTTATAAATTTGCCCGTCTGTGAGCCTGCCTATGATGGTAGCTCATTTGTGTCACTGTCAAATACATCTTCATGCTACAGTAAAAAATTCAGGACAGTCACTGTCTCAAAATATAAAATGACAGCAAAGGACATTATGATGTTATCTGATACATCATATGGTTGTTCTGCATAAGTCTAATAAAGGCATCATAGACAGCTTAGCCTGTCTCTGTTTGTAAGGTTCCATATTTTTCTGGTTAAGGTTACTGTTATTTTTTTATTTCCTACCTAACAATAAATTTTATATAATTAATAATATGCACCAAGGCTACATTACATGTAGTACATGGATTGAGATTAAAAAGTACTAAATGAGTTAGTTTTTTTTTTACTGAATAGTAAATATGCAAATGGGTTGCTTATTGATTATACACTGCCATTAGTTGATGATGCCAAACTGGAGCAAAACACTTTGCAAGTTTTATCAACAGTCAGTGATACTGATTTTGGAAAAGTAAAGATCTTGGGGGGTGGGAAGGAAAGAGAAAAAAAGAGGAAAACAAAACAAACAAAAAACTAGAAACAAACCAACAAAACAACCACAAACCCAAAACCAACCAACCAACCAAAAATCCTACAAAGAATCAAAACCAACCAACAAAAAAACCCTCCCAACAACCCCAAGTCAAATGCAAGGAAGAAAATAGTCTGATTAAAAAGCTTACTAAAATGAGAATGAAGGATGATTTTATTTGAAATACTCTCTCTTGGCAGGGATGCATATGCATGGTACTGTTTTACTGTGGCTATTGTATGTTCATAGATTAGCAAAGTTTAATGCCAGAAACACTATTTAATGTGACTTCCTATGTCACAGATTATTACACTTCACTGAGTTACTGTAGAATATCACTTATCCATCTCATCAGGTATTCTGTTTGACAGGGACCCATAACTCATTCTCCTCACATATCTGCAAGATTGATTTACTGAACATGTAAGGAATACCTGGATCTAAAGAATTTCTTCTCAACTGTGCTCGATATGCTTTAAAATTCATGTTAAAATTCTGGTGCACTTTACTTCATAGTTGCAAAAGAGGAGTTATACTTAGAGCTTTTAAATGTATTTACTCTTTTTATACTTGTTTGTCTTATTTGGTTTTAGTTTTTGTGTTTTCCTGATTTCAAATAGCTGTACTTGGTAATTAAATCTGGAATCATAAAACTGAATCAGGATCAGTTTTGGAGAGGACAGAGATTTTCATTATTTTTAAGTGATTTCATCTGAAACAGGATTAAAAAAAAAAAACAAAACCACTTCTAGCACTGGGGAAGCAGAATTTTCAGACTAGAAAAGGGCCTGACACCTCTGTGTGATGGTGAGCCAGGGTAGACGATGTAGCTGTGCTTCCCTTTTTGCTCAGGAGCCTTTTCAGTTCAGATTCATGCCTGTGGTGTGACATCTGAGATTCAAATCCTATTCATGAAAGGACTTGAGGAGAGACTTCTTGTCTCCCATGGGTGCACCCTAACTCATGTCTGGATTTCAAATCCTAGTCAAGAAAGGAGATGAGGACAGACCTTTTGTCTCCTGTGGGTGCACTCTGGCTCATGTCCTGTTCTGTTTTATAAGGCAGAACTGCTTGATTTGTATAACTGATAGACACCAGGTGAGGAAACTTGAATGCATGCAGAGCTGGCACAGGAGATCTGCATCGACAGGGCAGTCTTTGTCCTTACATTAATGGTCTGCATGTACTGCCCATGTCTGTCCATGGGAAGCACAACTATTTCGAGTGTCTTATTCCTGTGGCAAAGAAGGAGTCAGTAACACCTCATTCTAGATTCCAAGAAGCACTTCAGTTGCATTTCTTTTCTCAAACTTAAAAATTATTCCAGCTGTTTGGAAATGGATAGATAAAATCAGGAAAATGAATGACATTGAAATGATTAATTAAAGTGATCCTAAATGCTTTTGGTTTGGGTTTTTTTTGGGTTTTTTTTTGTGGTTTTTTTTTTAAGTTAAGTGTTTCAAAATTTAGAAGTTACCAGGACAGTGTCACAAAAACCAAACCTAGCAAATCTAATCCTTGAATAGCCTAGAGTGAGATATGTTACCTGTTACCAGCTCCAAATGAGACAGCAAAGCAGTCTAAGCATGTAACAATTTAGTTAAAGCATTCAAGGAACCTACCCTCATATCTCTGCTATTTTAGGAGTGATATGCAAGTCCCTGTGTGATGCTAACCTTTCATTTCCAACTGTGCTTTGCTTAAGGATCCAAAACCAAGAAGAAATGCTTCATCTCCAACTGTTTGTTGCACCTTGAAATGATTTTTAGTACTGCCCAGCAGTTATTTACAACCATCTGAACATGTATGATATGAAATGCATTTAGTATTGTATGGCCCTTTTTCATGTATTCTGATGGACATAACTGTCTATTTTATTTTTTCTGTGGTACTCATGTATATTTTTGTCAAAGCTGTCCCCATTTGGTGAAATGCTCTTCAGGTAGAGCAACCCTATGTTGTTAACCCTATGTTGTTAACCCTATGTAGATATTACAAAGGGCATTTCTAAGCTGCCAGTTTGCCAGCCCACTTCTTCTTATTCTGTATCTATATCTATTTTAATTTGAGGAAGCACAAGGGGATGTTGGTTTCCTGCAGAGAACGGCACACTGATTTATAAATAAATAGTATGGAGGGCTATTATTTTATATTTTATTGTTGTTATCATGAGGACTTGATACTGGACTTGGTTTATACTTCAGTAATGTTATTTCCACACTTTGCTGATTCCTTATATATAGTTTTTTAACTAGTGGCTGTATGTGAACAGAACTGGATTCCCACTGAGCTGTAGATATTCGTGCCCCAATGTTTTTCATTGACAAGTCAATGTCAGTCTCATTTTTTTCTTTAACTATACATTCTCACATAGCTGTCAAAACTGAATCAAAGTTGTCACTTTATTCTCAGATGCCTTAGGAACTGGTGGCTGTGGGATCTGTTCCTGGGGAAAAATTACTTCCCACACACACACCTTTTGTTTATGATTTTGCTTAAATAATTCCCTTGTGTTTCTTCTTCGGCTAACATCAGGCAGAAATAATTGAATTGGTAACCTTTGTTATGCATTCTAAATTCTCCTTTTTTAACCTTTGCAGTGAGGAAACAAGTCCAATCTCACATGGATCAATTCAAATAATTAAGGATTTTACTATCTTTGATTCTCTTTCCTTTCAAAATACATTCACTTTCCTGATTTCCTTGGATATATTCTTATCTACTGGTGTTAGCTGGAAATTTTTTTCATTTCCTGAAAGAAACTCCTTGAATAACTTTTAAAAACTTATTAAATAGGTATAATTTTGTTTTAACATCTGGGGTTTCATTTCCTTTTTTAGGAAACCATAAGGGACATTTTGTCTTGATGCTTGACAAACATTCTAAGCAATTCTGATAGACATAAGCTGCATCCATTCTGAACCATAAAGTCTGGTTCCAGTCATTGTTTAATTACACATCTTTGGCATGATATCTCAGTTAAAGTGATGTTTACTGCTCTCTGGTTGCATCAGTATTCTTAGTCCAGAGTCAGCAGTTAGAATGATGGGAATAGTTTGAGAATGTGGATTTTGATCTATGATTTCATTAGAATGGCCCTTTCCTCATGTTTGCTGCTTCTCACAAAAGCAACTTGAGGTATAGAAGTACTTTTGCCCTTCTGACACTGAAATGACTTGTGTTGGAGTACTTGAATTGTCTATTGTTTCTTTGACTGCATTCAGTTGTTTGTTTAATTTCTCTCAACAGTAAGTGCTTAAAACCTCTCCTTCCTGCATGTCTGTAGAGCAGGAGGTGACCCTCAAGTTCAGTGTTGAGATTTAAAGGCTAATATGCTTGATGTGAGCATGCATTTCTCTTTTTAGAGAGAATTGTATGGTTCAACTATAGTAAGTAATAAAAAACTCTTTTTCAGTTACCTTTCTTCTCTTTCCTTTAGAAAAGACAAAAATCTTATTTAGATTTTCCCTGGCTTGGTAGCAATTGGATAGGAGTCCTCTTTTTCCTGCATGGACCATAAATGTTTAAATTAATTCTTAAGCCCAGGTTCTGTTATGTCTGATAACACCAGAGATGCAGTAGATATGCCAGAGAGACATGCATGACAGATCTAGCAGACCTGTCTCGCCGGGCCAAGATGTCTTGTAGCCTATGGCCATGCTTGGTAGGAAAGACTTCACTCGTGAAGGATTGGGAAGCCAGATTAGGTTTGAAGTGCTTGAATACAAGAAACAGAAGATGCTCTCTGAGACTGGACACAACAAAGATGGCATTATCTGAGCTTTTCTTCACAATTATTGACACTTGAATGAATTTGAATCTTAACCTGCAACAGCCTTTGTTATCTCAGTCTGGACGTAAATTGCCAGCTGTGCCATCCTTTTTTTAGTAATTATGTAACATGGATAAATATCCACTGGGAGCTAGGACAAGACCTCCAAAAAAATCTTTTTAATTAATCTGAGAATTAGATGTAAACAATGGTCTCTAAACATGTATAACTAAAATATTTAACCATTTCTTCTGCCTGGAGGCTTCCTATGTCCTTAAGTGATCTGCTGCAGCCCCTTTTAGAGAACTCCCAAATAAAAATGCTGTAAATTCCTGCAAGCACATTAGTGTTTTAAAGAAGTTGTTGTTATTTTGGGATCTCTGCCCACTTTTACATTTACTGTCCGTGTGCTCTTCTGTGTAGTCTATTGGCTGAAGTTTGTCAAAGTCAATATTGGGTACACAAAGAGGAGGAAAAAGGAACAGCATTTCTTTAATGCAATCAGTGATCATATGTAACTAGTAAAATTTCAAAGTGGGCTTTTTGGGCTTGCCTTTTTTTTTTTTTTTTTTTTAATCAAACACTTTATTTCCTTCCACTGCATGAAGTTTTGCCCTGTTTTGTTGTTCCAGGAGGAATACAATGCCCAAACAGTAGCGCTCTCCAGGAAACACGCAGCTGTAACGAGCACTCTTGCACTGTGTATCACTGGCAGACCGGCCCGTGGGGGCAGTGCATAGAGGACACTTCTGTCTCTGCTTTCAACTCCTCTGCCAGCTGGAATGGGGAGGCCACCTGTTCCGTGGGGATGCAGACAAGAAAGGTCATCTGCGTGAGAGTCAACGTTGGACAAGTGGGCCCAAAAAAGTAATGATCTTAAAAAAGTATCTTCATGCTGCAGTTAGCTTTAGATTTTGCTGCTTTGTATTTACATCACCAACGACTGCACACAAAGACAAAAATAAGTAACCTCCTTCTTCATCTTCGCAGAATCATGGAATTGTCAGAGTTGGAAGGCTCCTCAAAGATCATCCAACTCCATGGGCATGGGCAGGGACACCTCACACTAGGTGAGGTCGCTCAGAGCCACATCCAACCTGGCCTTAAAAACCTCCAGGGATAGGGCCTCCATCACCTCCCTGGGCAACCTGTTCTAGTGTCTCACCACCCTCATGGTGAAGAACTTCTTTCTAACATCCACTCTGGATCTACCCACTTCTAGTTTTGCTTCATTGCTCCTGGTCCAATCACTACCTGACATAGAAAAATGTTCTCATGAGGGAAGAAGCCATCACAGGGGGAATGGGTAGAAGCTGAGACCTAGGAAGTTTCATGTAAACACGAGGAGGATTTTTTTCACTGTGAGAGTAACAGAGCACTGGAACAGGCTCCTCAGGGGGGTTGTGGAGTCTCCCTCTCTGGAGATATTCAAAACCTGCCTGGATATGTTCCTGTGTGATCTGGTATAGACGATCCTGCTTTGGCAGGGGGGCTGGGCTGGATGAGCTTTCAGGGTCCCTCCCTGCCCCTGGCATTCTGTGATTCTGTGATTTAAAAATACAAACCTGAGGCTGCAGGAGGGCTATCTAATGCTTTTCTCACTATTGATTTTTATGGACTGTATTTACAGTGGTGATTCTGCTGATGGCTGACTGACTCCTAAATCCAGTTGGTTCTTGCTATCATTGAGTCAAGATAACTATCTTTGGGTATGTGTGTGATGCGCAGTTCATCACTATTTCCAAGATCCTTGTGCACCTCCATGCAAGTGGTGAGCTATGTGAATTAGTGCAGTTCCATGCCAAAATACTGCTTTGTGTCTAAATATATGTGCAGCCATTGTAAGTACTTCTCAGAGGCACACCAAAGAGGTGCAGTTTTGAAAGGGCATTATTGTGAAACGTTAGTTTGACAACCTTCATGAGCTCTGGTTTTGCCCTACATACACGTTTGGGGTTTTTTTAAGAGATCTGTTGGCCTAATGATGTAATTTTGCAGTTCAATATATGACCAGGGTTAAATACAGATTAGCTGCTAGTAAAATGCATTTGGTAATATCTTCATACATTTTGGCAGTCTGTAAATATATCCTGCTCAGGACAGATTCAAAGCTGGAACAGCTGAGCTGATAGCAGAGGTCATTTATAAAGTTCATGAAGCAGCAATTTTCACACTAAATATTTGCTTGATGCCTGCCATTTGATACTTTATTCAACAGTAGACATTCTTAATTAACTTTAAATGGAAATATGGGGAATAGTACCAGCACATTCAGTAAATTGTTGTATGTCTGCATTAAGTTGCCATTCTGTTAAGTCATGATACCATCATATCTCTTCTTTTGTACTCATTTTACATTGAAAAAAAAACCCAACAAACTAACCCTAATGATTTATCTTCCTCTTTAAATCTGTTAATGTCTCTGCCTTTGATTTGACCTTAAATTTTTGGGAGGAGGGCTGTTTATTGTGTCTTAAATTAATCCTGTGACATGAGACCAAAAAAAAAAGCTTTGGTTGATCCTTCAAATTGTGACAATTAAAATCACTGAATCGTTTTTAAAGACCCAGACATTTAACATGAAAATGTAAATAGGAACCTTGTTTCAAACTCTCCTTCATAAAAAGGATTACTGTGGTATGATACAATCAATATTATTGGCCTTATCTACCTCACAAGTTACAGACTTCAGCTTGTATCTTTTCTGTTTAATTTGACCTTGAGTAAGGACTACAAAAAAAATCAATACTTCACTTTAAGCCACATATACTAAATACAAACAATATAAAAGGTAGAAACGAGGTTCTAATTGAACTAATTGCCTTGCTCAAGGATCTGAAGAGGAATTACATGTTCAGTGTACCTGAAAGATGAAGTTCTCAGTGAAAAACTGAATGTGTATAATTCAGCCTTTTTTGTCTGCTTATTGTTTCTTTTGTTCTTTAAGGAAAAAAAACATCAGTAAACTGACTTTCAATGATTTTCAGAAGCATTTTTAATTTTAACCTTAGGGATTTTCTTTAAAAGATAATTAGTGGCAGATACATTTTTTTTTAATTGATTATTTTTTAATCACATAAAAACAAGGCACAATTTGACTTTAAAGTGTAGAGAGCATACAGAAAGATCATGGAGATTTATGTTGCTGTAGCTATATAATATTGCATGGTCTTTCATGTTGGTAGTTTAGGGGAGAAAAGAAGAAGGGTAGAGATGTTATTATAGGAAGGCACCAAAAAGTTGGTGCTGGTTCATGTAATGGATCATACTCTTGAGAAGCTTATGTGAACTCACATGAAAAAGCAGAGATAACAGAGCAAGGAGGGTGGTGAGGGGTGGGGGGCATGCAGCTGAGGCAGTTGGGGTTGTTTAGTCTGGAGGAGAGAAGGCTCAGGAGAGATTTTGTTCCTAACTACCTGGAAGGAGGTTAGAATGAGGATGGTGTTGTTCTAGTCTCCCAACTAACTAGTGATAGGGCAAGAGGAGATGGGTTAAGTTGAGCAAGGGAAGGCTTATATTGGACACTAGAAAAAACTTCTTTAGTGGGAGAGTGGTGAGGCACTGGAACAGGCTGCCTGTGGAGGTGGTGAGTCACCATCCGTGGAGGTGTTCAACAAGCATGTAGATGTAGCACTTTGGGATGTGGTTTAGTGGTCATGGTCGTTGGGTTATGATTGGATGATCTTAATGATCTTTTTCAGCTTTGTTGTTTCTGTGATTCTATGATGGAGATAATGAACTAGAAAGTGTTATTATTAAAGAACATGTTCCCATAAAACTGCAACTCAACTCTCTTCTCTCCTCCTGCTTCCTCTCCTGCCCTGCACAGGTGTAGTTCTCCCCTGACCACATTTTCTTGGTGGTTCATCGTTAGACTTGCTCATGCTCCCCTTCAGCCTGGCAAGAGAGATGCCTTATGCAAACCAAGCTTCCCCAGCTGATCCATTCCAAATATAAAATTTGCCTCTGGTCTCTCTGGTCCCAGATGCCCAGCAACCACAAGAGGCAAAGTTAGTCATAGTAAAATTTTTCTCTACTGAACCAAAAACTGCAAAATATGGAAGTGATCTTTTTGTTTTCTCTGACAGTCCAATGTATGCATGCACACTTCTAGGGCAATAGTAATTTTGAAACTATTTGAAAGATTTGCAATGATTCTGCAAGAGTTATTGTATCATTCTGGAAACAACTACTGCAGCACAGAGAGTTGTTTGTCCTCAATGAAAAAACAGGAACACAGAATGGGCAAAATGACCTGGGTTAATGAGTCCCATATGTGGCAGTCCAATAATCCTTTTTATATGCTGATCAAGCCTCTGCCTAAAACAAGCAAGATTTTCTGTCTCTCCTGAAAGTCTTTCCCAGTCTCATTGATCTGACAGTTTCAAACCCTTTCCTGCTTCCTGTCATAATTGTGGCTGTTTTATACACGTTTGTTTCTGGGTTAATGGTGTTATTTAGTTTAAATATGTTTCATTCTGCAGTTTGTGCTTCTAGTGAATCTATAAAGAGCTAAAAATGTATTTGCTAAGCTAAACTAGATAGCTTTTCTTTATAGTCCTTTGGAAGCTTGAAAATAACACTCAAAAGGCAGAGTTTGGAAGGAAGAGTGAGGAATGTTATTTTTTTTTTTTTTAAATTTAAGTCTCCAGGTGCAGTGTGCATTGAGTTTGGCTTGCTTTCACCAGATACATATAAATGCTAATGGTTTTTTATTTTTGTGCTCCATTGTGGTGAATTCTGGGCAAGTAGCACTCCCTCCTGTGCCTGCAGGCATTCAGTACCTCTTGTGGTTCACCACTTCACTGCAGAAGGTTTGTTTAATAATGCTTCTTTTTATTTTTTATTTTTTTTTTCAGATGCCCTGAGAGCCTCAGACCAGAAACTGTGAGACCTTGCCTGCTTCCCTGTAGGAAAGACTGTATTGTGACTCCTTTCAGTGACTGGACATCGTGTCCTTCTTCATGTCAAGAAGGTAATTTTAGCCATTATGTGACAGATTTTAAGAAAAAAAGGAGTTGGACCATGTGATGGTTTGGGAGCCCCTCGCCCCCCACACCTTGCAAAATGACCCAGACTAGAACTCAGCCAGCTGGAAGTTAAGGACTGAAGCTGTATCTACAGCTTTGCACAATGTACAAGCAGAGATATACGCTATAGACAGGAATAGTTACAGAAATAGACAGAAACACAACTCTCCTCCCAGAAATCAGAGACCCCAAGAGCGGCTCCCAACCACCCTTCCACCTTCTCCACACCCCTGTACCTTACCCCAAGGTTTGCCTTACGCGCAAGGTGAGTTAGGAGGATCAGCCAGGGGGGTTAGAAGGAAAGTGGTTAGCAAAGAGGAAGCCGGAGCCAGAAGCTGCTAGACCACCCCAGATTCTGTTCTCCCAGAGAGAGACAGACTGAGACTCCCTTATCTGTGCTTTGGTTTCTTTTCCCAAAACAATCTCAGCAGGCCTACGAGTAAAAGAGACATCATGATGTTTTCCTTTCACAGCCTACAGTGTAATTTTCTCTATTAAAATATTCCAATTAGTCTCAAACCAGCACGGACCAGCAGTGACTTTTGGCACAATGCTTATACACATCCCTTTCTGACAGATGCCATCTAATAGCTGGTACAGCAGCTGTAGGGAGGGCATAATGGGTTTCTTAGAAAAGAAGTGTCTTTATGTATTTTCTATATGCAACTGTTTAGATTTTTTTTCCCCTTTTTTGGCTACTTTAGTGTTACAAACTGCAGTTTGTGCCTTCTGATAAAGAGGTAATGAGTCATGAAGTTAACATATCCCTTAGTGTAATGGCAAAATGCGTATTTGGAGAATGGTAGCATCTGAACTCTTGGGTTATAAAATGGTCAGATTTGGTCTTTGGAAGTAGCTGCTTGTTCATCAGAAAAACCTAAACCTGAGCCTTTTTATACCAGAAGATACCAGCAGCATCTCCAGGAAAGGGACCTGTGGGTTCTGGTGGGACAGAAGAATGACCATGAGCCAGCAATGCAGTCTTGTGGCCAAGAAGACCAATGTCATCCTGAGGTGTATTAGGAGTCTGGGGAGTGGGTCTCCTACTCTGCCCCAGTGAGGCCACATCTGGAATATTGTGTCCAGCTCTGGGCTCTCAGTTCAAGAAGGACCTCACAGAACTGCTTGAAAGAGTTCAGCACAGATTCACAAAGATCATGAAAGGAGCCTTTATGAAGAAAGACCAAGGGAGCTCAGTCTCTTTAGCTTGGAGGAGACTGAGAGGTGACCTCATTAATCTTTATAAATCTGTGAAGGGTGAGTACAGTGATATCCTGCCAGTGATGCCGGTTGCCTGGGAGAAGAGACCAACCCCACCTGGCTACAACCTCCTTTCAAGTAGTTGTAGACAGCAATGAGGTCTGCCCTGAGTCTCCTCTTCTGCAGGCTGCACACCCCCAGCTCCCTCAGCCTCTCCTCAGAGGGCTGTGCTCCAGTCCCCTCACCAGCCTTGGTGCCCTTCTCTGGACACCTTCCAGTCCCTCAACATCTCTTGAATTGAGTGGCCCAGAACTGGACACAGCACTCAAGGTGTGGCCTGACCAGTGCTGAGTACAGGGGCAAAATGACCTCCCTGGTCCTTATGGCCACACTGTTCCTGATCCAAGCCAGGATGCCATTGACTCTCCTGCCCACCTGGGCACACTACTGCCTCATCTTCAGCTACTCTCTACCAGCACCCCCAGGTCCCTCTCTGCCTGGCTGCTCTCCAACCACTCTTTCCCAACCTGTAGTGCTGCTTGGGGTCGTAGTGGCCAAAGTGTAGAACCCTGCACTTAGCCTTGTTCAATCTCATCCCATTGGCCTCTGCCCACCCATCCAGCCTGTCAAGGTCCCTCTACCAGGCCCTCCTACCTTCCAACAGATCAACCCCTGCTCCTAACTTGGTGCCATGTGCAATGGGTGCAAGCTGGAGCACAGGAGATTCCACATGAACATATGGAAAAAACTTCTTTCATTGTGAGGATGACAGAGCCCTGGAATGGGCTGCCCAGAGAGGTTGTGGAGTCTCCTTTTCTGGAGACTTTCAAAACCGTCCTGGATGTGTTCCTGTGTGACCTGTTCTACATGATCCTGCTCTGGCAAGGGGGTTGGACTTTGTGGTATTTTGAGATCACTTCCAACCCCTGACGTTTTGTGAGTCTGTGATTCTGTGTGAGGTAGGTAGGATATGGAGATGGATAGATGGGTAGGTAGGTAGGCAGATGGATAGGTAGGTAGGTAGGTAGATGGATAGGTAGATAGGTAGGTAGATAGGTAGGTAAATAGGTAGATATGCCTACATATGTAATTTTGGCTAGTTTCTTCTGTCCCCATCCCTGGAAAGTTTTAAAGCCAGGCTGGATTTTACTCTGGGGAAATTGATCTAGTGGAAAGTGTCCCTACCCTTGTCAGGGGAGTTTGAACTAGATAATCCTTGAGGTCCCTTCCAACCCTGACAATTCTGTCATTCTGTTCCAAGGAAAAGTTAATAAAAATCAGCATAATTTAAGTTGATGTTAATGGTCTGATTTAAAAACACATTCCAGTATTTTTTTAAGTACACTTGGCAAAGCTCTTAAAAACAGTGCAGATCTCCCCTGAATTTTTATTATATTGAAATCATACATGAAGTTAAAGTGATGAATGGCTTAATATTGCCCACATTTTTATGCCTTATCTCCTTTACTTTTAAGCTTAACAGGAGGTGATTTTCTAATATGTACTATTACAGACAGACTCTGTAATACCCCAGAGTGCTAATCCCTGTGTAGGAGGTGGTGATTACTCACAGCTACCATATTATCAGAGTGTAAGATATTGTTACATCAAATATACATGCTTCCAATGTCATGCCCAAATCTTCATGCTTTGTGAAGAGCACAAGCACAAAGGCATTTTTGCAGTAATTCCTATTAGTGCTTAGTGTAAAATAATCAAATAAGCATTAAAAAAAAAAAAAAGTAAGATTAAATTCATAACCTTTGAAAAACAAAAGAGAATTAAGACCATGGAATCTGAATCTATGAAGTGTTTATTATTAAATAGTGTGTTATTTTGATGCAGTATTAATCTTTCTGAAATGTATCTGTTGGGGCAGATCATCTTGGACAAAAGTACCATCCTTTTCTGGTCTCATTTCTGAGGGTTTTAAGAAAGTTCTTGATGCAATGAGTATGTCTTCGTGAATATTTACTACAAATTAGCTACTGTAGGCTTCTACAATGTGGTGTATTTGTGAACCAACACAGGCATTTTGTCAACTCAGTGAGTCACACAGTCTTTATTTCATAGGGTTTACTCATTTGATTCAGCAAGCTGGTCGGCAGCTTTGCTGGGCTGCACGTCTGTCTTGCCCCTTGTGCCAGCCCCTGGCACCTCTTGCAGCTGATTGACTGGGGAGTGGAGGGTTTCCTCTGTGCTGAAAAGTGGCCAGGTGGTGGAGAGCAACCGCCGGTATTCTCCTACCACTTGCTCCTAATTACAATTGTTTGGCCATCCTCCAGCATGCTTCTGTGTTCAGACAAGCTGCATCTGCTGTCATAACCCACCCAAAGCTGATACCAGCCCAGTCAGCCAAATGTCTCTGCTATGGCTCTCTGGGGGAAAAGAAAAAAAAAAAAAGAGAGAAGGAAAGCATATCTCCAAATTTTTACCTAATCATCATAGAATCACAGAACATTTTGAACTGTAAGGGACATTTACAGATCAGCTGCTTTAACCCACTTGCAGGGAGCAGAAACATCTTTAACTAGATCAGATGGCTCAGAGCCCTGTCCAACTTAAACTTGAATGTTTCCAGGCATAGGGCTGCTACCACTTCTCTGGGCAACCTGTGCCAGTGTTTTGTAAAACATTGCTCCCTTGTCTCCCCTCTTTCCATTGAAAACCATCACCTCTTGTTCTATCACAACAAGTCCTGCTGAAAGGATTGTCTTCTTCTTTCTTATATGCCCCCTTTAAGTGTTGAAAGGCTGAGATAAGGTCTCCCTGGAGCCTTCTTTTCGCTGGGCTGAACCTCAACTCCTTCAGCCTTTCCTCTTAGGAGAGTTCTTTGAGGGCTCTGGTCATTTACATGGCCCTCATCTGGACCTGTCCAATAGGCTCATATCTTTCTTCTGTCCAGAGATGATCACAGTACTCCAATGGGGTCTCACTAGAGTGAGGGCAGAATCACCTCTCTTGACCTGCTGACCACAATTCTTTTGATTCAGGCCAAGAAGCAACTGGCCTTCTGGGTTTCCAGCACACATTTCTTGATCAAGTCCAGCAGTTCACTCAGCAGTACCCCCAGTATGATGCAATATTTGTGTATTAGATGTTGCTGTGGAACTAATATAGATTTATGGCTTTTCTCTTAATTTTCTGCCTGAAGAACTGCTACTTGAAGATGACTGAAATAAAAAATTCTACAAGAACCATTTACTGTTTAGTATTGATAATTAATAACTACAATTAAAAATTGTAAAGTAATTCCAGAGTGCAATTTCTAGTTTTACTTGCAAATGATGAGGGCAAACTTACACTTTGTAAAGTGTAGCAGCAAACTGGGGGAGTTTAACTCTTTTATTTTACTTGAACTGTATATTCATTTGTTCACTATTGCTACTGCTGCATTCTGTTTAGTTCTGGTTCCTGGTCTTTAGCTGAGGCTAAAGTGTTTTATCTATGGCCCAGTTGTGCTGGGGCAAATGGCTGGAAGCCATTAGCAGAGGACAGCTGACCTGGTGAGTATCCCATAGCATAAACATTACACTCAGTATAAAGGGGGAAGTTTGCTAAGGAGAAGAGAGCCTCCTGCTTTGGCTCCTGCCCTTGCTTTGATTCCTCCTAACTCTGCTCTTTTTACTTCTCCTGCTCTTGAGGATTGCTTTCCTGTTTAGTGTGACTACTGTACCTTCTCTGGGCTAAGTATAACTTTATATACTTTGTATTGCCATTTGTATCAGTTTTTCTGTTGTATTAAATCTGTTTTCATTCCAACCTTCAAGCCAACTGGGGAGGGGTCTTCAGAAGACACAGCAACTGCTATGGCTTAACCCCAGATACAAGGCTAAACATAGGCAATCTGTTAGGCTTGATTTTCTGCTTATGGACACAATAGCACATCAGTATTACAGTGATCAGTTCAGATACCTGTTATGTGAAATCTTATTTGTCCCCTAATTACTGTCCCCTGTAGTAGCAGAAGAAACAAGGTCTTCTTCTCTTTGCAGGAGGTGCCACAGTCAAGAAGCAGTCTCGTCACCGAGTCATCATCCAGCTCCCTGCCAACGGTGGTCGAGAGTGCCCAGACTCGTTATATGAGGAGAAGGAATGTGAAGCTTCTCCTGTCTGCTATAGCTACAGGTAGTGTCAATCAACTAGAGACAGCTTGGATGTGATTTTTCAACTTCCACTGCCTCCAAATGTGATGGTTTGGGAGTTCCCTGCACACCCCCACCCCCACCCCCCCCACA
>VWZE01010265.1:122885-168451 GCA_013396675.1 Eubucco bourcierii
GTAATACAGAAACACAACTCCCCTCCCAGAAATCAGAGTCCCCAGGAGGGGCTCCCAACCACCCTTCCACCTTATTCCCACCCCTATACCTTACCCAAGGGTTTGGCTTACGCACAAGATGAGTGTGGAGGATCAGCCAGGGAGCTTAGAAGGAAAGTGGTTAGTGAGGTTATTCAGCAGAGAGGAGAAGGCAAAAAGCTACAGAGCCCGAGACTCTCCAAGCCCGAGTGTGTCTTATCTATGTTTGTGTTCTTATTCTTATACATCTCAGCAAGCCTATGAGTGAAGCAGACATCACCAGTGTTTTCCTTTGACAGCCTATAATATAATTTTCTCCATTAAAATATTCCAATTAACCTCAAACCAACACACTAAAACTTGCTGAACTCTATTTCTTAACAGGAGGTGTTCTTTCTAATATGTACTACAGCTGAACCGGGGTTTCAGAACAGATATGTAGGCTCCGAGCCCATCACTGATATTGTTCCAGTTCCTGTGCAAGAGCACTGCAACAACTAAGAATTACTTTCCAGGATGAATCTTTCCTAGCAACGTGTACATTCTGTACAATTGAAAATGTCTTCCTTATAAAAATTATCCAAAGCACTGAAATGCAGCCTCATCTGTTTAGGAGAGCTGGGTTGTGCTGCCACATTCTGCACTCTATCCTCCCTTTCCATCACTGTCAACCCTGGGGCAGTCCACAGTTGATTATATCCCCTAGTATACAAAACTCTGTGTTGACCTGATCTTTACCAGAGAGCAATGAGGACTGTTCCAGCAGTGGGGATCTGCATGCAAGTGCTTAAGAAAAGTTGTGGGCAGTTTGCTGGTAGCCATCTTACTGTTGTGAGAAGGTCAAGGTGTCCAACAAGATCTGACTGTTGATCCATGGAGAGTTTAGAGAATTTTGGTGAATTTGTTTGGATTTACTTAGCAAAACAAGAGAAAGAGATTTCTGATAAGTAAAAGATATCAAACATATTTCTTAGAACCCAGTGCACTTTTTCTCCACATGCTAATTCCTGTGAAACTACTCTTTGCTTCAGAGGTACAAGTAGAATTTAATCTTATTTTAGCAAAACTATTAAGAATAGATTAAAGAAATCTGTTCCTTTCATCATCTGGCAAGAATTATTGTTGCAAAATGATAAGGAGATCAGACTGTATGTAACTGAAATCTGTGAAAGGCTGTGAAAGAGCATTGGGAAGCTACCAAAATCAGACTCTGAACATCAGAGAAATATATCTTGAGAACTTTTTCTAGTTGATACCGGAGTCAGAGTTACATCTCACAAAATACTGGCAGCTTCTCATCTCTTTATTATCTTCAGTATCAAATTTCAGCTGAGCTACTGCATGCTAATGTTCTGAACACAAGAAAGAAGAGATGCTGAGGAGCAGCAGATGAGGTTATTTACATTTCATGACACGAACTAATGGTGAACACGTTTTCTGAATATTTCCTGTAGTGTCTTTCTGACCTACACAAGTGCTGCAATAGATGGACTCCCACACTCAGCTTGGCACGTGCCTAAGCTCAGACACTGGCCTGCAGAGGCAGGTTGCAGTGAAACTTGAGGTGCAAAACCACTGAGATGATTTTAAACATGAGAGCAGCTGTTGGTTTGAAGCATGGATGTAGCTTATTTTTGCCCCCACTCTGAGTAAATCTGTAAACTGTGGATTACTGCAGAGATGTGGCCAGAACCAGACTAGCCTGGATTTGTTACATTTAAGGCCTAGGTTTTGTAGCAGTTTATATTAATGACAGAACAATTTAAACAGCACAATGCTGTGTTTGTTATCAAAGGTTTTCTGTGAGTTCTTTTTGGCTGTGTTTTATTTTGGTATGATCTGGGACCATATTTACAGTGTGTTGGATCTCTGGGTTGGCTTCACGTTTGCAAGGTGCTGCCACTCATCTACTCAAGACCCCAGGTGCTCTGAGATTGCCTAAGGCACCCTTGCAGTCACTTCAACCTGCTGTCCCATTACCTTGCTGCAACTGAGACTCCTAATTGTCTGATTTCTCCTTTTGGAATAACATTTTGAAGATGAAGCTTAGCAAGGGAATTTACTGTGAAAACTTTACTCTTGTAATCAGATAATTTGAAACCTGAGAAAAGAAACCAAAAATCCTAAGACTTTATACATCTAACTTCATCTTTGTAACTCCAAGACTTTTTTGTGCTTCAAGCAAAGCAGAATTGCTCCATTTGTTTTGTTGCAAGCCATGCCTCAGGGAGGAGAGGAAGAAAAGACCTAGTGGAGCAGAAAGACATGGACTAACACCTATATGTGGCAGTATTAACTGCCAAAAGGCACTCCCAATATTACATCAATCCTGGAGTCTTCTCTCTGGAATGTATTTGGGAAACATCAACATGTTTATGCTTTACTGAGATAAGTGAAAAAAAGAAAGAAAGGGAAAATGAGAAAGAGAGGAGGTGTGTTAGGCCATGCTAGTGTTTAAAACTCATCCTTATTAATGTATCCATGTTTTTGTGAACTGTTAGCCTCCCCTTGCTAAATCTACTTTTCAAATTTTAGTATGTCCTCTTGTTGACTGGTGACGTATTCTGAGCATGCTTATGTATAAATCCATAGCAAAGAATATTTTCTGCTAAATGGGTGTTCAAGTAAGAATTCTGTTATTTTGTATAGTGTTAATTTTTGACATTTCTTTGTCACATCTATTAGCTTGTTAATGTTTTGTGGTAACGTTTAATCCTCTTATTCTGGTTTGTGTTCACTGTTCATTTGTTAGAGGATCTTAATGTACCTTCCTACTTAGAAATCCTTGACAGTAGTTTGCTTTCCCTTTTCTCCTTCACCTTCTCCTTCCTAGCCTGTATATTTAATAACCTAATCCTAGAATGAGCAAAAAAAAAGTGAAAGGAAAAAGGGAAAAGTTTACCGTATTGTTACTGTTAGCTGTGATTTCTCCATGGCCAATTAGTAACAATAAGCAGCAGCTTATGGTGGTTTCTAGCACTCTCCAGCACTTGTGCTGCCTCAGTTTTCATATCTGCAAGCTTAGATGGATTGTTTGACGTTGACTGCTTCCCCCTCCTCATTTCAGGTGGAAGACCCACAAGTGGCGCAGATGCCAGCTGGTACCATGGTACGTGCGCCAAGACAGTCCAGGAGCACATGAGACCTGTGGACCTGGGCTGCAAGCAAGAGGTTAGACCATTTGTTTCTGTTATTTATTCTTCAGAATCATAGAATGGTAAGGTTGGAAGGGACCTCAAAGATCATCTAGTTCCAACCCCCTGCCATAGGCAGGGACACCTCCCACTAGTACAGGTCACTCAAGGCCTGGTCCAACCTGGCTTTGAACACCTCCAGGGAGGGAGCAGCCACAACCTCCTTGGGCAACCTGTGCCAGTGCCTCACCATCTTCACTGTAAAGAACTTCTTCCTGACATCCTGTTTCAATCTCCCCTCTGCCAGTTCAAACCCATTGCCCCTTGTCCTGTCATTGCAAGACCTTGTCAATAGCCCCTCCCCAGCCTTCCTGTAGGTCCCCTTCAGATCCTGGAAGGGTCCTATAGTAGTGATAGAAATGTATCACTAGCATGGAAAATGCCTAACATCCTAGTTATCTTAACCTGAATTCGTTTTATCTATATTTCTTTGCACAAGCATTGGATGCTGGCATGGTATGATGCATTCTAACCAGGATTTGTCAAATGTTTTATTCATAATATATAATTGCTAATTTTCCTTTGAGCATAGGTACCACATTAGCCACTAATTGTATTGTAGTTCAGTTTATTTCACCATCCTTAACTGTAGCAAGTTTGCAGAGGTGTTTGTGGGAAATCTATTTCTAAAAGAATAAAACCAAGAGAAGAGTGACTTTGTTTTGTTTTGTGAAGAAGCTTGTGGAAATTCACCTGTAAAAATGTTGAATTTTTCACCTGGTGAGGATGTGAAGGCATATTTATGGGTATAGCCATTAGACTGAATAGAAGATTTTGTTCCCCATATGTGTGTGTTTGGAAACTTGAGACTGGAGAGCTGTACAATAATTTTGAGCTGGAAGTATGCTCTGGAGGTCCCTTGATTCAAACCTCCAACACAAAGCAAGGCCAGTTTCAAAGTCAGATCAAACACAGAATAGAGCAATTTGCTCAGGGTCATGTCTTGACATGTTTGAAATATCACCTAGTATAGAGATCCTATAGCCTCTCTAGGCACTTGCTCCAGTGTTTGTCCAGTCTAGCATGGCATTTTATTTTCCTAATATCTAATCTGAAAATTCTTTTGCTGCCATTTGTGTCTGTGGCCCTTTACCCTTTCACTATGTATCTGGGAACAGTCTGGCTCTCTCTTCTCCATACTCTTGCATCAGAAAATTGTACAGAGCAATGAGAGCACGAGAGAGATGCAGGACTTTGCATTTACACTCTTAAAGTTCTGTGCCAGACAGTTTCTCCAGGCTGTCAAAGTGCTTTGAATGGCAGCCGTGAGCTCCAGGCAGGTATTGACTGCTCCACTCAAAATGGTTTTCTTTCTAAACATGCTGAGGATGCTTTCTGCACAGGTTGTTAAAGATGCTAACCACTGAGGTGCAGCACTCAGCTGGCTGCTGGTGCAACTTCAAAACCACTGATCCTTTGAGCCCAATGATCCAGACACTTCCCCCACCATTTCCATTTAACAGCAAATATTTTTTTGCATTTAAATTCAACTTTCCTGCCACCTGTCTTCACAGAGAATGTTGTGATTTTAACAGAATTGTAGATGTGTGACTATTAAGTATTGTCAGAAATTGGGTTCAATTGTCAGAAATTATGTTCATTAACTGAATTCAGTATGAAAATACCTGCAGTTCCTTCTTACTGTGTTACAGTAATTGAGTTGCTTTGAAGTACTAGCCAACCCTCAATTCCAGGAAAGACTTTTCCCTTTTGTTTCTTCGGAGTGCTAACTTCTGTCTGTTACAATAATATTGGCTCAGCAGATTGTAGAATTCCTGAGCGAGAAAACTGCTAACTGCAGAAGTTACATGTTCAGATCATTAACTTCCTTGCAGTATTAGAGAAGGTTATGGTATGTTTACAAAAGTTGTAGAGTAAATCTTAAGCTAGTAACTCCTGCCACTTACTCGGCAAGTGTTGCAGGAGATCAATTTAGGGCTTACCACAAAATGAAACTTGAAGGTATTGCCTGCTAACACAAAAGGCTTCTGACTGTGGTAATTCTTTCAAAGGTCTGTCACTAATGTGATCTATTTCTAGCAGCTGTGGTGGATACATTCAGATTACACACTGAGAAAATAAGATTTCTGTCTTTCATAGTAGGAGTTTGGGTAGTACAAAATGTTGTTTCCTGTACTCATGTGGTGGTAGCTGAATCTCTTGACTTTGCCTCAAAGTCAGTTAATAAAGAAACAACTAACTGCAAATGGGGATTTATTGTTCTAGTGTGTCACGAGAATTTCTTTTTGCCAACTGTAAACGTGTGTAGTGTTCACACATACAGAGTAATACATGATTTTGGAGTTGTTAGGCATACAGTTTTCAAACCTGGTAAAACAGATTAGCAGGATTTCCCTCTGGTGCTACAAAGAGTTTGATTTTGTAAAGGATGATTGAAGCAGCAGTCTTCTTCCTACAAGCAGATGTAATGGAAGTAGCTCTCCAGTGTAATGTGGTGAAGTGGTAGGGTGAATAATTGTTAATTAAGAATCCTGGAAGCAGCTAAGCCTGAAGAGAGTGGGTGGTTTGGGTCAAACTCTGTAAATGTTTCTAAGAACAACTGTTAGAAAGGGAGGAGTTTTTGTTTGCTCCTGCATTTTCTTAAGCCCATCCTATGTAAAAATTCTATTGTAGAATTTGCAGATGAAGTTATTGAAGTTGGACAACCAAAGACTATTTTGTGCCTCAGTTCAAGCAGCAAAATACAAATCTAAATGTTGTCTAGTCTGTTGTGGTATGAAAACTGGAGGCATTTATAATAATATTAATTTAAAACAACAACAACAACAACAATAAAATAATAAAAAATAAAAACAGAACCTTTTTTCTCCTCCAATATTTTCCCATTTATGTAAATGATGTAAATTAACATAAAATATCATTTAAACCAGAGGTATATTATGTACCATGTCTTAGTATTTTAATACCTGACAATGTGTTGAATGTCTTCTGCATTTGTATTTAGCAATGTAAACTAAATTTCTGTAGGAACTAAAGAAATAAGTGCAACTTTTCTTTAGTTTGAGGCAAGTAAAATATTTTCTAGTCTCTTGAACATCATCACAATGAATATGACTGGGAAGTAAGAGTTGAATTTTTGCACAAAACTAACTTTAACTTGGAAAAAAATTTACTTCTGCCAATCTAGAGATCGTTGGTTGAAGTTTTATTTACTTTGCACCTCAGACAATTCCATTTTGAACATGGACAGTGTATTTTATTTGTTTTATATAATTTATCTATATTATATATTATATATATATATATATAATATTTTTTTGTTTCTATAATTTATCACAGGGCATTAATATATTCCCTTTCCTCTCTTAATTTTCGAAGCATGCTATGAAAATAGCCACGTGTGAATTTTCAGTGATGGACATTGTTTGGTTTGGTCCCCTGCACAAGAGTTGATTTCATGCAAGGTGCTCGCTGAAGGAATGCTAACCTGAAAGCAGCCATCTACCTGATGGAGCTCTGCCCTCAACAGTATTAGAAAGGTTTCAACAGTTTCTGAAGGAAGACTTTGGAAGAGGTTTTGTGACCTCTCCCTGCAAATTCCTTGTTCCTACCTCCATACTTGGCTTTTCATAATTAAAATTTCCACAGATGATGAAAAACTTGGCATGATAATATGAAATATAAAAATCTGCATCATAAATCATTTATTTAAAGATTACATACAGAAAAGACTGAAATACTGCTTTCCAAGTCCTTTTACCTACCCCAAAACAGGGAAATGATTAACACTGAAATACGAAATCCATTTGGTATAAAATTGTGACGCTGCATTTATATTGTGATAAAGGCATAGAGGTGTTTTAAACAGGACCTTTAATTGCTGATTTCTGTACAAGGATTTACCATGTTGCAAAAAAATTGTGGACATAGCAGCATTTCTTTTTCAGCAGAAAAACAGTTCCCTTTCAAATCTTTCATGCTCATAAATGTCAAAATCACACATTCATTTGTGTGCTTGTGGTAATTTACTTTAGATGACAAAGTGAAACAATAACCTTATAGAAGTAATCTCAGCCCTTTGATTTCCTGTAGATTGTCCTTTCATTTTGTGTTGATACTCAGCAGAGCAGGTAATTGCGTTTGTGTCTGTGGGAGCAGTTCTCAGTTCTTCTTTTTTTTCAGTGCAAGGGGATGTTGCCACTGCTATTAGTTAGTCCTATTTCTGATCTGATTGCCTACGCACAAACGCTGTCACACAGATTAGCGAATGTGTGAAGTAAAGAACAGGAATGTACACGAGGGAAAAGGCACATCTGACTGTGCATTCATTAGCAGTTTATTTTGAACAAAATACTGTTCATACTTCACCCAGAGAGTTAAATCTGAAGGGAAAAATAGAAGTTAGAAATAGAATCATAGAATGGTTTGGGTTGGAAGGGACGTCCAAAGGCCACCTAGCAATTGTTAACTGGTCTGATCTTAAGAGTCTCTGAGTAGCTAGAGCATATGCAGGCCTTGCTTTATAATAAAACTTTATTATTCACACTTCCATCCTTCAGCTGTGTTTGTGGCGTCAGTTTTCCTTGGCAAAAGAGATCCTTGGGTGAATCATAGTGTTTGAAATTGTGATTCATTGTTAAAGACAGTTCTGTTTCTGTCTTGTGTAACGAAGCTTTTGCTACAAATTCTGTCAGTTTAAATGAACATCTCACAAAATTAGAACTTGGGCCAGTGCAGAGAGAAGAGAATAAAAAGGAACAGGGCAGATAGCCATGGAAATTGTGTTGAATTTCTATGGTGAATGAAACTTTGCAGTGGTATTACAGGTAAAATGTCTTTTAGCAGTGGATGAGCAGAGCAGGAATGTATTGTAGAATTGCATTAAATTAAGAATTCTGACTATCTTTTGTTCAAAATCCTTAAGAGGGGCTATATGGCTGAAGCTTCCTTTTAACCCTACCCTACAAGAAGAGGAAATGCAGAGGCAATCCATATTTTACTGCAACACCTTTTATGTTGTGTTTATTTTCACAAAGTGTTTCTGAATTAACGAGAGTGAATTGCCCACATGTCTTGATGAGTCACCTGAAACCCAGGAGGGATGGGCACAGACTGCTGGCAAATACAAAATATGGAGAGGAGGGGGTCAAAAAGAAAGATAAAAACTAGAAGAGGATAAATGCTTCGTAAATCCAGGTTCAAGTATTTGATTTGAGGTTTTGGGCTATATAAGTCATTGTGAGAGGAGCCTGCTCTAGCTAGGGTGTGCCGAGAGATGCTACTTTGCCTTTTCAAAGGCTGACATTTTTTATTGGCACACAGACACCTTCAAAGTAGTGGTCTGCTCAGTGAGATAGATTCACCTGTGGTGTTTGAAGTTGTAAACAACTTAAGTATGTGCTACGTTACACTCATATCTTAAAAATCTGTGTCAAGAAACCTCAGATCCAGTGACTTCTGGAAGAACTTAGAAATGCAGTTTGAATCCCTCTTGAATTCTAGGAAACTTACTAAAAAGGCTTGTTTTGCCAGTAGCTTCTGCAGATTGAACTAGGGCTTGTTGGACTGCATCCCAATGCTACTGAAGAGGATGTGTAGCAGATGAGAAGCTCGAGTGCTCAGGCTGCAATAGCCTAATCACATCATGATGTATATGGATGGATGCACACGGTAAGGGCTATCCCAGTGACCGAAAAGAGATTTGCAAAAGGATGCACAGCCTGCAGTCCTTGCCACCATAAATCTTCCTCAGTTCTGTAGGAGGAATGGTATGAAAACTGTGAAATCTGTCTGCATATTTTGTAGTGGTAAAAGGAAAGTTATTTGTAAAATCTAAGCAGAAGGTTAAGTAGCCTGACTGTCAAGAGAAAATATTGGAATGTTGCTGGGAATTGGCCATTATTAAGGAGCTGACCCCAAGCTCTCATTATTCTTCATTTGCAGGGTGCATGTAGAGTTATTTGAAAGACAGCAAAGGGAGGAAACTGAAGGAAGCTTCCCAGGATTGCCATGAGCACTCATGAGGAAGCTTTGCAGTCTTGTTTGAGCCGCAGGGAGGCTTGGAGGCAGAACCAGTGGTCAAAAGCCCTTCCTTCCTGCTGTGATTGAGCAGGGACAGAAGCCTCTCTCTGGGCATCACTTTTGGGGGTTGGAGTATTTGGTCTTGTGAAGATTTCATGCCCTTGTTGAAAGTACAAGAAAAGACCCAAAATCTTGAAGAAGTGCTACTCCATCATGGAATGATAAACTATTTTAACAGCAATGAGACAGAACAGATAAAAGTATTGCCTGGTTCATATCTGGGACAACTTCAGGTTTTGTGCTGAAGAAATCATTTGGACAACAGTGCTCAAACCCAACATTTCATAAGAAAATAATTTTTAATTGACAAACAACAGCTACAATCTCCAGAAATAGTTCACAATTGAAGAAAAGTGGCATCACCAGTGTGTTATAAAACAAAGGACATAGAACATGCCAATTTATAAAGTATGTTTTTAGGTTTAAGGGTCACTGAATTTCAGAGCTCTGTGAAATCTCAGGGAAGTATACTAATGATAGTAACAGTGGCAAGGCTTTTATCACAGTCTCACAGTATCACCAAGGTTGGAAGAGACCTCAAAGGTCACCAAGTCCAAACCGATACCACAGCCCTCAAGACCAGACCATGGCACCAAGTGCCACGTCCAAACCCGCCTTGAACACCTCCAGGGACGCTGACTCCACCACCTCCCTGGGCAGCCCATTCCATTTTGTAAAGATCCACACATGCAACACTTGTTAAAATACAGCCTTAGCATTTTGTTATGCTGACAACAAATACATCAGCCTGTGGCCTCCTGTGGCTCGGTGGAAACAATGCTATCAGATAAAGCTTTAATTACATCAAAGTCCCTTGTCTAGGAAATTTAGACTGTCTTTATTTCAAACCTGTCTTCTGGGAGATAATGATTGTTAAATACCAAAACAATTTAGTAAGTGGTTACTATGTTAAATTTGATTTTTCTGTTAGCTGTACTCCTGTTTTATGTTTTCACTTAACAATTACTTGGGCTTAATTCAGTAGTAGAAGAACCATGCTCTTTCCACTTACTGCTAATGCCTGTAATAAATATAACGTGGTTGTATAGGCAAAATGATTAGTCTGGCACTGCATGGCTGTATAGTAGTTGCAAGCACTTGTCTGTGTAGTGAGTGAATCATTGATCTCAGTGACTTCTACAGAATACAATGAAGTTTGATCAGAGAGGAGGGGAATGTGTTTGCCCAGTTAAGGCTGTGAGTGGTAAAAGTAACTCCACTAACAGTAAGAGCATTTCAGTTGTCAAGTAAGATGTGTCCCTAACCAAAATAATGCAGTAATGGAGTGTATGCAGTTGTCAAAATCCCTGCTTTAAGGAGTGGAAAAATACCCACTCTTAACAGTCACAAGGAGCATAAACCTTTCAAACTGATACTTGAATCTGTGATATAACAGTAAGAAAATAGAATATAGAGCAAATCATGGAATCATGGAATGGTAAGGTTGGAAGGGACCTCAAAGATCATCTAGTTACAACCCCCTGCCATAGGCAGGGCCACTTCTCCAATCATCCAGGTCTTTTCAGCTAGGGGTGGATAGTTACAGACAGGCACTGTGGAAATGAAGACTCTGGAACTGATATAGTGTACTAAGCTGTCTTTTAATTTGTGGTGTTATTAAGGCGAAATATTCAGGTCTCAAGAATGAAGTTTTCTTGCTGTGATTGCTACAGGACGCTCTGACCTACCAAAGGACTAGATGGAGAGAGAGTATCTAAAATGGATATTAAACTGTTGAAGAAGGTTAGGGAAAGTTGTTGGGTTAATCAGTGGAACATCTTTTAGCCCTTGGCTAGGTGTAGTTTTCTTTGCTAAAAATGGTGCCCTGTAAGTCCCTGAGAACATGGTGAGATAATGCAATTAGTTTTGCTGATGCATGCACATGCCAAGGTGAAATTCAAGACAGAGGATTTAGGTTTGACCTCTGTGAATTTCCACAGGATAGAACTAGCCTGAACTGTGTTTCTACCTCAGGGAGGCCAGCATGTTTTAGTAGCAGGGAAGAGTATCTCACAAGAATCCAAAGCCATAACCTATACTTGTACTGTAAGATACAAATGTGTTGTGGTTTTCCAAAGTATTTCATGGAAGTTTAGAGATTTTATAGAAGTTTCAGTTAACACATCCTTAAAATAGGTGCGAGGGTTTTCAATTTTCAGGTATTTCATTTGATCATTGAATCACTAGAATTACATCTGAAAAAAATAATAATAATAAAAAAAGGTTCCTCATGTAAACTACACCAATAATAAAAGGATTTGACAAAATAATTGTATTAGACAATGTCCAGCTGGTCAGTCCCCCAGTAAGAACAACTTAATGCAGTACTGAGCCTATTACAAACTGCTGGCAGCCCTGCTTCCAAGGGCAGTCAAGGATCATGGAAGATGTTTGCTTAGCATCCCTGGAAAAACAAAGCCCCCTCCCTTTCACAGTGTTTTACTACAGACATGTGGCAAAAACAATTCACTTGGGACCCTCGGATATGTTTTAGTAGGTGCAAAGGCTTGAAGTGGGCTATGTGGGGCATCAAGCTCAGTTTCCTACAGTCATCATGAAGTAGAAATACAGTTTAGAACTAACAAACAAAACATCTTTTTTTCAGAAATCATAGGTCAGTAAACTTTTGCAATTACCTTACAGCAATCTAAAAAACAAAAAACCCAAACCAAACCCAACACTTTCCTTAACCGTCCTTCCTTTTTTCCTCCAAGAGGAATTAGTCACTCATAGCCTGCTTCCCATTCTGTTTTGAAACTTTGCATTCAAACCTCATTATGCTCCAGCAGTTGAACTTGATTATGCCATAATAGTTGCTTAGTAAAATCTAGGGTTTATATTCTCTATTTGCATACCAATGAAAAAAAGGTCAATGCAATTGTAGTGTTCTGCTGGAATTATGGAGTATAATACAAAACATTGTATTCCCTCATACCTATAGAGAACAATGTATTGTGTTTGGATTCAGTGCTCCTGCAGCAATTGGTGACCCAAATTAACCATCACAGTCATCAGAAGATACTGCATCTACAGCCAAGAAGCAAAACTAAGTCTATTGTGTAAACAAGCAACTAGAAGTTCCCTCCCTTGTTGCTGTGTAGTAAGGTTTATGGGATTTGGGGCAAGCAAATGAAGTTATATTCATGGAGATTTATGTTAGTATAATTCATAGAATCACCTGGGCTGAAAAGAACCTCTAAAGGTCATCTAGTCCAACTGCCCCTGCAGTGAGCAGGGGCATCCTCAACTAGATCAACTTGCACAGAGCCCCCTCAAGCTTCACCTTAAGTATCTCCAGGGATGATGTCTCTGGGCAACCTTTTCCAGTGCTCAACCAACCTCATTGTAAAGAACTTTATCCTAACATCCAATCTAATCTACTCTCCTCTAACATCCAATCTAAATCTACTCTTCTCTAATTTAATCATCCATGTTTAAAAATTGCCCTTGAGAAACAAAAATAGAGCTTTGTTAAGGACTTTGTTAATGAAGCAGCTCTATTCTTTGTAAATCCTTATGTGCCAGCTGCTTCTTTTTGTGCCCATTGAAGTTTTCTTAAAATACTTTTTTTTTGTTTGGATGGGTTTTGTTGTTGTTTTTGTTTTGTTTTGTTTGTTTCTTATAAGTAATGAGTCTTTATTCAGGACATGGCTACCCTGTTATAAACAGTTGTACTCCTGGTGGCTTATACTCCACCCCTGATAAAAAATAGTTCATCCTTCAACCCCTTTTCAAGACTAAAAACTGCTGAAGAACAGCAAGCAACAACGCTGTTATGAGTGCTTAAGTGACATCCAGAACTCAACTATGTTTCTGAATTTTATGTCTTATCCACTTTTTTCCTATAAATCTATGGTCTTAATAAAATTGTATAGCTTATACACTGTTCAAACACTTTGAATAGTGCTATTGCAGTCTTTAAATGTCTGAATTACAGGCTGTATCTGCAGGAAAAATGGTAAGTATAAGTGATGAAATTGTGTAACAGGTGTGGATAACATGGTGCAAACTTTGTAACATTTACAGCTGTCTGTGAGAATAATCTTTTCTCCCAGGTGAGTCCTGATCCGTAGTGATTTCAACAACATCTGATAAAAGTCAGAAATGTCAAATGTTTCCATTCAAGGTCCAACTGACTGCAAGTATTAGGTGGTTGCATTCTGGTCTTTCAGTGTGGTTTTGTGGCAGAATGTTGTAGAGGTAGTAAATTGAATAGAGACATTCATGAAGGAAAAGCTGAATTAAATTTCCTCCCTTTTTGCTTCCAGCAATCACTTGTCGCAGACAAGACGGAGGACAGGCTGACATCAGTGAGTGCCTTAAATACTCTGGCCCATTACCATCCTTAACACAGACCTGCCAGATTCCCTGCCAAGATGATTGTCAGTTTACAAACTGGTCAAAGTTTTCTTCCTGTAATGGGGACTGTGGAGGAGTCAGGACAAGAAAACGCACTCTAGTCGGTAAGAGTAACCAGTGAAATGGTTCTGTCCTTTTATTCATATTCTGTTTATATTTCATAGAATCATAGAATGGTAAGGTTGGAAGTGACCTCAAGGATCATCTAGTTCCAACCCCCTGCCTTAGGCAGGGACACCTCCCACTAGTACAGGTCACTCAAGGCCTCCTGCAACCTGGCCTTGAACACCTCCAGGGAGGGAGCAGCCACAACCTCCCTGGGCAACCTGTTCCAGTGCACTCTCACTGGAAACAACTTCCTCCTAACATCCAGCCTAAATCTCCCCTCTGCCAGTTGAAACCCATTGCCCCTTGTCCTGTCATTGCAAGATCTTGTCAATAGTCCCTCCCCAGCCTTTCTGTAGACCCCCTTCAGACACTGGAAAGCCACTCCAAGGCCTCCTGGAAACCTTCTCTCTTCCAGGCTGCAGACCCCCAAGTCTCTCTGCCTGTACTCAGAGCAGAGCTGCTGCAACCCTCTGAGCATCTTTGTGGCCTCCTCTGGACCCACTCCAACAGTTCCATGTCCTTTCTGTGTTGGGGGCTCCAGAACTGCACACAGGACTCCAGATGGGGTCTGATGAGAGCAGAGTGAAAGGGGAGAATCCCTTCCCTTGCCCTGTTTTGATTTCTTACTGTTTTGGTTAAAATCCATATTGTTCAGGGGTTCCCATATGATGAGCAAGAAGTGTGTGCCAGCGTGCAGAAAGCAAACCCAGTGTCACTGTCATGCTCTATACACTCCTAGTGAAACAAAAAAAAGTAACCCCTCAGGAGAACAAACTTCTGCCATGTGTCTCAGAGTCCTAATCATGGGCTCTGATGAGAGCTCTCCTGGGAGAGCACAGGACACCAGAGTTTCTTTGGCTGAGAGATGGGAGAGCACAGGAGACCAGAGTTTCTTTGGCTGAGAGAGATGGGGGAGCACAGGAGACCAGAGTTTCTTTGGCTGAGAGAGATGGGGGAGCACAGGAGACCAGAGTTTCTTTGGCTGAGAGATGGGAGAGCACAGGAGACCAGAGTTTCTTTGGCTGAGAGATGGGAGAACACAGGAGACCAGAGGTTCTTTGGCTGAGAGAGAGGGGGGAGCACAGGAGACCAGAGTTTCTTTGGCTGAGAGATGGGAGAGCACAGGAGACCAGAGTTTCTTTGGCTGAGAGAGATGGGGGAGCACAGGAGACCAGAGTTTCTTTGGCTGAGAGAGATGGGGGAGCACAGGAGACCAGAGTTTCTTTGGCTGAGAGATGGGAGAGCACAGGAGACCAGAGTTTCTTTGGCTGAGAGAGATGGGGGAGCACAGGAGACCAGAGTTTCTTTGGCTGAGAGAGATGGGAGAGCACAGGAGACCAGAGTTTCTTTGGCTGAGAGATGGGAGAGCACAGGAGACCAGAGTTTCTTTGGCTGTGAGAGATGGGAGAGCACAGGAGACCAGAGTTTCTTTGGCTGAGAGAGATGGGGGAGCACAGGAGACCAGAGTTTCTTTGGCTGAGAGATGGGAGAGCACAGGAGACCAGAGTTTCTTTGGCTGTGAGAGATGGGGGAGCACAGGAGACCAGAGTTTCTTTGGCTGAGAGATGGGAGAGCACAGGAGACCAGAGTTTCTTTGGCTGTGAGAGATGGGGGAGCACAGGAGACCAGAGTTTCTTTGGCTGAGAGATGGGAGAGCACAGGAGACCAGAGTTTCTTTGGCTGTGAGAGATGGGGGAGCACAGGAGACCAGAGTTTCTTTGGCTGAGAGATGGGAGAGCACAGGAGACCAGAGTTTCTTTGGCTGTGAGAGATGGGGGAGCACAGGAGACCAGAGTTTCTTTGGCTGAGAGATGGGAGAGCACAGGAGACCAGAGTTTCTTTGGCTGTGAGAGATGGGGGAGCACAGGAGACCAGAGTTTCTTTGGCTGAGAGATGGGAGAGCACAGGAGACCAGAGTTTCTTTGGCTGAGAGAGATGGGGGAGCACAGGAGACCAGAGTTTCTTTGGCTGTGAGATGGGAGAGCACAGGAGACCAGAGTGTCTTTGGCTGTGAGAGATGGGGGAGCACAGGAGACCAGAGTTTCTTTGAAATGGAGCACACAGTAAACTAGAACATTTCTTTTCCTGACAGGCAAGTCAGCATTGCATGTCGTTGCAGGGAGGTGAAAACTGAAAAGCAGCATAATTAACTAACAATCCAGTACAATGAAATAAAATAAAAATATCTTTACCTGTATTTTTGTTGAGCCCTGTATTACCTGTCCAGCAGAGAAGACACAATCTGCTTTTTAAAAGGTTTGCAGAATGTGATTTTCTCAATGGTGTAAAAATCCTAAGACCATGGGGTCCTGTGGATAGGATATGGGTAGTGTGAGGCACACAGAGGAGTGCTGAGTTAGGAAATCATTTCACTGCCAAATCACTTTCTTTCCCAAGTAAGGTTAAACAAGTTTAATTGTACTAAGACAAGATAGCAGATTTGGAAGATTGATAATGAAAACCAGGGTGGACACAGCCCCTATAGACTGCATTTTCTTGGCATGTTTAAGGAGAAGGTCTGCAACTTGTTTTGATTCCTCAGCAACCATGGTTTTGTGCTCAAGCTGTGTCTTGCCAGCATTGTCTAACCATATTGAATTCTCTCCAGATTGAGTTGGGTATGCTTTCACTGAGTTGTTGTTTGGGTTTTGGGGGGGGGTGTTTGTTTGTTTGTTTGTCTTGCAACATTTTCTTTTGTTCTGCTTTGTTTTGGTTTTTTCACCTTGAACTGTAATTGAGAAAAAAAAAAAAAATCCTGTTGACATTTCCCCAAAGCTTCCAACAGAAAACCTTCTGATAGAATATCTAGTGAAAATGGATTTTATTTATTTTGTTGGAATACAGACCAACCAACAATCATCTCTACTTGACAGAATCAAGGGTTAACTCACTAGCATTTCTCCTCCTATTTCTTGTCTTTTTTACACTGGGATTTCTTTCCTTCTTGGTTGTTTTTTTTTAGTGCATTTAAAATTGCTATGGCAGCTGAGTGCTTTTCAATCTCTTACTGTAGATTATAATTTTCAGCCTTAAGCTTTGATTTACCTCTTCTGAACTTAGCTGCAGTCTTGAATGTCAGATTTATGATTAAACAAGTCCTTTTCCTGGCTGAATATTTGCTCTCCAAGCCCTGTGTGTTCCCTCTTTTTCCACTGCCTTCATCCAGCAACTCAGATCACCACATAAGGCAATATGTTACTTAATTTTCTGCCTTATTTCCTGACACAACTAAGAATATTCTTTACTTTGTGTCCCTTGAAACCTCCTGAGGTTTTACTTAATAGAATAAGAAGTTTTTCCAATTATATCCAACCCCTTGACAAAACTTTTCCTTGTGCCACATGATGGAAACTCTCCTACTTTGAATTGTCTTTTTTATTTTTCCTCTTCAACTTCTTTTTAATCTGTTGGGTTACTTTTTTATTATTATCTTTTTCTGCATGAAACAAAGAGGTAAAAAGTAGGCTCTGCTTCTAAATTATAACTGAAGCCTCAAGAGTGAGACTTGGCCTCTGTCACAGCTTTATTTGCCAATTAGTCTGTATTGTCTGTGGTGGAGGAAAGCTAGATAAGGGGGGCTGCCCATTAGCAGCCTTAGAAGGAATGTGATAGGATCCAAACCTCATCAACTCCCTGCTCCATCCCCCTGTAAATCTGAAGCTGTGTGGACAATGCATAATTCATAATCTTCCAGAAGGCTCACTGTGCCTGTCTCACAACTCCACTCAACTTTATGCCAGATTTGCTTCTACAAGGAGTAAAAAAAAAAAAAACAAACCAAAAAACAAAACCCTGATGAACATTTTTTTTTATTTTAAATTATTTTTAAAAGAAAAGATTCTTTTGGCATGCTATTAACACTTGGAGACGCTTCTCCTTCCTAAGTTACCCCTCCAGGCTTGCTCAGGCTGTGATATTTGCTGTGGTGTATTCTTTGTGGCAGTGTGTTACCCAGCCTAACGTGTTCTTAAAGATTAGTGTCTTAGTTGTAAATAAAGTTTTTGAGAGAGTTTGAAAATATGTCCCAAAAGGGGCTGAAAAGAATGTAAGAGATCTATTTATCTCACTTCATTGGCTTGTTATTTTTCTATAGAGTTGGGAGTTCAGTGTTTTTCTCTCTCTTAGAATCATAAAATGGTAAGGTTGGAAGGGACCTCAAGGATCATCTGGATCCAACCCCCTGCCATAGGCAGGGACACCTCCCACTAGTACAGGTCACTCAAGGCCTCGTCCAACCTGGCCTTGAACACCTCCAGGGAGGGAGCAGCCACAACCTCCCTGGGCAACCTGTGCCAGTGTCTCACCACCCTCACTGTAAAGAACTTCCTCCTAACATCCAGTCTAAATCTCNGCTTGCTTGCTCTTCCCACTGTCTCTCCCTCTGGTCTTGCCTGTTTCTCTGTGTCAAGTATTGTTTAAACTATGGTAAGGAGCAGTAGTGGGATGGAGAAAATTTGTTAGGTGGTGCAGAGCCCTCTGGACTTCTGTCCAAGTGGCTTGGGTTTGTACAGGGAGGTCCCTGACTTTGTCCAGAGGAGTGTAGCTGGGCTGTTGTCTAGTTGTATATGAATTTGTATATGTATATATACATATACAACTATATATATATGTATGTATGTATACACACACACACATATATATACACATAATTGTAATAGTTGTATACATATTTGTATATGTTTATTACTTTATTTAACCTACTTTGTAAATAATAATGTCATTTTCCTTCCAAATTCTGAGCACTGTGGTAATTTACCTTTAGGGGAGTAAATCCCAAACTCTAAGTGATGTAAAACCACCACACATGTAAAGCTGCCTTGGAATGTATTCAAAATTATTTATGGTGAAAATGAGGAGGTGGAGGAAAAGTAGTGTATTTGTACTATGAAGCTGTGTTGTCAAAAGACAACAAAATTTTTCTCCAGGTACCTTTGTTTCAAATGAGGAGGTTGAAGAGAAGTATTTTTACTATGAAGCTGTGTTGTCAAAAGACAACACAATTTTTCTCCAGGTACCTTTGTTTCAAGTGAGGAGGTTGAAGAGAAGTAGTGTATTTTTACTATGAAGCTGTGTTGTCAAAAGACAACACAATTTTTCTCCAGGTACCTTTGTTTCAAGTGAGGAGGTTGAAGAGAAGTAGTGTATTTTTACTATGAAGCTGTGTTGTCAAAAGACAACACAATTTTTCTCCAGGTACCTTTGTTTCAAGTGAGGAGGTTGAAGAGAAGTAGTGTATTTTTACTATGAAGCTGTGTTGTCAAAAGACAACACAATTTTTCTCCAGGTACCTTTGTTTCAAGTGAGGAGGTTGAAGAGAAGTAGTGTATTTTTACTATGAAGCTGTGTTGTCAAAAGACAACACAATTTTTCTCCAGGTACCTTTGTTTCAAGTGAGGAGGTTGAAGAGAAGTAGTGTATTTTTACTATGAAGCTGTGTTGTCAAAAGACAACACAATTTTTCTCCAGGTACCTTTGTTTCAAGTGAGGAGGTTGAAGAGAAGTAGTGTATTTTTACTATGAAGCTGTGTTGTCAAAAGACAACAAAATTTTTCTTCAGGTACCTTTGTTTCAAATGAAGGTATTAGCAATACAAACACTAAGGGTGCTGCAAAATTGCATTCTTGTTTTTAATGGTAAGCAGGATCCTACAGAATGTTAATTTACAGTGGTAGCAAGAGTAAAAAGCATTTTTAAAACTGCTTTTACAGAAGGTTCCACAGTAATATATAGGAGCTGCCTAGGAAGGAAAGGCAAACCAAACAAGCTTTACCAAAGAGAAAATTAAAACTAGGTTTAATGGGATGTGCCAGCCAAGTGAATGGCTGTGTTCCAGTTGGGAAAGGAAAACAAGAAGAGATTTGAAAAGGAGCAGATTCACAGAAGGAGCATATTCTGTTAGAGGGGAAGGCTGATTTTTGCTAACAGATGTACTGTACAAGGTGATGAAATTAATTGATTTGGACATTTTGTAAGAAGGTGCTTCTGTGTCAGCAATGCATGTTACTGCCTTCTGCAATTTCCACCAACTTGAGACTTGTTTTCTCCCAGAGACAATTGAATTTTTATTGATAACTTTTCCAAACTCCACTCTCCAAGCAATTTTATCCAAAGTACATAGAAATGCATAGCTTCAAAGATGTTGCCTTTGTGCAAATTATGGACTTCCATTAATTAATTAAATCAATTAACAAAAATTAATGTAACTAGCTTGAGGCATGTGAATTTGGTTGCAAGCCCTTGTTACAGAACTCTAAATGAAATGTTTAGGGGAGGGCTAAACTGATCCAAACGTTCTAAAACGTTTCTTCTTTCTAGGAAAAAGTAAGAAGAGAGATAAATGCAAAAATTCTCAGCTGTATCCTCTGATTGAGAATCAGTTTTGCCCCTGTGACAAGTACAGTGCTCAGCCTGTGGGAAATTGGTCAGACTGTATTTTACCAGAGGGTAAGCTGGAGGCACTGCTGGGAATGAAGGTACAAGGAGATGCCAAGGAATGTGGACAAGGCTACCGCTACCAGGCCATGGCGTGCTATGACCAGAACAACCGACTGGTGGAAACATCACGGTGCAACAGCCACGGTATTTAGGAACTTTTCCGCTTTCTTTTCTCCTTTTTCTCTTTTTTTTTCCCCTATTTTTTTTTCTTCACTTTTTTCCCCTCCTCTTCTCTTCCTTCTCCCCTCTTCTCTTCCTTCTCCCCTCTTCTCTTCCTTCTCCCCTCTACTCTTCCTTCTCCCCTCTTCTCTTCCTTCTCCCCTCTTCTCTTCCTTCTCCCCTCTTCTCTTCCTTCTCCCCTCTTCTCTTCCTTCTCCCCTCTTCTCTTCCTTCTCCCCTCTTCTCTTCCTTCTCCCCTCTTCTCTTCCTTCTCCCCTCTTCTCTTCCTTCTCCCCTCTTCTCTTCCTTCTCTCCTCTTCTCTTCCTTCTCCCCTCTTCTCTTCTACCTTTTCTCCTTTTCTTATTCTTGGTCACCTACTTGCATTATTTCATTTCAGGTAGTATGTATGCAGATAGAATTAGTGTGTTAATATTTATTGCTTGCTTAGGCTGTGTGTCAACCCAAGATACCTTCGAAACCAGCATGCATTTTTTGCTGATTTGCAATGCAGTAAACTAATTTCTTACAGTGCAATATTTCTAAGCAAAATCATGGTAAATTACTAACTAGGTATTTTAATGACAGAATCATAGATTCTATGATAGCTGGTAGAATGATAGGTATTTTAATGATAGAGTCATAGAATGGTAAGGTTGGAAGGGACCTCAAGGATCATCTAGTTCCAACCCCCTGCCATAGGCAGGGACACCTCCCGCTAGCACAGCTCACTCAAGGCCTCCTCCAACCTGGCCTTGAACACCTCCAGGGAGGGAGCAGCCAAAACCTCCCTGGGCAATCTGTTCCAGTGCCTCACCGCCCTCACTGCAAAGAACTTTTTCCTGACATCCAGTCTAAATCTTCCCTCTGCCAGTTCAAACTCATTGCCCCTTGTCCTGTCATTGCAAGCCTTTGTCAATAGTCCCTCCCCAGCCTTCCTGTAGGCCCCCTTCAGATACTGGAAGGCTACTATCAGGTCTCCTGGAAGCCTTCCCTTCTAAAAGAGAATGTAAATAACAGAATGTAAAATTTTATTGTTTCTCCTGATGACTGTACCTTCAAGTTTGAGAACAAAGCCATATAGAAGGGTCATATCCTCAAAAGGTAAACGGGGACAGCACAGGACTATTTTGGAAAGGCTGAAATTATTTCCACAGATTCTTTAGATAGCTTTAATCTCCTTAAATAGCTTTATCTTGACCATTTACTCTTTAGCACCTTAACAGGCATGCATTGGCCTGAGTTCAACAGCATATTACACTTTCTCTGTGTAATTCTATGATGGCTAAACCCAGACTTTATATTCTTTGTCTTCACATTGTTGTAAGAGGGAAGAGTGTTCCTTCCTAAAATGGATGCATCTGTAGTGTTAGGATCAAAAGTGGCACTTTCTGATTTCCAGTGAGCCGGAAATGTGCTAATTTCCGTCGCTGGAGTTTTTGTGCTGGTGTGTCCTCCTGCTTTCAGTGTAAAATTGTATCTGAGCTATTGCTATGAAAAGCTGGGTGCTAGTCTCAGTGCCATTAAAAGGTCAATGTAAGTTTAATTCATGTATGTATTCAACTTTCCAGTGTTAAATTAAGATAACAGAAATTTCATTTATTTACTTGAATAGAATTAGAACAGCTAATCAAAGAAGTTGAATGACTTAAGAAGATTTTAATTGGCACTATTAATTCCTGTTTATAGCTATGATAAATTAGAAACTTAGTGTCTCAAACCAAGCTGTAGAATATCTTTGTGATACGATGGAGAACTCAACATTCAACTTCATGCCTCAAAGCAAAGCTGGGAGATAATTCTGTGAAGAATTTTCTCCCTTGTTTATTTTTATTCCAAATCATCTTTTGCTGTAGTTAACTCAGGCTGAAAGATAAGTTTGTATGAATACATCTGAATGACATAGTCTACAGCTTATTCCTGCTTACCTTACAAACAATTTGAAGTCTCTTTTGGCTCTGCTTGTAAACTGGAACTGTTTGTGAGTCATAACTGTGTTTATTGTAGGTCGGGAAGCCTGAACCCCTTTTATTTTTGTGGCTGTTTTGTTTTGAATTCTTTCTGTCTAGATCAGTTTATTAAGGTGTCTGGTTCTTTGAATTTTGTAATATTTTTTCCCCTCCTGTTTCATTACCTGCTTTTGATAGTGAGGCACAAGGCATCTGTGTGTGTTTTCTTATCAGTTCTGTTTGAGGGAGAGAGAACCTTTATCTTGGTCCACAATACAGCATGTGGATAGATGAAGCTTGGAGCTGCTGGTGCACTGATCTTGCAGTCCTTGAAGTTCCTAAAAGTATTTGACAGGAATTTCAGGTGCACAGGGAACTGACTTTAGTGGTAAGGAATTAAAGTGATGCTAAGGAATATTTGCCATCATTTCAGTGCTAATGAGATTTTCCTCTCCAATTGCTCTTCTAGAACAAACATTCCCTATTACTGATGAGCGTTGTACATGCACACAGTGCAGATTACTTCTTAAATCTTAATTTATTGTCTGTGTTCAGCATTTTTCCAGAGTTAGCATACTTTTGCAGGTATAGGGGGGGCTAGGACAAGTGATATAAAGGTTTTAGTCTCATTTCAGTCTGTGGTTGTTGCCTTTTCTGACTGTTTTATATTTATGGATTATGTTCCCATGATTTGTTTCATTTTACTCAGTGTATGCAAACTGCTGTTTTGCCAGTTAAATCTTGTTTTATGTCTTGCCAGTATTTATTTCTTGTTATTTTCATGCCCTTGGTGTATGACAGTTCTTCAGTTTGGCATCATCTTTAGATTTCAGTGTGCTGTTTGTTTTTAAGAGCATAAAAGCTGTATTATGCCGAATCAACATGGGACTTCTGTGGTATCACTATAGTTATCCCCCTGCTAGCAGATAAAAATGCCTTGTAGCTTCCCATCAATCTGCTTTTAGTTTTCAAGCTAAGCTTGACAGGATTCATAATTCAAGCCTGCTCAAGTTATTTTTGTAAATTCTAACAGAGTTGCTTATTTCCCTATGGAAATAACACTGAATTTTTCACTAATTTTGTAACTGATCCAAAGAAGAGGAGTTGGGTTTGTCTGCTGTGTCATCTGTTTATTCAGAAATCTATCCTACTGTTAATTCTGTGAGTCTGTTACTTCTTTTCCACCAAGTAAAATCCCAGTTCTTCTGGGATATGATTTGGTGAATTAGCTTGGACATGAGAAATCAAACACATTAACAACCCTCCACAACTCCACAGGTTTGGGGCAGTGTGGCTGGAAAGCTGTCTGGCAAAAAGGGACCTGAGGGTTCTAATTGACAAGGAACTGAATAGGAGCCAGCAGTGTGCCCAGGTGGCCAAGAAGGCCAATGGCATCCTGGCTTGTGTGAGAAATGCTGTGGCCAGCAGGAGCAGGGAGATGATTGTCCCTTTGTACTCTGGGGAGACCACACCTCGAGTATTGTGTCCAGTTTTGGGCACCTCAATACAAGAGGGATGCAGAGGTGCTGGAGTGAGTGCAGAGGAGGGTAGCAAAGGTGGGGAAGGGCCTGGAGGATAAATCTTATGAAGAGCAACTGAAGGAGCTGGGGATGGTTAGTGAGAAACAGAGAAGGCTGAGGGGAGACCTCATTGCTGTCTACAGCTACCCGAAGGGACATTGTAGGGAGGTTGGTGCTGGTCTCTTCTCACAGGTAAATAGAACAAGAGGGAATGGCCTCAAGCTGCAACTGGATGGGCTTAGACTGGACATTAGGAAAATTTTTTTCATGGAGAGAGTAGTTAGGCATTGGAATGAGCTGCCCAGGGAGGTGGTGGAGTCACCAACCCTAGATGTGTTCAAAGATCTTTAGATGTGGTACTTGGGGATCTGATGCTTTGTAGAGTAAGGTTAATGGTAGAACTTGATGATCCTGAGGATCCATTCCAATCTGAATGATACTGTGATTATTTAAGGGAAGTTTCCTCTGCAGCATCCAACTTTTGCTTGAACTTTCAGTTATCTCCTGGTACTACGAAATCATGAGGTGGGAAATAGGGAGAATTGTACTTCTTCACCTGTGACAGGGTCCTCTAAATCTGACAAGGGGAACTAACTACACCCACACTGATGTTATGAATGTATCATGGGCTGTGTTGTGTGATATACTAAAATAGCAAAAGAAACTCAAATGGAGAGACTATCAAAAGTTTTATTGAAATTTATGAGATCATCAACTGATTTGAGGTCATGCTGATTTGAGTGGGAGGAACCAGGATATAGACCTGCTCTGCAGTGCCAAAAAATTCATAAGCTCTTTGTTTTGCAAAATGTTGTGTGCTTCTGATCACAATCCAGCTGACTTTCTCAGGTAAGGTAAACAGGAGCAGAGGAATACTTAAGAGCTTTTTTATCTGCTTGACTCATCTCAATTTCAAAGGATCTGAGAAGAGTTAAGGGTTTCACAGACACCAAGGAGATAAAGGGAGGGTGTGACACAAGGACACCCTAAATTAGTAGACCCATAAGAGGATTCTTGTAGTAATCTTTGACATTTTGTGTGCAGTTGTAAGGTCCTGAGTATGACCAAGTCTCTCAATAAGACAAGAGTGACCATTTGAAAAAAGAAAGAAAAAAGGGAAAGAAAAAGGAAAAAAAAAAATTAAAAAAAGAAAAGGCAAAATATAGTTAAAAAATCTGTGGTTATTGCTAGGTGAGAACAGTGGAGATGCAGAGGGAGTAAAGTCTTTCTGAAGAGGGTGCTTAACTCTTAATTTTCTGTAGCTTAGCAGATGCTTTGAAAGAAATCCCAACCATGCACCTAAAAATAGACCTAAAGTTCAGCTGCAGAGGAGCAAAGTGATTTTATTTTCTTTTTTATCTGTTTATTTCCCCAGTATTTTATATATATGTGTGTGTGTATATATATATATATATACACACTCAAAAATAGATATATAATGTCTATATATATATGTATGTAATGTATGTATTCAACCTAATATTTTCATTCCTCCCTTCACAATATTTGGTTTAAAATTTGAGCTGAATTTGTTGATTAAAATTGTTAGCACCACTCACCAACCATTGGAAATACTCTGCCACTGGTATCTTGCAGCCATACCAGTTGTACAGTGTGTGGGTAGGAGCTAGCACCTGACAGTGTGAAGCAGATGTGATAATATCAGCACAAAGTGCTAACTGAGCTGTTGTTTAGCTGTTTTCCTTAATGGAAGGCACATAAATGGCCCTTTCTCTGGTTCCTCCTTTGTTTTAGTACTGCATAGGTAATTTTACTGGAGAAATAAATAAAATAAATAAATAAAAAAGAAGAGTAGTTCCTGTGATAGTTGAGTGTGAGAGGTTTGCTTTTTTTTCCATCAGGAAAGCAGCAGTTGTTTTTCCTAGCTTTATTCCTGTCACCCCTAGCATCCTGGAGCTCTGTGAATGATGACATGTGTCTGCCAACAATCTGTTTCCATGTGTTTGGGGAAAAAAAATGGAGAGTCTCTTCATGGACCCTTTAAACTCTACCTTGGCATTTTATTGACAAAAAAAAGAAATAAAAAGTATATCATAAGCAGGCCACTGTCATGTTTATGAACTCCACAATTTATGCTTTGAAATTTAATTTTCCTCCATCAAATAGCAGTTGTGAATCATGACCCACATAAGCTGAGCTGTTGCTGTGTTTGTGTGTGTGTGTGTAGTGAAGGCAACCCTAGTAGCATGGTAGACAGATGCAGTATTTTTATATAGGTCGTATTACCCTTCTTAATTCGTGTCAGTTTACTGTTAAGACCTTAGGCACACTCAACCAGTCCAGGACAGTTTGTCTGCTGCCTTATTAGTGTGAGATTATTCCCCCCCTTTAGCATTAATTAAATGAGATGCATTGATTTGTGCTGACTCTACAAAGCCCTCCATGGCTACAAGGCTTATGCAGGGGATTAGAGAGGAATAGCTGTATATCAGTGAATACTTTTACAACAGCTGCTAGGAGTATCAATGTGAATCAAGGAATTTGATATTTAATTGCTTGTGTGTGTGATAGTAAAATCTCATCTGTTGCAACAGAGTCCACAGAGTCTGAGTTGTCAGTTAGAACTTACTGTATCCACTTGTGTTTAAAACCCTCTTTTTCACTTTCAGCATTCCAACCTGAAGCAATGCAAATTTACCAACCAAAACAAAACAAAACAAAACAAAACAAAAAAAAAGAGTAGCAAAGAAAGTGCTAAAATTTATTTGAGACTGTCTGTTCAGTGTCTAAAATAAATGTATTTCCCATAGGAGGTTCTTGTCCAGCCTGGTAGTAGGCTTAGGTTCTCAAATTGTCAGTAGGCTTAGGTTCTCAAATTGTCAGTAGGATGTTTTGCTGTTTTATAGCTTTGTTATTTGTAAGTTTGGGAGGTTTATGTTTATACAAGATGCACATTTATCCTGATGTGTGTGCCCTAGAAATGTGCTGCCTATTGTCCTAAGGTGAGACCCCACCTTGAGTACTGCATGCAGCTCTGGAGCCCCTATTACAAGAGAGATATGGGCATGCTGCAATGTGTCCAGAGAAGGGCCATGAGGGTGATCAAAGGGCTGGAACTCCTCTCCTATGGAGACAGACTGAGGGATTTGGGGTTGTTCAGTCTGGAGAGGAGAAGGCTCTAAGGAGACCTTATTGTGGCCTTCCAGTATCTGAAGGCGACCTACAAGAAAACTGGTGAGGGACTGTTCAGGACTGGGGCAATGGAGCAAAACTAGAAGTGGGTACATTCAGATTGGATGTTAGGAAGGAGTTCTTCATCATGAAGGTGGTGAGACATTGGAACAGGTTGCCCAGAGAAGCTCCATCCCTGGAGGTCTTTAAGGTCAGGCTGGATGTGGCTATGACCAGGCTGATCTAGTGTGATGTGTCCTTGCCCATGGCAGGGGAGTTGGAGCTAGTCAAGGTGCCTTCCAGTCCTGACAATTCTTTGATTCTATGCCAGAAATAATGGCTTAGGCCTCTGCCTTACAGTGCCCCCATATCTGCCCTGTCAACAGGATAGCAGTCATGAAGCAGTGAGCCTTCAGCCCAAAGACCTGTGGTTAGTTCACCAGAAGCAGAGTTGCTGATGCAGAAGATAGTTAGGCATTAACAGTTGCTGTCAGGTTTTAAGGCTTTGAAGAAAAAGAAAATAAAGAACATAAAGACTTAGGAAGTTCAATCTTTCTTTCCATGGCTAGGCAGATATAGGAATGGTGTCAAGAAATTCATATATCAATGTTACAAGTGAAGTGCAAATAATTTTACATTTCTTTGTCTTGGAAGCTGAGATCCAAGACTTTTATATTTCCTGGGAAAAAAAAATAATAACTCAGTGTTAAAGAACATAAACCAATCTGACATTGCATTTTTTTTTTTTCTTGGAGACATAGCATGACATTTTAGTCATGAAAGCAAGAACATAACTCTGTCAGTCCTAAGGACAAAAGAGTTCATGTAAACACATTCTAAGATGCTCTTTATGTCTGCACCCTTCAACTCAGTCAGTCTGTTCTTACACATTGCAGATGAAGTTTGTGGGGAAAAATCTTGTATCTGCCTACTTAGCCTGCTTTGTCATTAGGCAAGGTGTGAAGTCTGTTAAAATCCTCCCTTATAAATTATCCATCATAACTGTTAATGATTTTGTTCTGGGCATCCAGATTTTATAGCCTATTAGAAATGGAATAGTAAACCTTTCTCTTTTAATAATGAGTTCAATTCGTACTCCTAGTGCTTCAAAGCCACTTGTTAAATTGTGGTTCCATAATAAATCTTTAATGATAGAATAACAATGTTCTGGCTTGGAGTAGACAACTGCTCATTTCACAGCTAATAGGAACTGAAATAATTGAGAAACTGCTGCACTGGGAAAAAGGAATAGGCCTTGAGAAATGGGCATCTCTTTCCAATTCCCCTCCAAACCATGCAGGGCAAATGCTCTGTCCTGGAGTACCCCACGGATCATCTCTCCAATGTCCCTCAAACAGAATGACAGAATTGTTTTGGTTGGAAGAGACCTTTAAGATCATTGAGTCCACCACCAGCATGGCCATTAAACCACATCCCTGATTTCCATGCCCACACATTTCTTGAACACCTCTAGAGACAGATGCCGTGAGGAGAAGGAAGTGTTGTAGGAAACTGTAGTAAGAGACTTTATTCAGGAGGAGAAACAGCAGGCAAAACATGAACTGCTGATGTCCAGAGAACATACCTTCAGCCTGTACAGTGTTGGTTTCTGCTTCACTGAGTCTCTCTCACCTTTACACTCTTTTCCTCAGCTCTTCTCCATAGCTGCTTCACTGCTCTCAGGTTTTTTTTCCTTCTCTCTGCACTTGATGTGTTTCTGCGTTGGTCATGTGTGGCTTGTTCTTTAAACCTCGAGGTTCTAGCATGAAATTTGTTCCAATTATATTACACAACCTGTCTGTGAGATATAGTTGTGTAAAATTCCACTATACAGGCAACCACACACCCACATATGAGAGGACTATTTCTTTAATAAGATTTTACAGCCTTTAACACAAGGAGAAGTCTTTCAGACCTGATTAGATCAGAGTGGAAACAAGACTGAAAGTTGAAGAATGGTTTGTTCACATCCTTTTCATACCAGAAACTGTGTAGCTGCATCACCAGTCCCATTTGCAGGCAATAGTTCTGGTTTCTATGTTTCTATATTTTCTATATATCTTATTCTGTTTTACTTGGTGATTTTTTTTTCACAGTATGTACAAAGTTTACAAACATAAGAACCTGAAATTAAAGAAAAAAAAAAAACCAACACAACAAAGAAAAACCCAGAAAGTTATCAAAGTTCTACTTTCTTAGATTTGAGAGGTGATTTCTTTGAACTTGTGGAGATTTAACCACTCTAAAAGATATATTGACATGATATAGAAAAGCATCTGAGGTCATAACATGCTTCAGAGAAGCTTTTCCTTAGAAGTAGAACTAACTGGGTAGAAAATGGATTGGAACAAGTAATTTACAAGTATTTATTTATTTATTTATTTGAGTCCTTTTTCTTGGCTAGAGGAATACGTGCAAGCAATTTAAAGTCTGCTTCTGCCAGAGTTCTAAGGGAGTCCAGGAGCACAGACAAATGCTAAATAGCCTGTTGAGCAAAATAGTAATAGTGAGGCACTTGAGAGGAAAATAAGGGAAGGTGACTATGCCAAAACCTTTTATTTTTTTGTATCAAGTATAACAGGGGCATTTTCATTCTAATGTTCATTAGCTACAGGATGCAAATCAAAGGCTGCAATCTTTTTGGTTTTTTCCCTTTCTCCTCTATTTTTATTTGTGGGAACATTCCTCGTTACATTTAACTGTTTGGTTTACCAGAGAGGGCTCTTGAGGGTGTTGCATTCTGCTTCACCAAAATACTACTTTTGGCAGGATATTTATTTCTTCTCTTCTTTGGTTTTTTTTTTTTTTTTTATCCCTATGCGGTGTGTCTTCACAATTCCCTTGAGTCTGTCTTCTGAGCAATTTATTTTCCTCTTCCCCCTCCCTGTCTCTTCTTACCCTTTCCTCTATTCCCCTTCAGTGCCTCTTTTGTCTCTTGTCCTTTCTGTTGTTTTGACTTCTGACTCTTTGCCGTGAAAAGTAACTTCACTCATTTTTTTTCTTTTCCTTCTGTTTGGAGAAAACTTGAAAGTTATGAAAGTCCTTTCTTGATCTGTTATTCTGTCCATGTCCTTCACCTACTTTTTTAATCCAGTTGTCTTAGTATATCAATGGTTAGGCTTTTCTAATGGTTGTCTTGCATAATAGTAAGAGTTTTCCTCTTCGCTCTTCAAAAATGTTTCTTACTTCCTGAAGCTCCAAGCCTTCCTGTCTTGTAAAACTTATTTTTATACCTTCAGTGACTTAATCTGTACTTGTTCTCTTCTTCCTGCTTCTTTTCCATTCTTCTTGCTCAGCTGGTTGATTTTCACATGCAGACTTTGAGTCTCGATACCAGTTTATTTCAGGAAATAGGGAGAAGAGAGCAACACAGGCCAAATATCCTAGAGCGTACGTAAGAAAGAAGTATATGGTGAGTAGGAGCTATCCCATGAAGCTTGTAGGATTAACGACCCAGAGTAAGCTTGCAGTTCAATGTTTTTTAATTACAGAGTGGGAAATGTCAGCTGGCTCATTGCATCCTCTCCAAAATGCGTTGGCATACAAGCAAGCTTGTAGCTTCCTCTGTTATAACTCTACCTAAGACACTATACCCGTAATACAATGTTGTTCTGGCTTGATTGCATTCTATGCTGAAGGAGTTTTAGTGGCTGACTTCAATGTATCTATGTCATAGATAATGTGAACAAAGGTTGGTGTAGCTCTATGCTTTCATTTGGCATTTTATGGAATCACTTCACTATAGCTCGGTGTAATTAAAATGTTAGTCAGGATTTGCATGTAGTATATTGCAATTGATACTATGTCTTGTCTGCAAGATTGTAACAGTGGTTTTTAAACTTCTTGGACAACATTCTCATTATCTAAAAAAAAAACCTTAAATCTTTATTATCCTCATTGGGATGAGCTGAAGGAACATAAAGCAAAACAGTTTCTAATTTGTCAATCATTTTAGTTTATTATGTCCCACTCAGGCTCCTTTTAGTAGAGTGTCTAGTATTCTCATGCTATAGTTACCAAAGTCCCAAAATGACATCCTGGAGAAGATCTTTTTCTATGGCTGGGGCAGATTGGGAAGATCCCATTGAGACTAATTCAAACAAATTTAAAATAGCTTAGAGGTTTATAGAAATCCGTAAACAAAGACCTCCTGAAGCAGCCTGTACTGTTTAAAGTTACCTACTTAAGGATGTACAATACATTTAAAGCAACCTGAAATTGTTTCTTCCAGGCATTAATTACAGAGGAGGCAAAAATGTAACAAATCTAACAAAGTGGCATAAATGTGTTATTGGAGAAAGGTTTTTCCAGAAAAAAAAAAATAGCCAAGGTGTTATAGTGAAAGTCAAAGGCAGAGTTTCATAATCTCAAGTAAATTCACAGAGCCGTAAGATCTTCACTTAGTTCTATCAGACAATAAATATCACTAAACTTCTTTTATTGCTTGGAAAGAATTGTGTCTTGTAACTTTTTTTTATTATTGTCCATTTTCATTCAGCAGTTTCTTGATTGTATGAGAATATGATTGTGTGTATGACCTGAGAGGGCTTGTTCGGAGCTTGGTGCTGGTGAAGATGCAGTTTGATATTTATGGAATCAAAGTCCTCTGTAGGATGGGGCTCTGAGATAGGCTGCATCTGATTTCTAAGACTCATTTGGAGGTGTCAGGTAAAGTGAAATGCAATGTATTTTACATTTACTACTGTAGGACAATCTGTGCCACCACCTCTGATACGCAGTGATATGATCTTCAAAAAATACGTTTAGTCTAACATAGTGTTACCTTTCACACAGCATCACTGAGCTGATCAGTTAAGTGGTGAGAGACTGTTAATAAACATGCTTGTAGTTCAAACTAATAAGCTTCTACCAACAGTAGTTCCACAGTGCTCAAATTCAGGATATGCTCTGGATATTTATTTAACTATTTAGCACTTCCAAACAGAAGAAAACTATTAAGCTATGCAGGTTAAAATCACTGCCTGAATTTGACCATAAAGTGTTCAGAGTCACAGAATGGCTCAGGTTGGAAGGGACCTTAGTGGATCTCTAACCTGCCCACCGTGGGTAGGGACACCTCTCAACTAGACTCCACTGCTAGAGGCCTCATCCAACCTGCCTTGAACACCCCCTGGGGGGGAAGCATCTGCAACCTTTCTGGGCAACCTATTCCAGAGTCTCACCACCCCAACACTGAAGAACTCCTTCCCAAGATTGAGTCTAAACCTACTCTCTCAGCTTCAAACCATTCCCTCTTGTCCTGTCTCTAGACACCCTTATGAAGTCCCTCTCCGGCTTTCCCATAGGATCCCTTCAGGTGTTGGAAAGCAGTTCTAAGGTCCCCTTAGACTCTTCTCCAGGCTCAACAACCCCAGCTCCCTCAGGCTATCCTCATAGCAGAGGTGCTCCAGCCCTTGGATCATCTTTGTGCCACTCCTCTGGCCTTACTCCAACAGCTCTGTGCCATCCTTATGATGGGGATACCAGAACTGGATGCAGTATTTGAGGTGGGGGTCTCACAATAGCAGAGTAAAGAGGAGAGTCACCTCTTTTGCCCTGCTATCCACATTCCTCTTGATGCAGGCCAGCACATGGTTTGCTTTCTGGGCTGCATGGGTGCATTGCTGGCTCATGTGGAGCTTCTCATCAGTCATGACACCCAAGTCTCTTTCTTCAGAACTACTCTCAGCCCACTTTGCATCCAGCCTGGATTTTTTGCCTGGGATTTGCACAACCCAATTTATGCCTGGAATTGGCCCAACCCAGATACAGGACCTTATTACTGTATTATGGATTTGTTGTTGTTGTTGTTGTCGTTTGTTTTATTTTTTTTTTTTAAACAGAAAACTCTTGTTCTTTATGTCAAAAACAAATTGATGGAAGCAATTAGAAGCAGGTATACAGACTTGAAATCTTTGAAGATTATTTACCCAACTTCTTGATTGTTTGGTATTGGTTCATTTTAGAAGAGACAGAATGATTTTACTTAGAAGTATGAGTTAAACATAGTGCTAATTAATATCAGCTGTGATGAAAATGATCATTAATTTCAAACTAAAAAAAACCCAAAACAACCCAAAGACTAAACCTCAAGATATGTGAGAAATATTTGAAACCATAGCTAGCAAACTTTTTTCTATCATTTGAGAATGATCATACCCAGGTATGTGCTGATTTTGCAATGGTGTTCATCAAATATTTTAATGCACTTTTAAATGCCCCAAGTTTTCTTTAATCTTTAAAGTGAACGTTTGGTGACAGTAAATCCATGAGCATTTGGTGACAGGTTTGACCCAGGAAAGGGGATACAGGTTTAGGGTGTAATTGTAGTGAAAATGCAGCACAGGCCAGCTTTGTATTTGAGGTTTTATAGCTTCTGCTGTAAATACTGGCATAAGTGGCACGTATTGTAGAGCTATGGCATATGTTGCTTTTGAAAGACAGACATTATCACTTACTCAGTGAATTGAGGCTTCATGTTACTCCCTGCAGACCATGTTGTACCCCTTTCCAACCTCTCAGGACCAATGATGTCTCCAAAGCAAACATCTGCTTTTCCATTCAGTGCAATTATTCAGTGTGCTGCTGGGGGCAGATGGCTGTTAATCGGCAGATCATTAATGTGGCAGGGCCACTCTCCCTTTCTAGCCTTAGAAAGGTCACAAGGTGTTAAGTTGCCTCGCTGCAGGCTGGTAAAATGCATATCTTTTGATTCTCTTGGATTTTTGATCTCTAACTGCCATTGAATTAGTTGGCACAATTATGAGGGAGCTTTTAATTAAACATTTTTTTTCCTTAAAAATATAAAATATTGGGATTTTTTTGCAGTGTGAGGCACGATGCAGCCAAGAGGTGGTTAGTGTCAATTACACTGTAGCTGTCAGAAAGTTTGAATGCTGAAATCTGGTGAGTGTGAATCCTAATCAGATAGCAGTGAGGATGCTCAGCTGCTCTCTAACACAGTCTCCAGCTATATGTGTCAATTTGTTTCAGAATTTAATTTAGCCCTAATGATGAAGAAATCTCTCTATTCACACAGGCCTGTCAAGTCAGCCTTTGGACAATCTAAATGAAGTTGACGAGGGCTTCAGGGAGAAGTGGCAGAACGATCTGCTGAAGAGATTTCACTTTCTTTTCCATTCACACAGGTTATATTGAGGAAGCCTGCATTATTCCATGTCCCTCAGACTGCAAGCTGAGTGAGTGGTCCAACTGGTCTCGCTGTAGCAAGTCCTGTGGGAGCGGGGTAAAGGTTCGCTCCAAATGGCTCCGTGAAAAACCCTACAATGGCGGAAGACCCTGTCCAAAGCTAGATCATGTCAATCAGGTAATTTGATTTCTGTTTACATTATTGATACAGCTTTTCCCATCCCTCAGATGACCCTTTTAGCTCTATTGTTTGTTGATGCAGAGGAACTACAAAACCTAAGTGACAGATGCTGGTGGAAGGAGGAGTCTGTGCTGGCTTAGATTTGCTCAGTCAGCAAAGGATTTTCCTTCATTAATTCTGCATCTGCAAGATCTTAACCTGTTAGCTGAACTACAGATTGGAGACAGCAAAACATTCTCATATGCAGATTGTGAAGGCCACATTCTGCAGATCTCTTACAATGGGTAAAATGTTTCATTACAGACATTCAAACTGATAAGATTCTTACTGTCATTCCCCAACCATCTTAGATGAGAAAACAAATTTAAGCTTCTCAAAACATACAGTATCAGCCAAACATCTTTTAGTGACTTTCAGTCCAGCTGGAGCTTGATCTTCCAGCTACTCTTACCCTGGCACTGCAGTTCCAGTCAGGAATACACTTCTGAAGTCAACCTCCTAGCTATCCCACTAACTATAGGACTTTTCCAGTGCACGGTCTGGATCCTCTTCAAGTGAAACTAAGCCAGCAAACATGATCCAAGATCACACCAGGACTGCTTTGACCACTAATGAGCATTTAGTTTAGCACTAGCCTGAGTCAAGCCTCATAACCTCGTTTACTCCTGTTTACTTAGAGAGTTTTTATTAAAGAGACCATTCCTTGTCAATGAAGTTATGCTTATCAGAGTTGATTTATATTCATATTACTGTTGAATTTAATTTAATCTTCAGGGGCCTGTTAAACAGCCACGCAGTCTTCTCTGTAAATATTCAAAGATGGAAAGGAAAAAAATGTACTGCCAATTTACATTTGAATAAAAAAATCCATGGACTTAATATTATCCTATTGACATTTTGCTGGCACGGAGTGAAATGACCTGTCAATCTAATTTTCTGCTTTAGGGGATGTAATTAGTTCTAATTTAGAAAACAGTAAGTGTTGAACTGCAGCTAATAAACTAAGTTTGTGGCTACTTTAGCAATATACAGAAAAGAAAAAAAAAAAGAATGAAGTTTGCTGGATTTGGGTCAGCATGTAAATATGCTTTAAATTTGGAGGAATATATTTCAATAGGAGGAAATTATAGTCTCTGCAGAAGGCTTTTTCCTTTTTTAATATACATGTGCTACATAATAAGCTTCTGTTGTTCTGCATCAAAGGTGATTTTGCTAGGGAACTGTCAGCCACTTGCATGCAACACTATTGCCCTCTACTGGTACTCTGACTTGGGTTTGATTTGTTGCTCGGGTTTGATTTGTACATGTGCTTGCCAAGCAATAACAGATGATTCAAGATGTAATTATTGTAAAAATAAAACTGAAATAGAGCACTTCCACGTGAAGTCTTCTCTCCAGATAAGCTAGGAATGGTGACGAAAATAGAGGCTGTTTCTTTCACTTTTGAACATGTTCAGTGTCAATTCAGAAGCATGCAGGGAATGCGTGTTGCATTCTAGTTTTGAGTGTAAATGTGATGCACCATTCATTCGTCTGGGCAGCTACTGTCTCCTCAGAATATGTATTTCAATTATTAAATTAAACTTACCTTAAGTAGGTGTTTGTTACTTGCCTGTGTAACATGCTTATTGCCATACATGCAAAGCATAATGGTTAGTCTGGGGCTTTGGTGCCCACAAGTGGGAAGAAGATGTAGCAGGAGGCTATGCTGTAAACTGAGATCTGCGGATTGTGAGCTCTGAGGAAAAGACTACAATGTGTTGTGTAGCCCCTGGATGAAAAGAGGGAAGGCAGTCTGCTAGGATCCACATGAAAGGCTGATGCAGAGAATGAGAAAATAATTTTTCGATGATCATCATGGACAGGATAAAAGGCAATAGGCTTAGACTGCTGCAGGCAGATTTTTGGCTAAGGCTCTGGAAATTTTTCTAATGGTAAGGCTGGGGAAACACTGAAATACAGTGCTTAGTATGTTTGTCAGGTTTTGAGAGCAATTTGCTCTCAGGGTTGGCATGTATGAGTATACTTTGGAGGGGGACTGAACACAGTTTCACTGAGCATCTGTCATCCTGTGGCATGCGTGCTGGGGTGACTCCTAAACCACAGTTCAACTGATTGAAGCCTGCTCAGTACTCACTTCTCCAGGCTAAACTCTTCATAGTTACGGTAAAAATAGAGTCATGTTTGTTATAAAATCATGCCTGTGACCTCCAGAGGGTTTCAAATGAAGAGACTAATCTGAGGCTGTTAGAGAAAATTACTTTTTTTTTTTTCTTTTCTTTTCTTTTCTTTTCTCTTTGCTGGCTCTAGGTGTTACTTGCCCCCTTACACCAACTGCTTCAGCCTGCAGTCATAGCTACAAAAATGCCCAGCAGGATCAGAACACCACTAAACACATGCAATGCAATATAGAGCTCTCTCTTGCAAAACATTCAATGATTATGTTTCTGGAAAAGCTGTTGAATATGCAGAGTTTATGTATTTCTCATTATGCTAACCAGGGTGAGACATACAGAGGCATTTCCCTAAATTAAGGCTTCTCCATTCTTATTTTGGAAATCCTGGACAAGAAAATTAAAAGTGACTACAAGTTGTGCGCTGAGTCCAGTACCTTCCTGGTCACGCAATTGCATCTGAGTTGTTGCTTATGTAGTCCAAAGAAGGCCCAAATACGCCGACTGTGGTGGTCTGACATCTGCATAGCGATGCATCAGGCTGTCCCTGCATGTTCCAGGCACTGGAGTTTTTGTGACTGATGGTATTTTGTTAACTGAGAAGCCACCAAACCTTCAGCACTCCTTTCCTATTGAGGTAGTGCTGCTGAAAACAAACCAAGGACTTTTTAAAGGCAATGTCTTAGATTGTATAGAGATATTAGTTATCCTGCCTTAATATCCTGAATGATATGTGAAGTTGGCTGGTATAAGAGAATTTTGAAGCAATGAGATTCAAGTAATCTGTACATAATTCAGATACTCATTGAACAATTTAGGAACTTTGGAAGGATGACAACTTCCAGTTCCTTTTATTCCCCTGGGTGTGTTACACTTAGTACTGTTAGGAAAGCTTTGCTTAGTGGAGAAGTTCAGTATCATCCAAAACCACTGAAGATTTTTCTTGCTTTGGGACACTGCATTCCCTACTATGTGAAGAGTTCATTATAGGCAAAAAAGGGGAAACAGTTTTATCATATCTTAGGGACTAAGAAAGAAAGTAGCTAGTTTGCAGTCTCTTCTCACCAGTTGTGATTTAGAAACATTTCTTTTCCACCAAAGGCAACCAAAAGTGGCTTGTGCCAGAAAGGAAGAGCAAAGACCTAAAAATTGGACACCTTTTGCTTGGCAGAAGTCATAGAATGTTGCTTGCTATAAGAGCTAAATGAATGCCATTTATTTATGTTTCATCCTAACCATTCTTCCTTTTTTTATCTTTGTTTCTGCTCTGGGGTTCATGAAAATACTTTCTTCAGGCTCAGGTAAGAGTTTCTAACCTACACATAGAACTTTCACATGTGCTTTATGATCCTACTCCAATGTACATCTGCTTTTTTTTTTTTCTGGGTAATGTATGGGACAAGATATGGAACCTTGTATAAACTGCTATATGAGATGATATTTCAAATTCATATTCAACTCTAAACATAATGCTAATGCTGGCACACAAATATATTAGAGTGATTTTAAGTAGCCACAATGAACAGTGAAGTAAACCAGGACATGTTGGTATGGTTTGCCTTGTAGTCACTCCTCTTTGGGAATACAAAGCCCCCACAACTAAGAACAATAGGATGGAATAATTGAGATGTGAAGGACAGAATTGAAGTTTTAGCAGAGTTTCAGCAGCATTTTTCTGGAAGGTGTGCTCTAGGTATTACCTAATTACAGCTTTTATGTTAGTTGGTGTTGATACTATGAGTGGGAATACCATAGTGTGGGCTTAGTGACAGAGAAAACCAAAGAGTCTCTCATTAGATGTCTTTGCTTCTGACCTTTTGCTATTTCTGTAGTTTTCTATCAACTGTTTTTCCTATGTTATTGCTACAGCCTCTAAACCAGCAAGTTTACAAGTTTACATTTGTTATTCTTACCAAAAAGAATATTAACTTTTTTTTTTTTTTTTTTTTTTTTTTCCNAAACTGACACTCAATGGGGATTCCAGGTATATGAGGTAGTTCCCTGCCACAGTGACTGCAGCCAGTATATATGGGTTACTGAGCCCTGGAGTGTCTGCAAGGTGACCAATGTGGACTTGAAAGAGAATTGTGGAGAAGGTGTTCAAACAAGGAAAGTCAGGTAAACCAGGATTGCTTTTCCTTCACTTTTTGGGACTCAAGCTTTTCTTTGGTATTCATAGATCAGTTCTTAGTTCTGCTCCTTCAATTACTTCACGATTGTTATGTGTCGATAAACTGTTAAATGCTTTAGAGTACTGTGGAACGATGTTGCTGTACAAAATCCATGGCAAATGCAGTTTACCTGCAGTCCTTTCTTCCAGGTGCATGCTAAACAGTGTGGATGGTCCTTCTGACACTGTAGAGGACTATCTGTGTGATCCTGAAGAGATGCCACTTGGTGCTAGGAAATGCACATTGCCGTGTCCTGAGGACTGTGTTATGTCTGAATGGGGATCATGGTCTCAGTGTTCTTTGGTAAGGAATACACTGAAGTGGAACATTTATTGGTTTAAGAGGATACCTTAAAAATACAGACATGGCATATTGTGCCAAGGTACCGAGCTGAGCAGTGATGATGTGTGTCTGGTTTTACCGTCATCATTCGGATCATTAACAGTTGGTGCCAAATGAAGTGTCCCACTATTATTCATTAAGTGAAATTGTTCCAAAGCAAAATATTATGTCCCCAGTGGTTCTTCTTCACTGTGGTTGAATAGCTTGGGCAATGACTTGTGAGCCTAGCTGTGATTAACCCCCTCCCCCAACAAACAGTGCAGTCACTGTACTAAAAATGTCCCTGTCCTGTAATGAACAAGACTGTGCATAGAAAGCAAAATTTGGGTCACCTCTACCTTTCCTGACAGTAATTTCAAGAAGAAATGTCAAAACCACCAAACTAGATATGGAAAAGTGTTTCAGGACCTCTGAGTGTTCAGGCTGTAGTACACTATTTCATTTAGAATCTCATTATCCGGTTTAGGAGTGAACTAGTTCCAAAGTACTAGTACTGAAATAGGAACTAGTTGGGAAAGTACTGAGATGTTAGCAAGTTAGAGTGGAAGCAAGGTGGAAGAGCAGACTAAGTTCTCTCTGAAATGACAAGGAAATGGTTTCTCTTACAAAAAGGCATGAGCCTGTTATTTTACATTTGAGTTTTGTAATGGGGTTACTTGAAAGGTTGTTATAATGGAGAGTTATCTGCATGCCAAGGTATCAAAGCTGTTTGCAATCTCCCTTCCAAGCCGTGCAATGGAAGTAGCGTCCGCGAAAGGTCAGCGGAATCCTTGAGACAGCCAGATGATGGAAAGTCTTGTCCTGCTGCCACCGAGACAGAGGGCTGCACTTTGAACAAAAACTGCTTCCACTATGACTACAATGTGACAGGTATTTGTGGTGTAGAATTAGGGGCAGCCTCGGACTGTGGCTGACTGCCATTCAACTTACAGGTTTTTCAGTTTTCTCTTCTTATTCAGAGGGAGCTGTTGAGCTTGCACTGAAGATCTGACTCTGGCTACTTGATCCAGATAAAATATTACTGGAGGCTTTATAACTTGGGTGAAGTGTGCAAGCTGTAAGTCCAGGAAATTTATTTCTCCAATCATTTTGTGATTTGCTTAGGATGGAACCAGGAAGGCATCATGGCACTGACTATTTGCAGTAAAAGTTGCTGTTTCCAAAAACGCGTAGCAGCTGGGCTTTGTGAGCTGTCGCTGGTGATGGTTACTTTAGGCCATCAGAATTAGAATTGGGTAGGAGACTGAGTGAGTGTGAGCTTTATCTAAGGGTCTGCTGAATTCCCTTTTTGCAGACTGGAGCACCTGTCAGCTGAGTGAGAAGGCTGTCTGTGGTAATGGTATCAAAACACGGATGCTCGACTGCGTTCGCAGCGATGGCAAATCGGTTGACCTGAAGTACTGCGAAGAGGTGAGTGGATGCCTTGTGAGTAAGCACCCTCCTAATGGCACTAATTAATGCTGAGCCAGCTGAGCTCTACAGCGTCTAACCCATCATCACCAGATGTTTTTCAACCCTGTTCATGGATTGTTAAGTACTTCTGAAATGAACTGTGCCATCAACAGTGATTCTTAGACAATTTCCTTCAGTTACTTTTAAGTGCCTGCGTGAACATGTGCTAATTGTTATGTCCTGAAGGAAATTACTTAGAAACAATAATTAATAAAGTAGAATAAAGGTAATAAATCTTAATCAGAACACTAATCATCATTTTAATTTGATACATTTTCTGTGTGGGGCCTTGGACAGCTGCCAGTATCAATCATTAACTCAGTGCGTTGGAAAATGTTTCTCACGTGTCATTGTGCAGCTGGGCTGAATGCTAACTTTGTGTATCCAGCTGTGCAATCCAAAAGGTACCCAAGCCATTGTAAAACAATGTGCAGCATGAATTCAGCATTAGAAAGGAATATATAGGGAGATGTAACTAGCAGACAGGAGACCTTCAGTTTTGAAGGAACTGTTTTGCAGAAGTTCAGTCTGACTTAAAATCTGGCAGGCACTGGTTTCTGACATTTGATGTGTTGCTCTTAATGTTTCCCATTGTGTGGAGATAGTAATGTGAAGGAAAATGGAAAGGTAGCACAAGTGCAACTTTAAGGGCAATCCTACATGTGTGTCTGATTTCCTTCACCACCCTGACATTAGAAAAAAGTAACTTGCAATGAAGGACTAAGGCAGAGTAGCCTCCACAGCAGCTTTAGTACCAGCACCACCTCTGTTGGAGATTCCTGGCTTAGTAGCTGCTCCTTAGGATTTGCCCATAAAGGAGAACCTCATAAGAAGTGGAATAAGTAAGGAAACTCATCATATACTTTTGACTGTAGTTATGCAATGGTATGTCTGACCTACTTAGAGGTCTCAAACCCCCTCAGACATCCTGGATTCCTGAATCTGTACGTTCTTAGCAAAGGCAGGAAGCTCCAACTGAGTTTGGTCCCCTACTTTTGTCTCAGGTTCATCCTTCACACATAGCTAATAATTTGATCATTTTTGTCTCAGGCAAAAAATCAAGATCTGGCTACCTACCAGCAAATTTCTGTGAAATTAACAGGGGAATGTATTGATGCATTCTGTTAATATTTAATGCATTAGAACAACAACAAAAAATATTGACTATTAGCTTGTTTGTAAGAGACTGCAATATTGATTGATATACATACCACATCTTGATAAATAATACCTATTCACATGAATATTTCAACACAAAGAGATAGGCTTTATTAGATTTGGGGGAGAATATATTTCTTTTACCATGGAGCCAAGAAATTATTCCTGTTGTTAACCAAGTATTTGAACAACAGAACATGAAGGCGTTTTACACTGCAGTCTCATTGCAGTAAATTGCAGTAAACCTCAGGAGCTTTCCTACAGTTAAGAATATAAAGTTTATTACTCAGAGATATAATTAGGGTGACAAGATGGTATCTCAAAAGCTACTTGTCATAAACGACTGCCCAACAGACATCTCTGAGTGAGGTCCTGGTATTATCAGCAACTTCTTTGATGGTCTAGTAAATCAAAAGGGCAAATAAGACTATGTAGGGATATGGAGATACAGAGATAACTTTCCTCTAGAAAGCTCTGATCCACTCTCTAGTCCTCCTGCTTAGACTATTTGTTGAATTATGTATGTGTAAGAAGTGGTACAATAAGGTCAAAGGCTGATCCAGTAACTGTGAGGAGTAAAACCTGTTAGCCTGATTAACAAGAAAGCCAAGCTGTTCAGATCTTCAGGTCACTCTGAAGAGATGTGACTTTCCAGGTCATAAGAGGAAAGTATCAAAGAGATTACCACAATATCAAAACTATGCACTTCTGACTAATCTGATCTCACATGGTCCTTCAGAGTGCTTGTTTGGGTTTGGTTTGTCTTTGGTTGGTTTTTTTCTGTGGACACTGCAGCAAGATGAAGTAAAGTTCAAAGTAAGGTGCACGTGGGTAGAAAAGTTGCTGATACAAGAAGGATGAAATAATTTTCAAATGACTAAGGGAATACAATTTCCCCTGGGCTCTCATAAAACTTTATAGAATATGTATGAAAAAAAAATATTTTTTGTTGTTGAATTTATCTGTAGGTACTTTACAGAAATGTTATTATTTTATGCAAAGAAGAGAGATCAGAGTAGCTAAACCTATCCTGATCCCTGTGAAACAAAGACACCTGACTGCAGTGTCTAAGTTCATGTACAATATGTGATTTTATATATATATATAAAAAATCCTTCCAGCTCCAGCTGTCTTTTGACCATCACCATTGTCAGATAGGAGCATCAATATAGTTAAATAGTAACATTTCTTTCAAGACCCCTGCTAATCCAGACCATTCTGTGATTCTGTGACATGCGATTTGTAAATGTTCCAGTTGCTCTATTTTTATTTAGCATTTGCTTCCCGTTCACTTGGTTGTCTCGGACTCGCCATGTCCAAATGCCTACCCTGCACCAGTGACACAAACCTCATGTTGCATGCTGACCATGGGCTATTTTCTTTTAGCTTGGTTTGGAGAAGACGTGGCAAATGAATATGTCCTGCGTGGTAGAATGTCCTGTGAACTGCCAGCTCTCTGACTGGTCCCCTTGGTCTGAGTGCTCTCAAACATGTGGCCTTACAGGTCAGTCTTCCTCTTTGGCATGTTTCAAAGGCTGAACATTTGTAAAAAAAAAATATTTTCCTTTTAAGCAAAGACCAAGCTTTTAAAATTTACTTCAGTTTTCCTACCAGGCAGGAAGTTGGAAGCAACTGCTGTTGCTCAATAAGTAATAGACCCAGGGGCCACAAAGCTGAACTGCTTTTTGCACCCGTGCAAATACTCATGAAGTTGAGGGCAAATTGTAAGAATTGTGCTTGTTACTCTTCTGTGGGTTTTGGTGATTCTTTTTTCCTCCATTACTTTCAATAATTATTTTTTTTTTTTGTCTACTGTGAGCAGTTGTGAATCAAGAATGATGAGTCTCCACTTGGCAAACATCCTTCTGTCTAGCAGCAGTGACCACAGCTGTCTAGGAGACTGATAAAGAGTTCTGCTGCTGCCTTGTGGCTTGTGTAGCTTGCCCACAGCCATGTTCATTAGAGTCTTATACTCCAAATGCATGTGATTGAAATATAGAATTACTTTGGCCAGCTAACACCAGGTGTTATGTAGGTAAACCAATGTAATGTTTTATAAAGTTCATTATAAGCCTTAGTATCCAGACTTAAATATATAACTTTCTTATTTCAGACCTGAGTCTATGATTCTGTGAAAGCTACCCCTCTCTTTCTCCCTCTCTATCTCTTGTCCCAGACAAGCAAACAAAGTTAAGGCACTTACTGCCATGGTCTAGTTGATTGGATGAGCTGTGTGATAGGTTGGACTGGGTGATTTTGGAGGTCTTTTCCAACCTGCTTGATTCTATGATTCATATATTTGCCTATATATAGCTTAAAACACCACAGCTGTGTTGGTTTTCTGGAAACCTTTGCAAGGTACCAATTCTACAGCAGCCATTTCACCACTACTGGCACACAACAATTTCTTCTGTTGTTGAATGAAGGTTAGAGAAGTAAGAGCTGCCAAATGGATAAAATTAGCTTCCTGTTTCTATGCATAGGAGCATTAGAAATACAACCTGCATCTCAGTGGTGCTGGGCAGCATGTTACTGCTAGTTGAAGTTGTATAAGACATTTGTATTTTAATTTTCTTTGGGATCAAGTGAAGAATCGTCCATCTCCTGCAAAATCTGCATCTCATGTTATCCAGACAGGCTGAGGAAAAGTTGCAAGCTGTTGGCTGCTGGAATCAGACAATCATGGACAGATGGTTTTGTGCCAGGGAAGAACAGAACATGTTGGTGTCTTGCAGCAGCAAACTGTAGATGAGGAGCTGGAGTCCTCACGGAGTCACCGCGGACATATTGTTACATTCAGAAAGTATTTTCTGCCAGGCTTCTGAACTAGGAAACTAGGAAATTACTACTTTTGTTTGCTGTAGAAGGAGCAATCTGAGATCCTAACCAGATCCTTCACTTCTTTCAGTACAAACAAATAATAAAGTGTCAGACTTGGAAAAATTTAAATCCATATAACAGACAAGAGCCAGCAGATCTACTTTAAAATGCAGCATCTCAGATGTGGAAAAAATGGCTTTATTCAAACACAACTCTGTTCACCAAAATAGAACCATCTTGAGCTCAGTCTAACCATTTGGTTCTTGTTATGTTGCTTCTTATTTACAGGAAAAATGATCAGGAGAAGGACCATAAATCAGCCATTTCAGGGTGATGGGAGGCCTTGTCCATCTCAGATGGAGCAATTCAAACCCTGTCCAGTCAAACCTTGTTACCGATGGCAATATGGCCAATGGTCTGCATGTAAAGTAGAGGTAAAAATCCCTATGGATCTCTGAGGTTATGGATCTTGTCTGTCTAGGCATATTTGTGATGTGCTCACATACCCACTTCATAGCACTGTAAACAATTTACCTCCACCTCTTTTATACAAAGCCTAAATATTTATTCTTAGAGTTCCTGTTTAGCAATAGATACATCAATGTCCTACAGATGTTCAAAGTATAAATGCCTAGTAGTAGCTTTCCAGTATCTGAAGGGGCCTACAGGAGGGCTGGGGAGGGACTGTTGACAAGGTCTTGCAATGACAGGACGAGGAGTAATGAGTTTAAACTGGCAGAGGGGAGATTTAAACTGGATATTAAGAAGTTGTTCTTTGCAGCGAGGGTGATGAGACACTGGCACAGGTTGCCCAGGGAGGTTGTGGCTGCTCCCTCCCTGGAGGTGTTTAAGGCCAGATTGGACAAGGCCTTGAGTGAGCTGTACTAGTGGGAGGTGTCCCTGCCTATGGTAGGGGGTTGGAACTAGATGATCCTTGAGGTCCCTTCCAACCTAAACTATTCTATGAATCTATAAAATTTGGTACCTGAGCACCATCTTTGTTAATATTTAAACTCCTTACATTAAGAAAGAATATCTGTGAAAAAAAGTTTGGTGTCCTAGGGAAGATCTCTACTTGAAATACTGCCATGTCTGTAATTCACAGGCTTAACTAGCTCCATATTTTAAGAAACAGTCATAGTAGCCAGCAGAATTGTGGGGTTTGTTGTTTCTTTGTTTGAGAAATAAAGAACAATGCCTTCCCC
>VWZE01010265.1:168470-189256 GCA_013396675.1 Eubucco bourcierii
CCGTTTCTTTTCCCTACAGGAATAAATAAAATAAGTAGTTAAGCAAAAACCTAGTAGGAGACAGTGACTTATAGCTCAGATCTAACCTTTTGGCACTTTATTCTGTCAAGCATCCATATATGTCCTTCTTCCCCAGGATGCTCAGTGTGGAGAGGGAACACGCTTGAGGAACATTTCTTGCGTGGTTTTTGATGGATCCACTGAAGATACTGGCAAAGTAGTGGATGAGGAATTCTGTGGAGAAATAGAGCCAATTATAGATGGCAATAAGAAGATAATACTTGAGGAAACCTGCACTGTCCCTTGTCCAGGTAACAAAGCTATTCAGATAAGTTGCATTTCAAGACCAGGGAGGTATCTTTGCCTAGCCACACATAATAAAACCTTTTGGACATGCTTCACTGATTGGATTCATCCATTCAACTACCAACGTGGCTGCTTTCCAGTAGTGACTTCTCAGCAATAATCAGTTAGGAAAAATAGCAGCTCTTAAATTTTCTAGAAGGCATGTCTCAGCTACAGATTGTAACCTAATAAGAATATATTTTGTGCCACAAAAGTAACCCTGTGTTCTACACTATGGTGCGGTGATCTACAGCTAAATACTTGTTTTAAGTGCTTAGATCACCTAATAGCTTTATTAATGCTTTAAAGGGTGACTAGCACTTGATGGTATTTGTTAGGGGTCTAAGGAAGCTTGTGAGTCTCACATTTTTTGCTTTAAGGACCTATTCCAAATGAAGTTAATAATTTGATGTCTGAGAGAGTGTGTTTCTAGGTGTTTAACAAACTGGATGCGGCATGCAGTATCATTGCCCTTGTAGACTGACTCCAGAGGAGCTGTTATAAATGATCAGGTCCATGACCTTCGTACTAAGAAGGATTAAGAGCCTATTACAGCTGTTTAATTTCCAGTCAAACCCTTCCAGTTCGTTTCAAACACTTATTTGTAGAATTTGAAGTGTATTGCTGTTCAGTATAATCATTAGTGTTGTATCTTTGGAAGAAGTGATTAACTCTTTCAGTTCTAATGTGGCCATTATTCCATACCATACTCTGGTATTGTTCTCTTGCAACTCCCCTTTCTCAGATAATTTTTTTGTTCCAGTTCATTTCAGATTAGACTGAAGGTAAATTTGCTCCAATAAAAAAAATCAAGAGAGGCTTCCACCACTGCTTCGTGCACAGCATTCCAGTTGCAGGACTTTCACATATTTTTACTTGCCAATTACAAATAGGAAGACTAAACCCCTTGTTTACTGCTTCTTCCTGCTTGTTGTTAGATTTTTGCTGAGCAGGAACCTGTTCTTCCACAAACTCAGGTTTAGCCAGCGAGAATAACTGCCCTGTGGGGCTGTGCTGATGATACGCTCCAGCTAATGTTTCCAAAAATCACTACTTGTTTTCCTATTATGTATACATCAGTTCTTCAATTATTCATTTCTTCACATGCTTCCCTAACATTGGCAAATAAAATTCCTTCATTAATCAGGCATCTGGTCAACACAGCACTGATTATATCTGTCATCAGTGTAATGCAAGGTAGCATGAATTTTTAATAGCTCGTGCACTGAAATAATGAGAGCTAAGAGGTTTATTTGCGAGGCTGTACACAGTCTAGTCCCATTTTTTACTGCAGTTTTGAGAAAATGGTCTCTTTGTGTTGCTCCTCAGATCTTCCTTAACTGTTCTTTAACTTATCATTCTAATTACGGTCATTAGTGCAATTTCATTTTTCAATTTTACATGATAACATTCTACAAATCTCTCTTATTCTAACAAGAGATAGCCAGAAAGGACATTTTAATCACCTACCCACTTCCCTTCCTTGCAAAGAATGTTCCAGCAGTTGCTTCTGCTGTCTGTTTAGATAAAATCTGCATGAGAATAAGCAAAAAATAACTACTTTTAAAACTAGGCAGTGTCTTCTGTTTGTGAGATCAAAGAAGAATTGTGAACAGGATATGTAAATTTAGTGTAAAGCATACAGTGCACAATACCCTAAAGTCTACCAAAATCCACAAATTCAAGAAGAGAATGATTCTGTGCAAGTGATACAGGAAAACTACTCTGCTTTAGAACAAACAGGCTTTTGTATAATGTCCTTACTACTATTCCCTACTGCACAGATATTCAGTGAGTGTCAAAATATTAACTCCTCTTAAGTGTAAGTCACATTGAAAGTCTAAAGAGAGAGAATGAAGAAACCAAATTTGGGCTTTTTTTCTGAAGCATATGCAGTGTGAAAAATTCTTCACATGTGGTGATCATTCCTCTTACTAAAATTGCTATTTAACAGGGGACTGTTACTTGAGAGAGTGGTCAGAGTGGAGCCTTTGCCAGCTAACCTGTGTTAATGGTGAGGATCTCGGCTTCGGAGGGATACAAGTCCGATCTCGGGCAGTCATCATTCAGGAATTAGAAAATCAACATCTCTGTCCAGAACAGGCTTTGGAAACAAGATCATGCAGTGGTAAGCACCAAAAGAACACATAAAACTACTTCCTATAAGAAAAAAAAAATGCAGAACAATAATATTTTCATTTTGTTTCTGCTAATGGTGTTAAATTTATGCAAATGCAGATTTCATAACCATGGAAAAAACACTTAGATTTCTGTATTCAGAAATCAGCTGTACAGAAATCAACTAGACAGATGTCAACTCTACACAGACAATCTTTCAAATGCTGTTGTGTGTTGCCACTTTAAGTGCAATCGTTGGAGAACTGATGGGCTTTCTTAGGAACTACATTTATTTTTATGGTATGGGAAACAACAGTTTCCTTATCTGCTTGATAACATTATCAAAAAGAAGTCTTTAAGTTTTGATACACAACCTATCCTGTATTTCTGCCTACTGTTGTTGATCACTTAATGACATTAGCAAGTCTCAGTCATGGACAAAATATCTAAGAAAACCAATTTCTTGCATTTCTTGTCCATTCAGAGGCCAGTGAGATCGTGCAAAACTGAGTTTTATGTACATAAGGGAGCTAAGATGCAGAAGGGCTTGATGATTTATCCCAGGCCATATGGTTGATACACAGCAAAGGAAAGATGCAGCCCAGGTCACTTCAGGCACTGGAGCATTGGCTGAAGCTCAGTGTTACCAGGAAACAAACCTGCCTCCTAACTTCATTTTGCACAGCAGATGGGCTACAACCATTATGAGGTTATTGGAAACAGCTGTTTTGTCTATTAACCACATTAGGCTCACTCCACAAGCAGTGTGTGCAGCCATTATAGTTAGCATCCAGGACACATCTGGTCTATTTTGTATGCATCTAGTAAGTGCAGGAGACCTTGGGGCCTCCATGTGTTCAGCGAACGCTTCTACGTTGTTGGGTGAAGGAGAAAGGAGCCTGCTTAGCCATAAAAGCCATTAAACATAATGAATGTGATCTGCTCATGAGTGTGGCTGCTGCCAGTGGCAGCATAAACTCTTGTCATCAGGTTTCATGAAATCTGGATGTTTTCTGTGTAGATGGCCAGTGCTATGAATACAAGTGGATGGCTAGCCCATGGAAGGGATCCTCTCGAACTGTGTGGTGCCAAAGGTCAGATGGTTTAAATGTCACAGGTAACTACTCTTTTTATACACACCTGGAAAACAGATGGGTGATGTCTTTGCCACACAAATGAATTCTTTTTTTTTTTTTTAATTTCTATTTAAGAATCTGCTATAAACAAGTGTTCCTGATTTGATGTGCTGTTGTCTTGAATCATCGTGGTTTTGCACAGTGAAGGTGTCATTTCTTTTCCAGAATTCTGCAGCTTGTGATGCTTTTAGTAAATATCAAGATTATCTTTTGAACTAGACCTGGAATGTTTCAAACTGTTTTGTTTTTTTTTTTTTTTTTTTTCTGCCATAGACATCTTTACACTTCCAAATTTAGACTTTCAGAGTTCAACCCCAACAACAAGTAGACCTTTTATGTATTAAAATTCAATTCAGTGACTATACAGAGGAAGAAAAAGGTGCAAAGTCTGATAATAACATGCACATATATCTCTTTAGAATGATAAAATATAGTATTTTTATGAGTGTGCTAATACAAATTTGTTTCCTTGACATTAACCTGTAGCAGGATGCTTCAGTGGACAGCTGGGAGATGTAGTTACTTTTTTGTGCAAACCATAGCACACAGCACCATGAATTAGCAATGACTGAGGTCTCTGTATTGTGAAAATCACTTTACTCTGGTGAGACCTCACCTGGAGTCCTGTGTCCAGCTCTGGAGTCCTCAACACAGGAATGACATTGACCCGATGGAGTGGGTCCTGAGGAGGGCCACGAAGACCATCAGGGGCCTGGAAAACCCCTACTACAAGGACAGGCTCAAGAAAATGGAGTTGTTCAGTCTGGAGAAGAGAAAAAGCTCCAGGCAGACCTAATAGCAACCTTCCAGTACTTGAAATGCATCTACAGAAAGTCTGGAGAGGGACAGTTTACAGTGTCCTGTAGGGATAGGACAAGGGGCAATGTTTGAAGTTAGGAGCAGATTTAGATTGTATGTTAGGAACAAGTGCTGGAACAGTTTGCCCAGGGAGGTAGTTGAGGCCCCATCCCTGCAGGTATTCAAGGTGAGGCTCTGAGCAAATTGATCTAGTTGGGGATGTCCCTGCTGATTGCAGAGGAGTTGGGCTAGGTGTCATTTGGAAGTCCCTTTCAAGCAAAACCAAAGATCTCTATGAATTTATAAATAAGGATTAGGGATTCATTTAAGATAAAAGTTACGCATTTGTATTTTACAGAATTTTTATTCCAGCCCAAGCAATAGTAAAATAATCCCAGAGATTGCAAACACCTCCTCAATGCCAGCCACTCTCAAGTCAATAGAATATATTTGGCTGATGGAATCCAATACTACTCTCTCTTGTAACAGCAGAAATAAAATATCTATCTGTATTATTTTTACAAGGTTTTGATATACTTACTAACCTACAGTCTCTCTTGCAAGTGTCACCTTGTTCTGTAGGAACATTAAAATGCATCATCTTCACAACAAATGCAACAGGGCATTATTCATGGACCTTGATTGCTTCTTGCCTAGCTAAGATGCTTGCATGCTAAGTGAAATTCTAAGTAAGAATTCTTATTAAGATTAATATATGACATTATCTACTAAAGGTCCTACAGGATTTTAGAATAAATAGTATTCTGACAATTATGGCTCTTGGGGTGTTAAAATCAGAATATATTAATAAATCAGAGTAAGTCACGTAAAAATAATAGATTGTTTTGCTGTGGCTGAAGACAGCCACATGAATACAGCCAGGGAAGTCAAGTGTACGAGAGTGTTGGTGCCAGATTTTTCATGCTGGGCCTTCCAAGGCAGTCTAACCTCAGATCTGTATTGTATCTCTTCTTGAAAGCTATGCTAACTTTCTGATTTGAAATGAAGACTGGTGGAAAATTCCAGACAATTTAATTATCACTTTCCATGCAATGCAAAGCTACATTTTCATGGGTCCCTGAGAGTTTTGCATCAAAGCTCTTAAATATATTGTTCTGCATGAAGTCTGCACTCATGAACCAAACTGGTATTTGCATCTGAATGTTTCTTTGAAAGTGATCTGTATAAAGTACACAGTTTAAGAGCTCAAACTGCTAGATGTACATACACAACTGATTTAAATGGAGGTTGGTTACTTTCACCTAGAATCAACTGATGTTTCTGATTACTGGGTTTCTTTGCTGCCTCATTACTGCATGTTTAACAGAGTGTATTTTCTTTCAGACATTATCATTTTTAAAATTATGACTCCTGTTGGTGTTTAAAGGTCTTTAGTTATTTACTTACTTGTGTTATATTCTTGTGCTTTTCTACTTGAAGGTGTTGTTTCCCAAGGGCAATCAGGCAGCTCTTTCCTTCTGCAGCTTCCTTGGATGACTGATATTTTTTTACATAGATTCTCACAGGCATGTGATTTGTGTGCTAGAATGTACGGTTTTTTCTTTCTGGGGGTGGGGAAAACTTGTGCAAGCAGCAGGATTTTCTTTGTTATCCATTGACCATCCTGTTAACACTTGGACTCACATAACCACATCTAACCGCGTCTGCTATGGTCGTGACCAACTTCAGCTATCAGGATTTCATCATCATATCACACCAGTATCAAAATGTTATTAATTTGGGAGATGCAAGATAGCAATATAAATTCTAAACTGTGTGCAATATCTCTCTTCTGTAAGCTGAAAGGAAAGCCAGGTAAATTCAGACTGCTTCTAAATACATTTTAAAGTCATTCTGGCTGAAATGATAGTGAAAGCCTGATTGTGTGTATTGGTCCATAACAATAACTGCATTGTACATAAAGGTGGAGAAATAAGAACTAGGGCTGTATAAAAAGGGGGGGAAAAATGCTGAAACCCACCATACTATCAGTATCATAGCATTCAGAATATGCTTTGCAGATAATATTTCCAAAAAAATCTGTCTTAGACTTTCATGAAGCTTGGCTTCATAAGAGGCAAAGCTACAGCATGTGTAAAAATGACCATTGAGGAGCAGCATAAAACAGGTGTCCACATATAAACTGGATGAGTAATTTGTTTTCAGTTTAGTAGGCAAAGATACAAAATAAAATTAAGTTTTATTTGCTTTGTGGCCACACTAAGTTGGAAGTAGGGTCACAAAAAGCCAAAATTTGTTCCCTCAAGCACAATAAAAGATTTAAACTGCTTTTTAGAGCAGTCCACCAGTCCACAAAGGGTAAACCACGAAGGTCACTTGCCAAATATGCACATGAATGTAAATGCAAGTGCTGTATACTTACTCTACCTGTAAGAAAATACTTGATACTAATTATCCCTTCACCTCAGAAAAAGAGGGCTCTTAAAATTAGCAATAAAAGTGTAACTTATGACATCCTGCAGCAAGTAATGACATCAGTAACTCCATCAGTGGTGAGGTATTACCGTGTCAAAATCTGGTTTTCTGTCCTACAGGGGGCTGCTTAGTGCTGCGCCAACCCGATGCTGACAGGTCATGTAACCCACCGTGCAGTCAACCCCACGCTTACTGCAGTGAGGTATGGGCAAAAAAACACCCCCCTGAGGGCTTCCCACCCATCTGTCTGCCTCACAAAGGTTATGCCAACAAAAAGTATTTTCAGAGATCTTGCTAGTCATTTCATTGGTACAAACCAATCTCAGACCATTTTCTATTCTTTCAGTTAAATGTGTTGTGATTTCTGTTGATATACGGTGCAACTTTGCATCAAAATAAATGAAGAGGTACTTTCTAGGCTAGCACTCATCAAAACAGTCTTCTCTTCCAGTCATCCATGTTGTTGTGCTTTATAGCTCACAGAAAACTCTGTTTTCTTGCTACACAGTGTAAAAAACACTTGTTCCTTACAGACTAGAATGTGCAGTTGTGAAGATGGGTACACAGAAGTTATGTCCTCTGATGGCACACTTGAACAATGCACTCTCATCCCAGTGGTGGTGATGCCCACCATGGAGGACAAAAAAGCAGATGTGAAAACCAGTCGAGCTGTCAACCCTACCCAGCCCTCCAGTAACCCATCAGGACGAGGAAGGACCTGGTTTCTACAGCCTTTTGGGCCAGGTGAAGTCATACAATGAGCAGTTTATAATGCTAAGTACTCCTGCAGGTTCTGGCATTTACAATTTGGTGATGCCAGGGAAGAAAAGAAAAAAAAAAAAAACCTTTACAGCCTTTTGGGCCAGGTGAAGTTGTACAACGAGCAGTTTATAATGCTAAGTACTCCTGCAGGGTCTGGCATGTACAATTTGGTGATGCCAGGGAAGAAAAACCTTTAAGTGTCCATTTAAGAATACAGGCATCTACCTTGCCTGGAAAGGAAGGAAGAGACCTAAGTAAACCCTCTAGCCTTTTTAGCTACTCAATCAATGTATTTAATGAAACCTTGTGTTACAGAAGATGTCCTTTTAATGCCTTCTACCTGTTAAAATGCAGAGAAGCAGTTTGAAGTGTGACTTTGGAAGGGAGTTGGCTGCAAAGCTGTGAGCCAAGATATTAGATTTTGCTCTGCTGACAGAGTGAAAAGGAAGCACTGAAGATTGTAGACAGGAAGAGCTGCTTAAAATTTGCAGCCCTAGCATAAATTGCAGGAAAATAGTCACTGTAGATATGCTAATGCTTTTCTGCCATATCCATATTTAACTAACTCATGTTGGACAGGAGCTAACCATATTATTGATATTTAGTCTCCACAGGCAATATTTGGTTTTATGATGGACCATAATCTTTACAGCTAAGCAAGGACTTCTGTGCAAGAGTGGTGAGACATACAAGACAGTTATCCCATCAAAAGTACTTTCATAAAGTCCATCATGGAATCAGATTTCAGGAAACATTTCCCAGTACCATAAATAAAATAAACAAATAGATAAAACTTTAATTTACAAGACACTTCCACAGAAAGAGACACGATGCTTGTCCAGAATGTTAATGATGTGAAGAGAGCAATTGGTTAACTGAAGTGTCTTTTAAATCACACAGAGTTAAATATTCTAACACACTTGTGTCTTAGGCTGTCCATTTCTTTCTAAAGTTTTGATGAGTGTTCTTAATCTGAGATTTGAAAACAGTATCCTGACATGCATATTCCATAGAAAAAAGCAAGATGCAAATTGAGAAGTGCAGCAATATTTCTAATGAGCAGATATAAAATCATGTTCAAGTTAGAAATACTTATGTTAGATCTCATTAGTCCTCCTAGTACTTACTGTTATTTGTACTGTGATATTATATTTGATACCTGCAATAAAATGGTCTTTATACCACTTAGTTAAAACTTTAATCTACAATAAAAACAATAATAATTTTAAAAGATAATTAAGCTTTCCTGGTTTCCTTTTAAAAAGTAGCACCTTACTAAATACCTTCTACTCATCTAGCTAAGGCCACCTGAAAATACCAGAGGGTGTGTTGTAGCAGCCTTCAATAACCAAGTATCAGAGAGTCACTTTCAACTCCTTAGGAAAGTGCAGCTCAGTCATGGATTTTGGAGCAAGGGAACAGTTGGAAAATTCCATAAAATTTCAGCAGTTTCCCATAATTCAGTTTAGGAAGGAATCATAGCTGAGCTCAAATGAATCAACAGTATTCAGTAGAGCTAATACTTAATCCAAAGGTGTGAACAAATGGAGAGGCGAAGGCTCTGAGGAGACCTTCTTGTGGCCTTCCAGTGTCTGAAGGGGGCCTACAGGAAAAGCTGCTGAGGGACTTAGAGTGTCAGGCAGTGATAGGACTAGGGGGAATGGAGCAAAACTAGAAGGGAGTAGATTCAGATTGGGTATTAGGAAAAAGTTCTTCACCATGAGGGTGGTGAGATGCTGGAGCAGGTTGCCCAGGAAGGTGATGGAAGCCTCATCCCTGGAAGCTTTTAAGGCCAGGCTGGATGGGGCTCTGAGCAGTCTAACCTAGTATGAGTTGTCCCTGCCCACGGCAGGGGGGTTGGAGCTAGGTGATCCTTGGGGTGCCTTCCAACCTTGACAATTCTATGATTCTAAATGTGGACAAAAGTGAACATTTTGTATATTTCAGAGGAGATGATTTAGGCTTGATTGTTTTAAGTCCAGTATTGGGTGTCTAATGGGAAGGTTTTGATTATTTCCTTCCTCACAGTTTCTCAGTCTGGAATTAAAATAGTCCTTTCACTTTCCAGCAAATTGCATTGCAGTTCCAGAAAACAAAGTATTAGAACTCTCCTCCTGAGGTGTCTGTGCTGATGTATGATCCAAAACCAGATGAGTTTGAAGTGCCAATTCCCCCAGTTTCATTGCATACTTGGAATTCCTCTGTCCAGAGAAAATTCAGAAAGCCTGTTATAGATGCCTGTAGTTGCATAATATGAATGAGCTCCTTCACAGAGTGCTGTGACAAAGTGAGTGAATCCATACAGGAGCTAATGCCAATCCTTTTTTCAAGGAGATAATGCTATTTTAAAGCAAGCAAACCCACAACAACATAAAGTCCCTTACATTCACCAGTGGAAAGAAGCCAAGGAGGGATTAAAACTAACCTGTTGAGCAGAATTGCTCTCATCCACATTATCACATCACTGGATATGTCAGATCAAATCTACTGTTTGATCCATCTTTAACAGATCAGTTATTTCAGATATACAGGTATCATTAGGTTGATTAATGTAATGAAGGTAAAATGTTTTATATATTAATTAGTCTTGATCAAGTTGTCCCCATGATTGCAAGATTTTGCATTACTGGAGGACAGAAAGCTTCATAGCAATAGAGAAAGCCTACTGTGAGTCTGAGCAAAGTCATTTTGGTTTTGGCTGTTCCTACATCCTAGAAACATCAACTGCACTGCTAATGCTTTTTGTTCTACACTGATATCAGGAAGCAGCAATTATTTGATCAGAAAAGTCCATCTGCACTTGCTTACACTGAGCACGTGCAGGAAAAAAAAAAACCATGTTGCCCCTTGGAAATGAAACACTTCAGCATTTGTAATGGAACTTCCATGGTCAGGGTAGCACCAGAAAGTTAGCTACCACCACCCTGTGAAAGAAGTCATTCAGAAATTTGCAAAAGAAATTAAAAGTAATGAGTCATACAACATGGACTGACCCAGGGTTGTGACATCCTCGAGGTTCAGAGCAAGACCCCACAGACAGGGAGAAGTGAAATGAGTACATCAAGGATCAGGGCAAGCAGGAGAAGCAGGATACAACCTTCAGCCTGCAGGGATTTCAGGTCCAAAATTCAAGCTGCTGTCCTGACTAACAGACAGTTCTATTTACGAGCACAGTGTCTTGTGGGGACTACTTTTTCTTGGTCTGTGGGAGGATTTTAATAAAAGCAAAACTTGTTAGGGGAAGAAGTTGAAAAATGATTACTTTATGCAGTAATGAAAGCTGCGTAAAGATATTTAAAGTTGTGCTAAAGATATTTGAAAACATGAAACTAAATAGAAACAGTAATGAAAGTAACTGATTTACCAGAGCTGACAGCACAAATGAGTGCTGGGCTGACACACTGCTCTGCAGTCATGCTGAAGGATTGCCCACCACTAGCAAGCTTCTGGGGGTGTCACTTGCTGCCTGTGTCCCACATCTCTGCTCCATTCAGGTTCTCCAACTTCAGCTACAAAACAGAACACAAGCACACAAAGTCATTGCTTGGTTGTTTAATAGCATTCACTCTCATTAAATTTAAATTAATTGCTGGTGAAGACATTTATTTTGGATGATGAAGTATTTCTCTGCTGTATCAGAACTAATAATTCAACAATACTAACTCAAACACTACTGACTAACATTCATTCCTTTTAGATGGGAGGCTGAAGACCTGGGTTTATGGTGTAGCTGCTGGTGCATTTGTTTTACTCATCTTTATTGTTTCTATGATCTATCTAGCCTGGTGAGTTCTTTAATTATTTACCAACAAGCAGTCCCACACAGACCATAATGCAAGCTTTTTCATATGCCACTGTAGCAACTGCAGTCTGTCATTTTCCATGTGCTTTTGTCCAAGCTCAGCTTAGTGGACTGTGGTTATAGTCTAAGCGGTGGATAAACACATGCTCTCCTGAGTTTAGAGCTTCTTAGACATGTGGAGGAGCTTAGTATCTAGTTCATTTTTCCTCACTTCTGTTAAGAATGTGCTGTGTGCATGATGATTTCATTGCATCTATAGCATCAGAACACACAGAGAGAAATAGCAAGAAGGAAATGCAGTAATCAGGCAAGTCAGGTTTGGTATTTGGCAGGCTATAGAGATCCACAACCAAAGGACAGGCTGTAAACGTTCTCATGTTTTTCATCTCTGAAATAATATTTTGTTGGAAAGTCTTGGCACATGTAAAGCAAAGATTTGTTTGCAAGAACAAGTCACTTTTGAGAGTAGTCCTCCTGAAGTTTTCTAGGTCCTCTTTGAAAGTTCTGATCCATATGCAGGTAGAATGCGAGGGAAGTGTGGTCATAGGCGTTAAGCTATACCGCAGCATCTGAGGGACTTCTGCATTTGTTTGGGTCTCGGTAAACCTTCCCCAAAAGCTCACTTATGTCTAAGTATGAGGAAGAAAGTCTTTTTTGAGGGAAAGAAAATCCACGAGCATACAAATCCACTGCAGATTCGTCAGAGTGGAATCTGTGGCTACTGCAAGCCACTGTTACAAGTGGTTTAGTAAAGAAGGTCTAGATTTTGACAACCTAAGTAAGTGGCAGAGCTGAGACACGATTTTGGACGAGACTGAGGATGCACAGGCCTGATTTAAAGAAATGCTTGTATCACAAAAGTAAGAGGCAGGTACTAAAGCATGGATAAAACCTGCATTTGCCTTTGGCTTGGTAATTGTTTTAGAACTATATCAAATAGATTGAAAATTTTAGTAGATTAAAATCTAATTCAAGGTGAGATGGGGAACGATTATAGCTAACAACCATATCCTTGCTGCTTATGACTGGTTTGGTTACTACTTCTAGAATTAACTGTAGCTATCCCAGCAGGATGGGAACTCCCATGTGGAAATCCTTGATGTGTCAAGACAGGTTATGGTTTGAGCCATGTAGTTTAAAAGAAGCTGATTGCAGCTTTGGTACATGACCAAACACTGCACTGCAGCCTCTGGGTTCTTCTGAGAATGAAGTGATCTTGGAGGATTATCTACCACGGATTTCATCAAGTCACATCAGCAACCTAACAGCCTGGTTCTGAACAGCTGGGCTTTGATTTAGATGTTGCTGGGGGTTGCTAAAGAGATAGTGACCCAAACTGAGAGTTTTAGACTTATATATCTTACAAATGAACAACCAAATGTGTTATCATAGAGCACTCATCTTTCATTTAAGACTGAAATCCATCTTTGCTATGTTTTTAGTTTCATGTTCTGTTCACAAATTATCTTATTGTTTCAGCAAAAAGCCAAAGAAGCCCCAGAGGAGGCAGAACAACCGCCTGAAACCTTTAACCTTGGCTTATGATGGAGATGCAGATATGTAAAAATCTAACTTCTCATGGTGACAAATGGAATATAAATTAATGGACTGAAATCAGAAGGTATCCAAAGCCACAGGGATTTTCTATGGAGTGGATTAAGTGTTTTGACTTTTCTCTTTTTTTGTAACTGCACCATAGCTAAAGGAGGATGGATTTCATAATGCCTACGGATACTCAAGGTATTATTGCTTTACTTTAGACCATCAGCACTGAGAAATCTGGCAGAATCACGGCAGTAGACACTGCACTTGGAGATTTGTGGTCTTTCCTCAATCTTAGAAACTCTAAGAACCACTTCTATCTCCAGAATACTGCAGCTGACATAGCATTAACAGGTGGAAGCCCCTGAAACATTAACCAAGTATAATCAGTGTGCATGAAGAGCTTGTACCAAGCTGACTAGAACTCTTTGTATCCAAGCATAACATATACTCAGCTGAACCATACTTATTACTCTTTCAGATTACATACTTGTTACAGAGCATTTTAGTGCTTAGTACAATATTATCTTGTAACTGGGATTAACCCACTGAGCAAGTTCAGCAGTTTGCCAGTTGATGATAACTTGTGCTAACCTGCGTTCCAGAGGGCAAAGACTCACTTGCAAAACTCTGTCCTGTTATCACTCCAAAGTATAAAGACCTCATATGTACATCCAGAAAGGAGGCATTCCAAGATCCAGTATTTTCTAGCCGTTGCTGTCTGGAAAAAGAATACCCATTGTAAATGCTACAACACGTTTCTACTTTCTCTTACTTCAAACTGTTGCCTGCATCTTTTTTGCTACATGTAAGGCAAATTTTTGCACTATATTAGTGCAGCATGATATGCACTTAACTAGTATTGCCATAGAAACTGCCTCTTTTCAGAAAGGATGATGATGTATCTTGTGCAAGGAGTGTCAGTCTTGAATCCTGAAGAGAGCGGCGTTGAGTTGGGACTGCAGCTGGATGGAATGGGCTAAGGACGTGTACTGCAGACGCCGTCCCTCGTCACCGCGGCCGTTTGTATCATGGCAGTAAGACAAGCATCTAGTTTCTTGCCCCAGCTACCTGTACTGGAATAGACTGTCCTGCTGGTTTCTAATTGTACTTTGAAGGCTGTTTACGACTAGAATTTTTATATTTGTTAACTTTGTTAGAAAAACAAAAAGAAAAGAAAAAGAGAAGCGGTTGCCCTGTACTCTTGAGCGACATTCTTACTGTCTGCAAAGGTGTGCCCATTGTTTGTTCAGCTAAAATAAAATTGGTTTGCCTTTTTTTTTTTGGTTTGTTTGTTTTTCCCTTCCACTAGTGAGATTCGTTTTTACTGTTGCTGACAGTGCAACAGTATTTTCTAATTAGGATAATGGGATAGATTCTTTTAATTATTCAGTTTGACTCTGGAGTGTGCTGGCAAGTAAACAGTAAGATCGATAGCTCTGCCATCTTAATAGTCACTCATGACTTTTTTACAAGCTCTGGCAGCATCAAAACTCACTGTTAACCTCTTCCATACTTATGGCTTTTCAGTGTTATGCTTCTGCTAGGAAACTCATTGACTTGCCACTGTATCTCCATGCCTGTGACAGATGCGATTCATGACCTGAGAAAGGTTATTCTCATCAAATGGCTTCTGTGCGTAGCCTGAACGTATAAGTGACTGTGCCACTTTTAAGCAATACAAAACTTTATCAGATAACCTCTCAAAAATAATTGTAATATAAAGTTCACTATTAGGCTCTCAGGTCTTTTTTATAACCTAAACCATTTCTGCCTGCTCATCACCGTATTTACTCGAGGAGCACCAGTCCTTCACTGACTAAACCTGTAGCTTTGCAACTTTGGCCCACTGAAAGTGGTGACAAGACTCTTTGTTGGACATCAGTGGGTGCCATCAGTCTTTAAAAATACCTTCTCTTGTTCCACAGAGAAGAATTTTTGGAACCTATGTGCATTTTGTGCAAGGTTTGAGACACCATGGTCCTGCTTTACCTTTGCTCAGTTATATGAACAGGCTGTTGTTACTGCATCAAGAAAACCACCTTCTTCCCACTGCCTAAATATTCTCCTGGTATGCATGATGAGCAGAGAGGGAGAGTAGTAACAATCTGTTGTAGAGGTTTAATCTCTCATTTCATACCTTGATCTGGCTGCAGCTGATGAAGAACCACAGCCTCCTGCCACACCAGTGGTTCATTCATGCGTGATCTGCAGGACCAAGGGCTTTGGTCTTAACACTTTTGTAAAGATCTATAAGTTAAAACAAAAAAAATAAAAATAAATAACCAACAAACCCCAATCTTGGTGAATTTAATTCTATATTCTTGAGTAGGAAACAAGAAAAACCTAGTTGATTCCTGTTTTGTCAGGCATACAAAAAGCAACATAGGAAAGTTATAAAGAATGATTAACTCATGTGGAGACATAAAGCTTCATTATGCTTCCTGTGTTTTTAGAAGTCTCTGTCGTCAAATAGTATTGGACCAATAGGGAATTGAGGGAACAGGGTCTCTCCCACTGGCAATTAGTCATCTTTATTGATTATACTGGCTGGTCTTAGCAGGAGCTGTTGCCTAGTTCTTGCCTCAAGGAGTTTTTAAGTCCTTAATCTTGATAAGAATTTAATAAACTCAAAGTTAAAGGTCTGTGATCTCCTTAGTCTCGCTCTACAAAATGGACAAAAGAAAGAAAGAAATAGGAGGGTTTTTTTACAAGTATGTTTGGCCTTTGCAATCCACACAAGTATTTTTAGTCTGCATTACGTTTTTATGGCAATGAATTTTGCTGGTGCACATCTGCATCATCCTAGTACTGCGTTAAAAAATCTAGAGTGCATTTTTTGTTTGTTTAATGTACAAAATGCACTGAAATTTGAAGCCAAAATTACTTCCCTTATGATGAATAAATAAATAAATAAATAAATTAGGCTATAAAGGAGGGCTGAAAGTTTATAGAATCATAGAATGGTAAGGTTGGAAGGGACCTCAAGGATCATCTAGTTCCAACCCCCTGCCATAGGCAGGGACACCTCCCACTAGCACAGGTCACTCAAGGCCTCATCCAGCCTGGCTTTGAACACCTCCAGGGAGGGAGCATCCACAACCTCCCTGGGCAACCTGTGCCAGTGTCTCACCACCCTCACTGGAAAGAGCTTCCTCCTAACATCCAGTCTAAATCTCCCCTCTGCCAGTTCAAACCCATTTCCCCTTGTCCTGTCATTGCAAGACCTTGTAAATAATCCCTCCCCAGCCTTCCTTTAGGCCCCCTTCAGATACTGGAAAGAAGCTAAAATGTTGCAAATGAAGCTAAAATGTTGCAAAGGTCATGAAGCCCTTTAGTGTTGAAACAGAAATAAATAGTAGGTGAATTGTTATCTGTATAGAACGAAAAGCAATTTGCTTTAACAAAACAAAAATCAGAGTGCTTCTACAAATCCAGTGCCTAAAGCAGCCACTCCCGTAGGTTGTTAGTTTGTGAAAGTAATGTTTCCAGTGAGCAAATAAAACCTTCAGAAGCTAGCAAAAGTAGCTCTTTTCCTGTCGATGTGGTGGTTTGTGTTTTCCTTTTTAACTCTGTAGTTTCTAGATGACTGTGTCTGCTTTGAGCCCTGGAGCAGTTCCTTTGCCAACCTTCGATGCAACTGCACAAGTTTGTTTTCTGTGTGGTATGAAGCATCCGTTCTGAAACCCCTTTCCTTCTGCCAAAATAGGAGAAAGGTTTGTTTTCCTAATCCTGCAATCTGAAGAGACCAATTGGAAAAAAAAAAAAATAAAAGAAAAAGAAAACACCTCTTATGTGTAAATCACTGTAAAATATACCTTGACTGAAATGGAAATCTGTCTTTTTACCTTTCTGTAAATTGTGCTCACCCAAAAAGTTAAGAGTTTATTTTGCCTAACTTAATTTACTTGAATATTTATTTTGTAGAACAAAGGAGGCAGCTGTCTGAGGAATGTTTACTTTCTTTTTTGTTTTTGGTGGGGTTTTTTTTTTGGGGGGGTGGGGGATGTTAATGTTAATTTGTAAATTGTGTAATGCATTTTTATTTTTTAAATGATGTATATTTCTCTTTTTTTTTTCTTCTTTTTTTCTTTTTTTAATGGACAAAATGTTTACCTACAACTACTGCAAATTTGTGTATATTGTCACTAAGCTTTATTCAGTTAATACAGATGACATGAAAATGTAACTGCCCTTACATTTTCATCTGGGTTATTTTTACATAACTGATGTATTGCTGACAATAAATATAAACACAAAAATCATTTCATGTGTTTTGTTTATTTTTTTTTCCCCCTTTAAACAGATATAGTAGAATCTTAGAATCATAGAATGGGAAGGTTGGAAGGGACCTCAAGGATCATCTAGTTCCAACCCCCTGCCATAGGCAGGGACACCTCCCACTAGCACAGGTCACTCAAGGCCTCGTCCAACCTGGCCCTGAACACCTCCAGGGAGGGAGCAGCCACAACCTCCCTGGGCAACCTGTGCCAGTGTCTCACCACCCTCACTGTAAAGAACTTCCTCCTAACATCCAGTCTAAATCTCCTCTCTGCCAGTTTAAACCCATTGCCCCTTGTCCTGTCATTGCAAGACCTTGTCAATAGTATAATATGCTGGATTGAGTAACCATAATAACCAGATCCCTAAAATGTGACAACCTGTTATATAGTCTCTTTTTTGGAAAGAAATTAGCAAACATCTGCTTGTTAAGAATTAGTATTTCTCCTTAAGAGGAATGAAAAAAAAATACTTTTTGATGTTATGGTAGCTATCGAAGTCTGGTGCCACAGTTTTTGTTGACACAGAAGTTTGCAATGAATATTTAATTGCTCAATATTTGATAAATGCTGTTCAATATATTTGATAAATGCTGATGAAGTTTTGATAAATAAATATTGATAAATTAATTTACCAATATTTGATAAATGAATCATTTCACAGAATCACAGCAACATCTGGGTTGGAAAAGACCCTCAGGGTCACCAAGTTCAACCTAGAACCCTACTCTACAAGATTCACCTGAAACCATAGCCCTAAGCACCACATCCAAACCACCCTTAAACACATCCAGGGTGGGTGACTCCACCACCTCCCTGGGCAGCTCATTCCAGTCCCTGACCACTCTCTCTGTGAAAAACTTTTCCTAATGTCCAAAGTTTTCAAAGTTTTTTAATCAATCAGTTATTTTTCTTAATGAATCAAGTATGAGTTTTAGTTACCATTTTTAAGTCAGAAAAAAACCCAATCTATTTGTGGATAATAAAAGGGTGGATCAAGATCTCACTAAAAGACCTCTCTTCAGTGAATCACAGAATTGTCAGGGTTGGAAGGGACCTCAAAGATCATCTAGCTCCAACTCCCCCTGCCGTGGGCAGGGACATCTCACACTAGATCAGGTTGCTCAGAGTCCCATCCAACCTGGCCNCCCCCCCCCCAAAAAAAAAAACAACCAAAAACCAACCCTGCCAAATATAATCAATAAAATTGTCATTTCCATTCCAGTTGTTGAATAGCCATTATTAAATTCACTCTCTTTTCCCCCAGGAAACAAGAATTTGCTGTTGATTACCTAAAAAACACAAACAGTGACTGCACTTTTTTCATAACTGCTCCTGTTCTGTCTTTGTGCTCTCCAAAACTCTTTTTTCCCCTGCAGTATATATTTACACATCAGTTCATGGAGAGGGTTCCAATTATGCTGGTTATTACCTCCCCAGTAACCCTTCCAGGCTAACTCTTAAAAGGTTGAAACCCAGCTTTGAGAGGGCACAACAGAGGCATGATAAGGTTCTCAGAAATCACTCCTACCTGTTTCCTCCTGCTGGAGTCCACAGTGAAACAACAAAAATGCAGAACCTGGCTTCCCACCTGCAGTTTGATAGAGGATTTTTTTATTAGATCATTTCAGAAAATCATAGCATGGTTTGGGTTGGGAGTGACCTGTAGTGGTCATTTAGTCCAACCCTCTTGCAGTGCACAGGGATATCTTTGACTACATCAGGTTGTTTAGATTTGTCAGGCATGGAGCTTCTACCACCTGTCTTGGTAACCTTTTTCAGTTTCATCACTCTCTGTACACTCTCAGTGTAGGGTTTGCCAGCAAGTCTAACTTTTTTCCTTCCCTTATGAATTATAAAAACCAAAACCTCTTTCTTACCTGTGCATGGCAAATTTAAATCTCTCATGTGACTTAAATCTCAACTTTTTAACTCTTCCCAGTGCTGCTCATTGAGATGCATATATGGAAACAGCAATATATGAGCCCATGACCAGCATTTAATTCACAGCTGTTGGCTGTCCAGTACAGTCAGATTATTGTCAATGTGCTGCCTACAAAAAGCTCTCCCAAGCTGAACCTAAACCTTTTTACACTTGTATCACAGAAAAATAAAAAATAAATTAAAAAAAAAAAAAAGGAACTATCATAGGAAAACAAAGGAAGGGAGGGTGACACACTCTGTCTTCTTTTTATGTTTCAGTCTTGATTCCCTTAACTTTCTTCCTATGCTCCCATTCTGTCTCAATGCTTGAAACAAATGCCAGATTTCATCCTTACCTGGAACTTTCCTGGCTTGCTGTCATAGCCTTAATTCACTTTGATGTGTCTTCTCACTCTTAAGATCACAGACAGCAGTAGTTACTAGCTGGCAGCTTACAGGTATTTGAAGACCAAAAATACACATTCCTCAAATATGAATGTTGAGGCTGAATTTTTTTTTTTTTTTTCTCCAGGCAACCAAACCTTGAAGATACCTAATTCTGTGTATTTCAGGTTCAACCACACATTCCATTTCTTTACACTTGCCCTTATTATACCCATTTGGTGTTAGTTTTCATTGTAACATCTGAGTAAAGACCCTCTCCTCTCTGTCTCCAATTACAGCAGAAGAGAACTCCCTCTTTGGAAAGCTGACTCACATAGGACAATAAAGGATTAGCAGAAGCTCAAATCTTCAATATCTATTATTTTTTTCCCAGGAATTCTGGGATGAAAACTCAGTGGAGGAAATTGAAAACATTCTCTCTTTGTGAAGCCCCTGAAAAGAAAATCCCCACAGAAGGCAGCCAAAAGCCCCTAATCCCATGAGCAGCTCCATGCTGCTATAAACATGGAACTGTAAACATCAAGGGTTGTCCCTGCTAGGAGCAGACACTGCCTGAAAAACTTGCCATTAATTTCAGAAAAGGCAATTACTGAGAAGAGACTGAGCTAAAAAGTAAAAAAAACAAACAAAAAACCCAACCAACCAACCAAAGTAAAAAAAAAAAAACCAACCCCAGAATAGAATTGCTTCTGTTGTAGCTCAAACCAGAAGAGATGCGGAGGATCATACATGTGCTAACAAAGCCAAGTTCAGATCCATAATCCATACTTTAAACTGCCAGGAGAGGAATCTCCAGGTGTGTCTATTTCAGCTTTGGATCTCATTTTTAGTTGTGATATTCTGCAAATCACCCAATTTAACTTGAACCACTGAACCAAACCAGAATGCTCACATACGTGCCAGAGACTGGAGCACTCACATACTTGAGCCCCTCCTCTGCTCTGTGCCAGCCAGAGGGCTGAACCCTGTAACCCCAATCTGCCCTGTAACCCTAATCTGCAGGTTTCCATCCATGCCATGCAGGCCTTTGCTTCCTTCCCTCACTGACTGTGTCTGCAAGGATCATTATTTTTTTTTTAGTCACTGTTCAAACAGACTCTATTAGGAAATGATCAGTTTATTAGCCCATAAAACACCAATTACCAGCTATTAACGCTGCCCCTCCAAACACCAACTACCAGCTGTTAATGCTGCCCCCCCAAACACCAACTACCAGCTACACCAACTACCAGCTATTAA